>CM075815.1:44763109-45363109 GCA_037975025.1 Excoecaria agallocha
GGACTGTAGTAATGCAAGAAGGTAGGCCAATCGCTTATTTCAGCAAGGCTCTAGCAGAACGCACCCTGATGAAATCGGCCTATGAAAAGGAATTGATGGCGCTTGCACTAGCTATCTAGCATTGGAGACCCTACTTACTTGGGCGAAAATTCACTGTGTACACCGACCAGAAGAGCCTTCGACACCTGCTACAACAATGAATTACTACAACTGACCAACAAAATTGGCTTGCTAAGCTGATGGGTTACGTCTATGATGTGCAGTACAAACCAGGGAGGCTTAACTCAACCACGTATGCTTTATCCAAACAACAAGAAAACGTAGAACTTGCTCCTCTTATCTCATATCCTACGTGGGATGAGGGCAGTAGGTTAATCGACGAAGCAGCCCAAGATCCTCAATTGGAAGTTGTTAGACAAGCCCTACAATTAGACCCTGCCTCTAAGCCCCATTATGAACTAAAGCAAGGAGTTTTATACCGCAAGGGGAAGTTGGTCATTTCTTCCTCATCTAAATGGATCCCAGCTTTGTTGGAGGAATTCCATAACTCACTGGTTGGGGGAAACTCAGGGTATTATAGGACTTACCGAAGAATAGCAAAAACTTTCTACTGGAAGGGGATGGTCCAACAAGTTAAGGACTATGTCAAGAGTTACTCCACTTGCCAGAGAAACAAAGCCTCCACTCTTTCACCCGCAGGCCTTTTGCAACCCCTTCCTGTGCCTCAAGTAGTATGGGAGAAAATCTCCATGGATTTCATAACTGGCATGCCAAAGTCGAGGGTATGATGCAGTAATGGTAGTGGTCGACAGATTATCGAAGTATAGTCACTTCGTGGCCTTGAAGCATCCTTATACTGCCCGTACGGTTGCTGAATTATTTGTTAAAGAAGTGACATGATTACATGGATACCCAAAGTCCATCATCAGTGATAGAGATCCGGTCTTCTTAAGTCGATTTTGGCAAGAATTATTCAAACTGCAGGGAAGTCAACTCAAGTTCAGTTCTTCCTACCATCCCGAGACAAATGGCCAAACCAAGGTAGTCAATCGATGCCTTGAATCATACCTTAGATGCTTTGCTACTGATCAACCACGCCACTAGGTTACTGGCTACCATGGGCGGAGTATTGGCTTAATACTACCTTCCATTCAAGCATCGACACTACGCCTTTCGAGGTGGTTTATGGAAGACGACCTCCTACCATCCTACAATATGTACCAAGGGTGGTGCAAGTGGAGGCAATAGCTAGGGGATTGTGGGATCGAGACGAAGCCTTGAAATAGCTTAGGGAACATCTCCTACATTCACAGCAAGAAATGAAACGCAACGCGGATCAACACCGAAGAGAGGTCCATTTTGAGGTAGGAGACTGGGTGTATTTGAGGCTTCGACCCCACCGCCAACAGTCCGTCACACACCGTATATATCCCAAGCTGTCAATCCGTTACTTTGGGCCGTATCAAGTGGCAGCCAAAGTAGGGGCAGTGGCTTACCGTTTGACTTTGCCGGATTCTTCTAAAGTTCATCCTATCTTTCATGTGTCCCTTCTTAAGAAGGCAGTTGGCACACGGTCTAGCTCCACTAACCCGCCGCCTAAGCTGGAACTAGAGCAAGTGGATGGCATGATACCAGAGAGGGTGCTGGCCACTAGGGTGATCCAAAGGGAAGGTGAAAATGTGACTCAGTGGTTGGTGCAGTGGCAGGCAAAGAGTGTTGATGATGCAACTTGGGAGGATGAATTTGTCATGAGAGGTGAATATCCCCAACTTAGTCTTGAGGACCAGACTGTTTTTCAAGAGGTTGGCATTGTTGAAGAAGCTACTAATCCAACAGGGCTAGATTCCTTTGGGCCTAAGAAGCTGCAAGTGTATGCACGCAAGAAGAGAGGGCCAAGTGCAACTGAGAGTTAAGAAGCAGAAACAAAACAAGGGAATAATTCGATTAGGGGTAGGAGAGAAAAAAGGGAGAATGTAACTAAGGGCAGGGAACGGTTTCTTCTTTTGGGTTTTTCCTATTTTTCAGTATTTAGTTGGAAAGGAAGGGGGGAGCAGTTTATGAGGGAATTCTTGTGTAACTGCTTTTGCATGGCTCCTTTTGGAGAGGGAAGTTTTCTTCCTAGCAACTGTCTTTGTAAATTCCAAATTCAAATTAATGAAATTCACCCCTTCATCCACTTCTCTCATCTACTTATACTGTTCTATTGATTGTTCATTGCTCTGATTTTTGTTTCTTATCAAAACCTCTCTTAATAGCCCAAAGCTCCGAATAAAGAGCACCCGCGTTATTGAGCTTAAGTGAAAAACCACCTAACCACGACCCAATGTTGTCCCAAAAACTCCACCAGCCATGCTCCTAATACTACCTGGATGGGACGTTCCATCGGTATTTAAAGCAATCCAACCCACATCTAATACTTGCCACTTCACCAAACCAATATTCCCCTACTCTCCTCGAAAAAGCAACGTTCTTCAATATAGCAAGGCAGAACAGATATGCTTTAACATCATTAATTATAATCTTAATTTGGAGTCACACGGCATCAAAGAATTATTAAACACAGCTTCATTCCTCCACCGCCAGATGTACCACAATATAAAATCAAATAAAATCTTCCATTCAAGGCTGTACCTACCTGTGAACCTGCCTTTTAAATTAGATATCATCCAATCCATAAAAGTGCCTGAAAAAAATCTAGTTGCCTCACGTGTGTTGAGAAGCCCATCCTAAACTTCCTTTGCTTTGCAGCAATCCCGTAGCACATACAAAAGGTCCTCTACTTCACTGTTGCAAACAAAACAAGTTCCCAAAGCTGCTAAATGTCTTCTGGATCTTTCTACATTGGTTGATAACTTTTAATGAAAATAGAGCTAGATAAAACATCTAACTCGTTGAGGTCCACACCACTTCCACACCAACTGCCATTTGTTTCTTTCCATGCTATTCAAGCCATCAATAAGAAGATCATATGCTGACTTTATAGAAAAATTACCTGAAGCTGTAGCATTCCACACAATAAGATCAACCCCTATCAACTCATTGGGTGGTCAGATCCCACAGATCTGATTCACTACCTCTGTTGAAAGCAAATGGCCAAACTTCGAAATATTCCAACGACCTTGATCTGTTATGGCGTCTTTTACTTTTCATTCTAGCATTTCTTGTGGAACTACACCCACAACATGATCAATTAATCTAACATTACCACACCACTTATCCCACCAAAACCACACCTGATTACCATCTCTAAGACAAACACTAGTGTCAGATGAAATAAAAGGACAAGCTTTGAGCAAACTTTTCCAAACCAGTGTACAACATTGAGATTGTAGCTGAATAGAGCCATTCGTTTTTCTTTTGCTATATTTTCCAACAAGGACTTGAACCCACAGAGCATCAACTTCCTTGATAGATCTCCAAACCAAATTTGCCATAAATGCTTGATTTAGAGATAAAAGGTTTTGAAAGCCCAGACTGCCTTTGTTTTTTGGCATGCACAACCTACGCCAATTAATAAGGTGAATTCTTTTTTGCTCCATTGTCTATAAGGCATAATCCGACACTGGCATCAACACCGATTGTATCAAAGTAACACGGCCAGCAAATGAGAGAGACTTCGCCTTCCAGCCACTAAGGCAATTTCTGATCTTATCAATTAAATACTAAAATTAGTGCTTCTTATTTCTTCCATTAATAATTGGCACACTAAGATGATAGCCCAAGTTTGTAGTATTTGAAAACCCGGTATTTCCTCCAGTTTTTTTCTCAGATCAATATTGATATTTCTAGATACAAGAGAAGTCTTGCCTTTGTTAAGTTTTTTGTCTTGAACATTAACAGAAGCCTTCAAACACATCAGAAATAGTTGAGATATTAGACTCAGTAGCTTCCGCAAAAAGGAGAAGGTCATCTGTAAAAAACAAGTGTGAGATAGGAACTCTATTTTTTCCCATTTTGACTGGTTTCCACAGACTTGCATCTACCACTTTATTAATAGCCTGAGACAGCCTTTCTATGCAAAGGACAAAAAAGTACAACGAAAGGGGGTCTCCTTGCCGCACTCCCCTAATTGGTTTGAAGGGGTCTGTCACCTCTCCATTCCACAAAATTCTAGTGCTACTACACTCCCAACTGTTAACCAGAACTTGAATAAAAGAAGATGGCAAACTTGCATCGACCATTGTATCATAAATGAAATCCCATCGAAGTTTGTCGTAACCTTTTTCGAGATCTACTTTAATAATCATCCAACCCTTCCTTCCTTGCTTTGTTGTTATGACCCTAGCAAGTATACTAGATCGACAAATAGTAAAGAGAAGTATTTTTAAAACTCTCGGATATCGTACCCAAGAGATTATGCGTGCAAGTTAAGACAATCGATCATATGCTAAAAAATTCCCAAAAATTTTGATGATTGTGCTATAGTTATTTAAAATGAAATCTTTTAATACTAAAATGTGAAATAGAAAGAGATTAAACTCAAACTATTAGTAATTCAAGTAAGAGCTAAATTATAAAAAATTAACAAATAAAAAATCTGCATAAGGAAAACATTGCTCAGGTTCACTCATCCACCCCATACCCAATATTAATTAATTTAGATTAATATAATATATGAATGAATCCGAGATAACCCTCTTAACACAAACGTTTCATTCCGGAGCAAGCTATTCTAACTGCATAGCGTCCCATTCCGAAGCAAGCCTCATAACTAGCATAAGACAAGTTTTAATCTTAAGTTTGGGTTGATTTTCCATTCCGGAGCCAAACAATCCAAAACTCATCTATTTCACTCCACACTCTAACCCTAAAACCATAAAATACTGCACATCTAGAGTCCCATTCCGGAGCAATCTAAAATAGACAATATTTTTAATAGAAAAGCTTAGCAAAATTCATTCAAAGTATTCAACCCACACAAGCATCAGCATCCAACCAAAATATTAAATAAAAACCATTCAACGAAGCTGGAAAATCACTTGAAAAGCTGAAAACTAATGAAATAAGAATAAACAACAGTGAAATAAACCATTCATTCATATATAGAACTGAAAATATATTCAATATTCATATTATAGGTAGGGGATTCAAAGATCCCCCAAACAACTAAGGAACTACTCGCTATCCATTACAAAATAAGAAGAGAAAATGATGGAATAAACCCTGAAACTCATGGTAGAAGAATACCCGGCTAAATCCCAAGTACTTCAATCTTCTTCTCCAATGCTTGAAAGGAAATAAGCCGAAAACTATGTAAATCTAAGTATCTAAGTTGTCTATTTGTGTTTAAAGTGAAATTAGATTGTGGCTAGAAAGTTTCTGGTCAAATTGGGGTAAACCAAGTCCCTACATGCGAAAATTTTCTCCCACCCAATAGCTACTATGTGGTTTTCTATCTCCTACTTAACTCCCATCTTCTCCAACAAACTCATGTCTAGGTAAGCAGAAGGGAGGTACTCGTAATTGGAGAAAATTTGATAATTGAATTTCATTTTCTTAGGCACCCATCCTGGCACCTTAGGTCCTTTCTTTTTCTATTATTTCTACTGCACAAGAGCTGGGGGAGGTGGCCGACTAGCCTTGGCCTGATCTTCAGGAGGTAAAGGTTGGGTGGAGATGGGCAGAATTGCTTGAGCTTGAGAGGATGAAGGGTTGGAAACACGGGCTCGTTTAGGTGCCACTGTCAATGACAATAATATAAACGAAGTTAAAATGTTGCAAACATTAGAGTTGCTCTCATTTCCTCTCCTCCTCATCCACTCTTAACCCCATCCAAATATAGGCTTAAGGTGAAGAAGATATTTCATTGTCTAACCTAAAACATCATATAAAAACTTTACTTTTTCTATTTCCTTTGTCGTCGCCTTATTCCTCTTCTCATTTCTTTCTGCATTTCTTTCTCAGGTGACCAGCCGATTACGCTTCACCAAGTCGCTAAGAGTAAATTTAAAAGAACCTGGAGTTTGATAAGAGCATATTGCTCTGTTTCACAACAACTCGCTTGGGGTTTTCAGCCGCATAGGTTCTTCTCTGACCGCTTTAATTTTCTTTTCAAATTACATTTACAATTCGGATTGATTACCCAAATAACAAAACATATTTAGTTTCTAAACTTCAAACTAACAGCAGCAAATTTTACCTAAAAGGAACCCTGAAAACAACAAAGTATAACATAAAATGCCTGATAATAAAACCTGCTGATGAAGATAACACAATGAAAATAAACAGGCAATTATGCTTCGATGTCAAAATAATCAAAAAAGTGGGTAGGAGTTGTAAAAGTAGGACTGAGCATGAAAATGCAGAGAAGTTGATGCAATTGGAGGTGGATAAGTGCATTTATGACATAGAACAAATTGTCTCGAGGTACATGGCACTTAACCACGATGACCGAGTCATCCTTTGGAAACCAGTAGCCCACAGTTCAAATCGTTTCAACCTATATACCTCAAAAAGAGACATGAAACCACAGATATGCATGAACTTGCATGACTAACTTGACAAATAACACATGCTCACATGTTTAAGCACCAGGAATTCTAAAAAGTAGCAATTCAAATAGCATTGAGCAAGTAAAGCTAACAAGTGTGGTACAAATAAAGTGTAAATGAATGAAATTGTTTGACCCTGAAGTGAATGCATGCACAAGAACAAAGTGTGAAGGACATGAGAGATTACTCGTCATTTACTAAATTGTGACAACAGTCCTTCCTTCCAAAAAGAGCTCAAGCAACAACAACAAAAGCATCAATTAATATTTTGTCCAGTACAACACAACAGGAACTAAGAAGTAATATATTGAAGCTCAAACAATTCCATCAATGAATCCTATTCAAACCCCAGCTACTCATGCATTTATCTATATATTTTACTAGACAAAATCAATTGATCATGGTTTTTCAAAAGTAGCGAACATCATGGCAATCAGGTTATCTCACAGCATAAAAACTCAAAATATCAACAAAACTTACCCTTGAAAAGACCTCAAGAATAAAACTAGCAAGATATAAATTTAGCAAGGCCAATTCTAGCATGCATTTCAACATTAAAAGAAAATTTTCCTAAGAATAAGCTCAAAAGTATTTCTTTATTGCAACCACCAAGAACATGCCATCAACAACTCACATTCCCCTAAGTGTTCCATTCATTCCAAAAGATAGGCAATTGAAGATAGATTCATCACAGCTCATGTACTTAAAAGTGCCCCAAAGACAAGCAGCAAGAATTAAAGAGTTAAAAAATTAATATCAATTCATCAAACTAACTCAAAACTGTTATGTTATCTACAAAGCTGACTTCCATTCATGTTTTAGCTCACATGAGAACCATTTCAATTCAGTTTAATTTTTGACCACATGTATCAACTAAACGAAAAGTCCCTATTTCCAAATGAGCATTATTATCAACTAAATTTCTCATGAAAGTCCAATTCCACTCAAAAGCAAACGTGAAGAAGATATGTATTGTGAAAACTATTAATAAAAGAAAATGGAAGAAGAAAAAAAGCTAAACAATTGAACTACACACCATAAAACACAAGCTAAATAAGAGTTAACTGGGGAGTTGTTAAGACGTGGGAAGGAAAGAAATAGGAAACGAAGAACTTAAACAACTAAACTAAACACAAGAACTTGCAAACTAACAGAATCAATGAAAACACACAAAAGAAAAAGTAAAAGGAAAAAACACAGATATTCATCCTAGACACATTGAGTTCACAAACTAAACACAATCAATAAGTAAAACAAATCTAAAAATGGAATAAATAAAAAAATCAATAATATAAAAATAAAAAAATAAAAATTACCAAGGGATATAGGTTAAACTAACCTGTCAATCGCTTCCATTCATTAAGCCAAAACAAGAAAATCAAAGAGAAAAAAGGCATTGAATTTAACTAAACTAGACATTTAACAAATTACATAGGAAAAAGGACAAGCAAATAATATTTAACATCAAATTAAAACCTTAAATACAAAACAAAAACGATTTTCTTGGTTTGAATTTCGTGATAATACGGTAGGGTTAAGGTAAAAATTGACAAGAAAAACAAAACCGATATGAAACTAAGCAACAAATCAAACAAAGACAACACAAATAAAAAAAAATTTGAACAAACAAAAACTGTAACCTCAAAACCCAACAAGAAATACTAAAAAAAAATCTTTAACAACTAAAAACAGAAAATACAAAAAAAAAAAAATCGAAAGGGGAGAGGTACTTACTTGCTTGAGGCTTTGGAAGATAACTAACTAACACCAAAGATAAAGAAACAGAGAATAAAAGTTAGATAAAGAAAAAACAAGACAATCGACCGAAGAAACAAAAAAAATAAAAAATAAAAATCCCACCCCGAAACACAAAAGCAAGGGAGAAAAGAACACTAAAAGAAAATGAAATCAAAATAAAAAGAAGAAAATCAGAGCAAAGAGATGTGGGGAAGATGGGTTTTTGAAAAGAGAGAATCGGAGAGAGAAAACAAAACAATATAAAAAAGACATCAAAATAAAAGAAACAATAAACAAAATACACAAGCAAAAAGAAGCGGAAAAGAAAAAAACACAAAGAAGACAAAGATTACCTGTTGACGGCGGTGGAGAGCGGCGGAGAGAGGCGCGACGAAGAGAAAGAGAAAGAAGGAAGAGAGAAAAAGAAAAAAAAAAAAAAAAAGAGAAAATAAGATGAAAAAATGAAGAAGAATGAAAAAGAGGAACCCTAAAACCCCTAAAACTACCGTGTTTTAGTAAGTTAGGGTTTTAAATTTTTGTTTTAAACAGCGTCACGGTTAATAGTACAATTCTGGTAACAATGAGATACGCCACCTTTTGCTACTGGACTGAAAAGGGATATAGGTCACGGTTACTAATAAAGTCAGAGTAATCATGATAAAATAACATGCGCTTCTGAACTAAAAATAAATGGGCTCACGGTTGTCAACAAAGATTTAGTAATCGTGACTCAATATATTCTAGGATCTATAATCAAAATTAACCTACGTCACAATTATCAGACAAAATCTAATAACCGTTATCCCCTAAAATTCATCAAAAACTTTATTTTTTATTTCATTCTCTCCTAGCCATTAAACTAAGCTTCTTACCCTATTCAAACAAGTAAAAACATCAAAATTTTGACTAAAACTCATAATCCCTCGAACCACACTTCTAAATACGAAAACTACTAAAATAAAGCACAATCCAAACATTATTCGGAGTAAAGATTAGGAGGTAATTCTGTATTTACAAAGTCAGCAGCTGGACTTTTAAGTACCGTCAAGGATCTTTGAGAGTGACAATCATTAAAGTGCCATCAAATGTTGACTCAAAATAGGGCTTCATGCGATATCCATTCACCTTGAACTCTTTCTCATCTCTCGGGTGTTTAAGTGTCACCACCTCAAATATCTGCTCCCACAACTACATAGGGCCCTTTCCATCTCGATTTCAATTTTCTCAGGAATAACCTCAATCTGCTGTCATAAAGAAGCACCTTCATTTCAGGCACAAATTTCTTCTTGGTTACTCTGCGATCATGTCATTTCTTCGTGTTGTCCTTATATTTCTTAGCATATTCATAGGCCCAAAATCTGAGTTCTTCTAACTCATTTAGCTGCAAAGACCTGCATTTTCCTGTATTCTCAAGATCAAAATTCAAAAACTTTATAGCCCAATATGCCTTATATTCTAACTTCACCGGTAGGTGACAGAACTTGCCAAATACTAACCTAAAAGGTGACATCCCTATAGGTGTCTTAAACGCTGTTTTATATGCCTACAAGGCTTCATCTAGTTTAAGGTATTAATCCTTTCTAGACTCATTGACTGTTTTCTCCAAAATGGCCTTCAACTCCCAGTTAGATACCTCAACGGGACCATTGGCTTGGGCATGATACGGGATAGCAATTTTGTGCCTCACTCCAAATTTTTTCAATAAAGCTTTAAATTGGTGGTTAACGAAGTATTTTTCATCATCACGAATGATAGCTCTCGGGGCTCCATAAAGGGTGAATATGTTCCTTCTTAAAAACTCTAAGATAATTTTTGCATCACAAGTCCTAGTGGCTATAGCTTCTACCCACTTACTCACATAGTCCACTGCCACCAGGATATACTCAAACCCATATGAGACCGAAAAAGGCCCCATAAAATATATCCTTTATAAATCAAATAACTCTACTCAAGCACATTGGTCAATGGTATCTCGTCTCTTCTAGATATATTTTTCACCCTTTGACATCGATCACAAGATTGAATAAATAATTTTACATCATTGAATAAAGTGGGCCAATAAAATCCAGAAGAAAAAATTTTTGATACCATTATATTAGGTCCATAATGCCCATCGGCTTCTCTACTATGACAGGCTTGGATCATCTCCCCTTGGTCTTCATTCGGGATGCACCTTCTAAGCACTTGGTCAGCACAAAAGGTGAAAAATATAAGGATCATCCTAGATGTAGTGCTTCGCATCGACTTTCAGCTTCTTCCTTTGTTGCCATGTGAAGTCCCTCGGCATAAAACCACAAGCAAAAAAATTAGCAACATTAGCAAACCAAGGCTCTGAAACTTCACAAACAAACAAAGCACAAATATGCTCATCCGAAAATAAATCTAGAATCTCTCCTTTTTCAGTATGACCATTCTCCAATCTAGACAGATGATCCGCCATATAATTCTCTGCTCTCTTCTTGTTTTTGATCTCCAAGTCGACTTCTTACAAAAAGAGCAACCATCTTATCAATCTTGTCTTTTAATATTTTTTACAAAGAGGTGTCTTGACACCACATGGTCGTATCACACCATAATTTTTGTACCCAGCATATATGATCTGAACTTCTCAAAAGCAAATACGATGGCAAGAAGTTCCTTCTTGGTTATGGTATGGTTGACTTGGGCTCTTCTCAACGTGTGGCTCGCATAATAAATTGCATAAAACATCTTCTCTCGCCTTTTTCTGAATATTGCTCTCACTGCAAAATCACTTGCATCACACATTAGGTCAAAGGGCAAATTCCAATCCAGAGATATGATCATCGGAGCTAAAATAAGCCTTTGCTTCAACAATTTAAATGCCAACAAACATTCATCAGTGAATTCAAAATGAGCATCTTTTATGAGCAAATTGGATAAAGGTTTTACAATTTTTGAAAAATCCTTTATGAACCTAAGGTAAAAACCTGTGTGCCCTAAAAAACTCCTAACTCTCTTGACATTAGTTGGTGGTGAGAGTTATAGAAACTCCTAACTCCCTTCACATTAGTTGGTAGTGGGAATTTCTCTATGACTTCTACCTTGGCCTTGTCTACCTTAATCCCCTTCTCAGAAATTTTGTGCCCTAACACAATGCTGTCTTTCACCATAAAAGTGGCACTTCTCCCAATTTAGTACTAAGTTGGTTTTTCCACACCTACCTAGCACCAAATCGAGGTGCGTTAAACAGCTCTCAAAATCTAACCTATAAATGCTGAAATCGTCTATAAATACCTCCATAAATTTTTCTACAAAGTCATAAAAAATCGCCATCATGCACTACTGAAATATAATCAGCGCATTACATAGTCCAAAGGGCATTCTCCTATAAGCAAATGTGTCATAAGGCAGGTAAAGGTCATTTTCTCCTGATCTTCAAGGGCTATAGGGATTTGTAAATATCCCGAATACTCGTCTAAGAAACAATAAAACCTATTTCCTGCTAGCCTCTCTAACATCTGGTCAATAAATGGCAATGGAAAATTATATTTCCTAGTGGCATGGTTCAGTCTCCTGTAATCTATACATACTCTCCAACGCTTAATTGTACGAGTCGAAATAAGTTCATCAAGTTCATTCTTAACCACTGTCATGCCCCCTTCTTAAGGACACGTTATATAGGGCTAACCCACTTACTATCAGAGATTGGATAGATTATACATGAATCGAGCAATTTAAGTACCTCTTTCTTTACAACTTCTTGCATAGCCGGATTGAGCCTTATTTGGGGTTGAGCTAACGGTTTGCATTCTTCCTCCATCTAAATTTAGTGAGTGCGGTAACTTGGGTTGATACCCTTCAAGTCCGTCGTCTCCCATCCTATCACTTCTTTATGCTTCTTCAGCACCTCAAGCAGCATCTCCTCTTTAAAACTTGACAACAAAGAAGAGATAATTACTGGCTTTGTTTCATATTCTAAAAAGACATACTTTAAATAAAAAGGAAGGGGTTTAAGTTGAAATTTAGAATCTCACTTTTTTAGAGTGGTCCTCTCTTACTTTGATTCCTCCTTTTCATAATTTTTATCCACAACTGCTATCAATACTCCTTCTACTCCATCCAACTCTTCATTTTCCAAAGAATGCATCAAGTTCAAATTCAATGGATCATTTAGCAACACTTTTTCTTGAGTCTCCTCTACACATTCATCCACATTGTCCATGAAATAGACTGATTCCTCTAAATCACTTGATGGATACTTTTGAGCTTTGTTCATGTCCACCACCAACTCTTCATTATTAAATTGAAGGCTGACCTTTTGACCATGAACATCTATCAATGCTTTTGCTGTATTTAGGAATGGTCTCCTTACAATGAGTGGCACCTTCCTATCATCCTTCATCTCCATGACTACGAAATTTATTGGAAAAATAAATTTTCCCACCTTCACCAATAGATCATCAATAACCCCTCTTGGCTTTCTTATTGATCTATCCATAAGTTGAAGTCTCATTCCCGTTTTCTTGAGATCGCCTAGATTGAGTTTCCTGCACATTGAATATGACATCAAGTTAATGCTGGCCTCTAAGTCACACAAGGCATTCCCAATAAAAGCTTCACCAATTTCACAAGGTAAGGTGAAGCTACCTTGATCTTTCAGTTATTTCGGAATCTTGTTCATGATAATTGCACTACAATCTTCTGTTAATTGCATGGTTCCATACCCTTTTAACTTCTTTTTATTATAACAAAGTTCTTTCATTAATTTAGCATAGTTGGGCATGTGAGCTAAGGCTTCAACAAAAGGTAAATTGATATGCAATTTCTTGAACATTTCTAGAAACCTAGCTAATTGCTCATTTTTCTTTTTTTTTCCTAGATATAGTAGGAAATGGCAACCTATTTATGTCAAGATCCTCTATGGTTGGGTTTACTATACTCTTTCCTTTGTCAATCTTTGGAGCATCTACATCTGCCTCTACTTTAGGATTAGAATCACTTACCTTTCATGTTGGCTCCTTCATATGAGATGATGAAGTTGGTGATTTACCTTTTTCTTCTTCTTGTACTACCTCCTTGCCACTTCTCAATGTAATGGCCTTGGCCTCATCCTTAGGATTACGGTCCACATTCAAAGAAAAAGTTCCAACTGGCCTTGTAGATAAAAAATTTGCCAACTACCCAATCTGTGTCTCCAAGTTTCTCATGGAAGTATCCTGATTTTGGTTCCATTGCTCTTGAGATTTCCATCTTGTTTCTTGGCTCTTTATGAATTGTTGTTGGCTATTCATGAAACTAGCAAACATGTCTTCTAAATTAGGCTTCTTCTCCTGAATGGATGGCCTTAGTTGGAATCTCGGTGGGTGATATGGTTGAGGTTGGGGTTGGTTAGAGCCTTATCCTTGATGGTGGTTTAGTGGATAAGGGGGTTGGTAATGAGTGTGGGCTTGAGGTTGATATGATTGGCTTTGATTATGGTGAACATTTTGATTAAATTGGGCTTTTGCTTGTGGTTACGAAGATGAGGCATGTTGATTTCCATCCTTCCAAGAGAAATTTGGGTGATTCCTCCACCCGGATTGTATGTATTGCTATAAGGATCATTCCTTATATAATCTCCTAGTGCATTTATATCTCCCACAAATCCACCTTCTTGAACACCTTGCCCATTTTCAATTAGTCCACTACCTTGAGCAACCATAGCTACATTTTGTACTTTTAAATCGCTTAACTCTTTCTTTACCAACTTTAATTGTGCCTTCAACAATGCCACTTTGTCTAGATTATGTACCCTTTACCTCTTTGGAATTGATCTAGGAGCAGTCTATTGAGAGTCATTAGCCTCAATCTCATCCAACATACGAAAAGCTTCCTCAGGTAACTTGTTTAAGAAGGACCCTGCAAATGCTACATCCAATAGTGACCTTGTTTGAGGTGTAACTCTAGCATAAAATATGGTCATCAATTGATAAATAGCTATCTCATGGTGCTGATAGCTTCTCAATAATCTCCTAAACCTTTCTCGAGCCTCATGAAAAGGCTACTCATTCATTTGATGGAAGCTCATTATATTGTTACAAATACTTGCAGTCTTGGTTTGAGGAAAAAATCTCATAAAAAACTTCTCTTGCAACTAATCCCATGACCATATTAACTGGCTTGGTAGCATCTGTAGCTACTCCCTCGCTTTTCCAATCAAAGTGAAAGAAAACAACTTCAATCTCACTGCATCTGTAGTAACACCAAAAATTTAAACCGTGTCACTGACCTCAAGAAATATGTCAATATGTTGAGCGGGATCATTTACTTCTGAATCGAAGAACTGATTCCTTTGTACCATAGTGGTAGTGGCCGATTTGAGCTCAAATTATATCCTTCTTGGTAATACAATTGTTCAATGATCTCCATTTGACATTGGCACAGTGTAGTCCCTTATAGTCCTTTGCCTAGGCACTTTTTCCCTTCATATCCCTGGCATTTCTTCATATGCCCTCGGCACTTATTCATTCTTAGGAGGGAACTCATTAAAAGGAGGATCGAGCTCCATATCATTGTCTCTATTGGCTCTCCTTCTTTGATATAAGGTCCTCTCAATTTCAGGATTAAAGGGTGTTAATTGTTCTCGTCTCACTCCGTTCATGCACCACTATCACCTGAAAAAAATCAAGAAAGTAAAATAAGAAAAAGAAAACACATACAAACAACAATCACAACTCACAAACAATACCAATCCCCGACAACGACACCAAAAACTTGTTGCGACCCTAGCAAGTATACTAGATCAACAAGTAGTAAAGAGAAGTATTTTTAAGACTCTTGAATATTGTACCCAAGGGATTGTATGTGTAAGTTAAGACAATTGATCATATGCTAAAGAATTCCGAAAAGTTTTTATGATTGTGCTATAGTTATCTAAAATGAAATCTTTTAATACTAAAAGGTGTAATAAAAAGAGATTAAACTCAAACTAGTAGTAATTCGAGTAAGAGCTAAATTATGAAAAATTAACAAATGTAAAAATTTATATAAGGAAAATATTGCTCAGGTTTACTCATCCACCCCATACCCAATATGAATTAATTTAGATTAATGTAATATATGAACGAATCCGAGATAACCCTCTTAACCCAAATGTCCCATTTAGGAGCAAGCTATTCTAATTGCAAAGCATCCCATTCCAGATTCACAACTAGCCTAAGCACGGGTTTTAATCCTAAGTTTAGGTTGCCTTCCCATTTTGGAGCCAAATAACCCAAAACTCATCTATTTCACTCCACACTCTAACCCTAAAACCATAAAATACTGCACATCTAGAGTCTCATTTCGGAGCAATCTAAAATAGACAGCATTTTTATTAGAAAAGCTGAGCAAAATTCATTCATGGTATTCAACCCACACAATCATCAGCATCCAACCAAGATATTAGATAAAAACCATTCAACAAATCTGGAAAAATTATGGGTTAATTTTACGAGTGGTCACTAAAGTATTGCTGTTGTAACGATGTGGCCACATAAGTTCGATTTGTAACGACAAAATCACTTAGGTATTATTTTGTAACACAAAAGACAATATGATCGGAATTATGAAAATCTGACCATCGAAGCGTGTAATACACGCGTAAAAAAACATGTAAGCAAAGAGTGCCACATCAGATGGTGAGTCACTATCACGTGGAAATAAAAAGAAAACCCAAAAAAACACACTCAGCATCCTAATCACCCACCCCTTTCTT
Source organism: Excoecaria agallocha (assembly GCA_037975025.1). Lineage (NCBI taxonomy): Eukaryota > Viridiplantae > Streptophyta > Magnoliopsida > Malpighiales > Euphorbiaceae > Excoecaria > Excoecaria agallocha. The sequence goes on from CM075815.1 coordinate 44,779,034, forward strand.
TCTCCTCTCACCCTCTCTCTCCATCTAGATCTACCCTCTCTCTCTTCTGTCCTTGTCGATCTCCAATAGCCCACGGTATTTTTTTGCTCTTTCTTGCTCATATTTTGCCTTTGCCTCTGGTTTTTTTATCTTTTACTGAGAAAAGAACAGGAAGGTAAATCAATGGATTGGAAGAGATGGGTTTTTTCGATTTTATTCACAATTCCTATTCTTATCTCTCTGATTAATCTTGATATTGAAATGGAGGATATCGATTTCCCTATTTTCCTAGAAAAGGAGATTAGGACTCACGGTATTTATGTGGCTTCTCAAGACTTGGACTATTATTTTTATCGCCAAACATGCCTGCAAGCAGAAACCATAGTGAGATCAGCAGTGGCTCGAATATATACACAACATAAAGATGTATATGCGGGTCTCTTGAGACTATTTTTCCATAACTGCTTCATCCAGGTACACAGATTTATTTACTTTCTTCTCTTGATTTTCTTTATGGATTTTTCACAAATAAGCTTTGTGGTGTTCCAACAGAACCCAGTATTGTAAGAGGAAAGGTTTAAGTAAGGAGATAAAATTATTTATCGAAACAGATGCAAAAGTTGTGGCAGTTTCTACAGATTGGTTAAATTGATCCATAGGGAAATTAGATTGGAGTAAGAGTTGTCTTTATGTGAATTTAGTGGGGGGATGGATCTATGTTCGTGAAGATCACATGAGCAATAGAGATATTGATGGTGGTGGTACTTGGGACTTAATTTGTTTCCTTTTTCAATCCACTGTGAAAGTATAAAATTAAAAAAAGTTAATTGAAAGAAAATGATGAGAAATTGTGCTCATAAAGTCTCCAAATTTGACATATGAGAAGGATTAGCAGATAGCGATGGTGGGCTGCTAATTATCATTTTTAATTCGCTGTTTATTAGTTGCGAAAATTGGAGTAATAAGTTATCTTATGGTGTTTAGGATGGTGAGTACTTTTTTGGGTTTTTTTTTAATTTCCACATGGCAATGACTCACCATCTGATGTGTCACTCTTTGCTGACCCGTTTTTCTTTTGCACGTGTATTACACGCTTCAATGGTCAGATTTTCATAATTCCGATCACATTGACTTTTATGTTACAAAATAATGCTTAAGTGATTTTTTTGTTACAAATCAAAGTTATGTGACCACATCGTTACAACAACAATACTTTAGTGACCACCAGTAAAATTAACCCAAAAATCACTTGAAAAGCTAAAAACTAATGAAATAAGAATAAGCAATAGTGAAATAAACCATTCATTCATATATATAACTGAAAATATGTTCAATATTCACATTATAGGTAAGGGATTCAAAGATCCCCTAAACAACTAAGGAACTACTCACTATCCATTACAAAATAAGAAGAGAAAATGATGGAATAAACCCTGAAACTTATGGTGGAAGAATACCTAGCTGAATCCCAAGTCCTTCAATCTTCTTTTCCAATGCTTGAAAGGAAATAAGTTGAAAACTATGTAAATTTAAATATCTAAGCTGTCTATTTGTGTTTAATCTATGTATTTTGCTATAAATCTATCTATTTGCAAGTAAATCTATGTATCTAACTATGCAAAACGAACAAAGGAATGAAAGAACGAAGAAATAAAACCCTAGTACTGAAGAAAACCTAGCCCTCCCGACTCTGTAGAAAAATCTGCTATTTATAGGCCAACATGGGTCACGGTTACCAAAGATTCTTTGTTGACCATGACCTACTTAAAAATCCCTCTTTTAACTAGCTTAAGTCACGGTTATTAGGAAATTCCTAGTAACCGTGATGTAGGCTCGAACTGCTTCTTAACAAGGGGTCACGGTTACCACCAAAAGCCTGGTAACCGTGAGATAGCTCTCTCTTACATTCTGGATTGAAAACATGACTACCTCATTGTTACTACCAAAAATCTGGTAATCGTGAGGCACTCCTCTTTTAGATTCTAAACTGAAGAGCTTCATAGGTCACGGTGAACACCCTTCTATGCACAATTGCTTTGCTGACCGTAACATACTCCAAAATGATGCGTTTAGACAGACAACATAGGTCAGGTTACCAGGAAAACCTAGTAATCATAAGGTACCTATAAAATTCACAATTTAGCACAAAATTCCATCAAAAGCTCTCCAAAACACACAAAAGCTAGAATTAACTGAGAATGGGATTAAATTATTACATGTAAGCAAAATAAAGCAAAAGACACTAGAAAAACACTGAAAACTAGACTAGACTTAATCTAAAACTAAACACTGAGTTGGAGTTATCACTTGTTATTCATGAAGTGAACAACTTTCTGTGTAATGAGAATATTATTAATGATTTATCGTCCAGGAACTAAGCTAGATTGATTCTTACTAATGAGTTTCACTAGATATTGTTTGAGTCTATTGACCAAGACATTCATTAGTACTTTGAACACTACTGGCAAGAGATTGATAGGTCTGAAGTTAGCAATTGTGGTCGGCTTGTCTTTCTTGGGAATAAGAGTAATAAGAGCTTAGCAAAGAGATGGGTCAAATCGTTCCCCACTCAAGCTATCATTATCAAACTTGCAAATTGAATATTTAACAGTATTCCAGTTGCTTTGAAAGAACCCAACACACATACCATCAATCTCATGAGCTTTGAATGGTTTCATACTAAAGAGAGAATCCCACACTTTAGCCTCTATTACTTTTACCCCTATCTGATCAACAAGATATCTACTGCATTACTTTGTTACTACACTGTAGCCTCTATTACTTTGATTGTGACTTTATTAGCAAAGGAAGTCATGGCTGAAGTAATATTAGTTCTTGAATCCCATACTTCTCTAACAAAGGAGGGAAACTCTTTATGCAATTACCATGGAGTTAAAAATCGAAATGGGGCATTTCTTCTTGGTACCGACCTGCACTTGGTGGCAATTAAAATTGGTCTGTGATCCGAACCAACTCTAGAGAGATGCTGCACACAAACAAACTCAAATTTATGTCTCCGTTCTAAATTGCATAATGCTCTATCCAGCCTTTCCTGAACCCCACCCTTCTACCAAGTGAATTTGGGTCCTTGAAACCCAAGGTCCATTAAATTGCACTTGAAGATGTATTCCTGAAACAAATGGTAAGGCTTACTTCCCCTAAGAGAGCCACCTAACTTCTTATGAGCAAACAAGAATGAGTTAAAGTTACCGCAAGACACCAAGGCTCCAACAAATAGCTATTAATTTTAACAATATCAGTCCATAAACTTTTTTTGTATAACGCCATAGGATCAGCATAAATTACTATAAGAATAGAAGCCGTCCTATTCGGATATGAAATTCTTAGGTTCACCCATTGATAGCTAAAAGAGAGAACAGTGAAGTATATAGTTCTTCCATAAAATCCAAATGCCTCTTGAAAAACTTGTCGCTTCTACTCGGAAAGAACGATTGAAACTAATGCACTTAATAATTCTATCTGCAACATTTCCACTTACTCTAGTTTCCAAAAGCACAAGAATGGAAACCTTAAATTGTCTACAAAAATCTCTAACAATATGGACAAACTTCTTTGACCCAGCCCCTTGACAGTTCGAAATTAAAGTGTTTAAATCCATCAACACCAAAAATGAAGAAAGAAATGCCAAAACAAAGAGATCAAGTCTGTTGTAAATTACCGTCAGCATGAGTAGTCTGATGATCCATGCTCTCCACTTTCTTATTGCCTTTCGCCACTGCCAGGGTGTTAACCAGTTGAAAGATATTTTTGTCTAAAGAGCCATCAGTCACTTGTGGAAGAACAACTGATTTAATATTGCTCTTTGACCTTTTTTTCATGCTAATATCAGGAGGGCGGCTTCCTATATTTTTCCAGTTTTCAAATTTCTATGAGAGTTTGAACCTGGAAGATGAGGAAAGAATGACAGGTTTTTCGACCACCACTGCACAGTGTCTGTTTGAATCAAAAATCGGAGAGATGAGATTATGAACCTCGTTGCCCATCTGGCAGGTCTACTCTGTTTTGTCCATTGATTTCCCATCCTGCAACTCAGTTTTCTTGAATGGAGCAAAAGAGCTCTCTGACTTCAGCATGATTACACTAGCAATTCATCAATTCAAAGACTTCTTCCCCTGTTGCAACACTTGACTCTATATTCTGTGGTTGTTGCCTGCATTTAACTGGTACATGACTCACATTATTACCAGCCATATTATTTGCAATCTCACCAATTGTATTCTCTGCTGGCCCCACCGTGATTACTGCCTCTTGCTTATTGGTTTCATTGTTAGCATTTTCAGCCTTAAAAAGAACATTTAAAGACAAAACATTGAAACGAGAACCAACATTACTGTTCAGATTTCTTGTTTCTTTTATCCTAGTGGATTGACCTCGTCCTCTCCTTCCCTTCTTCGACACAATTATCCAAGGACCATATGGTGTGTCCTCCTCACCTGTACTCCTTTGGTCCTATCTCCTTAAAAATGGATCAACCGGATGATTGGCTGTCAAATTCTCTTCGTTGTTAACATTCTGGTTCAGGGGGGATAAATCAAACATGTGACCCTATTTGCCATGCTTAAAGCATATTTTGGGTAAGTTCTCATATTCAATACGGTGCAAGCTTCCATTTAGTTTGAATTTAGATAATAATGGCCATGTGAGATCCAGTTCCACTGCAATATGAGCAAACCTCCCCCTCTCGAATTGGGAGGTGTTATAGTTAATTTTAACAAGTTTACCCAATAACTGACTAATTTTCCTAAGCACTCTTTTGTGATATATATGGAGTGCCATTCCAAGAATTCTTATCCAAGCCACTACTGCTGACAAGTCCTCATTCTCCGTGGAAAAAGTAGGATGCCATGGCTGAACAGTCAAATGGTGACCCAAAATAGTCCAACGACCTCCTAACATAACCTTGAGGTAGTCTTCTTTATCCACAAATTGCACCGAGAAAAAATTGTTTTCCAAATCCACCACCTTGTATTCTCCCATTATATTCTATAACTTCTCTATTTTGGAGCATAAAAAATTATAGCTAATGTACTTACCTAGCATTTTCACTACCACTGACTGTCTCTAGGGCTTGGCCAATCTCACTTCTAGGCGTTCTAAAATTATAATGGATGGAAAACCTTCATCCTATTCAATTGAAATCTCATTATCGTCATCCAGTGCTTCATCTGAGTCTGTCTCCATGCCCTCCAAATCCATGCTTTTAGTTTCATCATTCACCATTTCCTCATTTATGGATTCCCATAGCTGTGTTACGGTGTTCTTCGTGTTACTAGTGTAATACCCATACCAATCTTTGACTGTTGACTAAGGCGATTAGCCGGAAATTTTTTTCAACCAAATAAATTATTTAACTACCAATTTATTTATGTCAATAATAATGATAACAAATTAAGCTTGTCGATTGACCTATAACTATCCGATATACTATCAACCAATTAAAAATTTGGCAATATAACGTCTTAAATACTTGCCTAACCAACCTAAAATCAGATAAGCCACAACTCTTTAGGGGCACAATAATTATAAGCAATATATATTTCTTATCCATACATTCTCAATTTCATTCCAACATATTCAATCAATTCCACTATCTGTCAATCACACACATATATACAAATATTGTATCATTACAGACCAATTCTTTAACTTCAACCTTTACGATATATATACATGTCACGACAAAAAGTAAATTCCTAATTGTCTTCCATTCCTGCAAACTTACATCGGATTTGTACAATTGCTTCATAATGTTATCGGTACTCGCACGCAGTAAATTCCTACATGCTGAGCATTAAATATGTCCAGTGGTAACCATAAATCGAAGTATTTCCCATAAATGCATAATTCCATTAATTTTGCAAAATACATAAGCTTAATATAATAAAAAAAATTTATAATTTCAACAATTTGACAGTCAATTAAATTTAATACCATTATTTTGGTAAAATTTTCAATTTAGTCCTGAATTATTCAATTTATTATAAAATTGTCCCTTTTTACATGTTAATTGCAAAATTGCCACTGCTTTTCTTATTTTTCATTCTTAATTTATTAATTAGCATGCAAATTATCATTTAACATTTATTTTAACTTTTTCATACAAAATTATATTTCAGTCCCTTTTTTTTTATAGAAATTTACCTTTCGGACTGTCAGTATACTAAATTACCATTTTAACCTTATTATTCATTTTCTTATCACTTTTACTCATTAACCCTATCATTTGGAAAAATTATCATTTTACCTCTAAACTTTTATTTCTTGTCAATTAGGTCCCTTTTCATTCTAAACTTCATATTTACTTATCCTTTTGCATTTTTAGCTTATTAATGCATTTATACCCCTAGTACAATCCCTGACAGAAATCATCAGACCGGATATATGAGGTGTGAAACCCATAGGGCCACCAAACAGACTGAGAAATGATCTCGAAATACCATTCCTCACAAAGCAGATATTATGGGAGATCAGTGATCCCACCACACCAAAGCAAGTTGTCATGACTTGCATTGTGGTATAGTTGTCCCTCTGGCTAGCTAATCATATTCTAAGATAGATTTTGACCGTCTGACTATTACTAAAGGCAGTTTTCACTTATATTTCATTTTACCTTTCAGAGTTTTAGCAATTTCAGTAGCTTATTCATTACAATAAATTTGTCGGTCAAATTTTTCAATACTTTTGCACAGTTTGAAAATTATTTCACAATAATTCACCATTTTCACTTATTTTATGAATTATTTCACAATAATTCAATAATTTCTCTTTATACATTATCAAATATTTTCTCAAAAATATTCAAATAAATTTCATAAATTTTACAAAAAGTTTATGGACATCATTTTTCATCTCTTCATTTTATGGTATAAAACATAAAAAATGCACAAAATACACATTACTTTCCTTTAGCAACCCATTCGGCCACAAGAAGAAGTTCACCTTAGCATCACTTTTAAATCAAATTAAGCATTCAAATGGCCATTTTCAAGGTCCCTCACCATGATTCTAAGGTTAATTTCATTCATTCATGCAATTTTCATAATTTTCCCTAAGTTACCTAAAGGGAAATCATGCTTAATCAAGGAAAATAGATAGATTTAGAAGCCACTAACCTTTCTCCTAGGCTTAAGCTTGCCTAAACTTCTTTTTCCTTCCCTTTGGCCTTAGAAGTGAAATTTCTAACCATCAAAACCTTATTTTTTTGATCTCAAATGCTCAAATTAACCACATAAATGAAATCTAGGCACCCTAAAATACTTATAGGTACCCTAAAATAATTTAAAAACCTTGATTTACACATACCTCAATTTGATACCTAACACTTTTTCACTTGATTTATTTTAGGTATTTTCCACTAATCAAGGGATTGAGACTCAATTGCTCATCTAGAGAGATCAATTTGCACTTAGGATGTTTGGATTTGAAGAGAAAGTGGGGAAAATTGAAGAAAGCTTGAGAGAACCCCAACAATGGTGGTTCGGCCAAGAGAGACGAAGAAGAGGGATTGAGGAGGTGAGGTCAGCTGCCCAAAATTTGATTCCAGCTGGCTTTTATAAGGGCTAAATAGGTTGGGCTTTGGTTCAACCAAGGCCCACTCATTTAAGGCTTAAAAATCCAATTTAAGCCCAATATGCAATTTTTTTGCAATTCTCTCACTTCCCAAGTCTAAATCACTTCAATCTTGATTTCATCATTTTATTATGTCAAAAATAGGTTATACACAAAATTTCAGCCAATCGGAATATTTTTTCGATCCGATTCAATAATTACCGGTGTTACCGAAAAATTAAATTTTTACAGCCAAAATATTCTATACATCATTTTAGAAAGATCTGCAACTTTTGGCAATTTTTAGAACTCATTTGCTATTTTTAAAGGTTCAGTCAAAACTTGGTCAATCTAGTTAACCAAAATCACGAACCGCTTCATTTTTTGTATTTTTGACTTTTGGAGTCCTATTTGACCTCGATTTCACTTCAAATTTCAACCGCGGACTCACCGTGACCAATATTCTCCAATGGTCCAATAAAATATTTTTCACCTTCGAATGTATTTTTCAGCTCCAAAAGCACTATTTACTACCGAAAAATACTATTCACGATCGATCCGGTATTGAGACCATTACAACCAACCTTACAGAGCAAAGCATCATGAAAAAAGCGATTGGCAGAGGTCTCTTCATCCCCATTGCTGTTTCGAAGCCTTTCCACATCAAGCCTAAACTTCTTGGTCGACCTATCATCTGGTGGTGCCGGCGGCGGCACCTTCTCCAGCATCCAAGTAGTTTCTGTCTCCACAAAGGTTTCCTCACTCATGATGGACATAAAAAAATATATAATTTAAAGATATAAAAGTGCTCCTATTGTATTGAGATATGGTACTTCAGTACCAAGAATTTCTTCATCATCTTCTCGTGGACGAAAAGGATTTTTTTTCACATCTAGAGTACGAACAATCATTGGAGTACTCAATGGATAAGATTTATCCATATAAAAATATTTCAAAATTTTCTCTATATAAGATGATTGATGTAAAAGAATCCCATTCGATAGATATTCAACTTGAAATCCAAGACAAAATTTTGTCCTTCTGAGATCTTTTATTTCAAATTCCTTTTTCAAATAATTTGTAGCATCAGAGATTTCTTCAGGAGTCCCTACTATGTTCAAATCATCAATATAAACTGCAACTATAACAAATTCAGAATTTATTTTTTTAATGAAAACACATGGGCAAATAGAATTGTTTTCATATCCATTTTTCACTAAGTATTCACTTAGACGATTGTACCACATACGTCCATATTGCTTTAAACCATACAAAGATCTTTGAAATTTAATAGAATACATTTGTCGAAACTTTGGATTATATGCTTCAGGCATCTTAAATCCTTTAGGGATTTTCATATAAATATCATTATCTAATGACTCATATAAGTAAGTTGTAGCTACATCCATTAAATGTATGTCAAGCCCTTCAGAGACTGCTAAGCTAATAAAAAATCTAAACGTAATTGCATCCATAACTGGAGAGTACATCTCTTCATAATCTATGCCTGGTCTTTATGAGAAACCTTGAGCCACAAGTCTAGCCTTGTATCTTACAACTTCATTCAGCTCATTTTTCTTATGTACAAAGACCCATTTATATCCAACTGGTTTGACATCTTCTGGTGTCAGGATTGCTGGTTCAAATACTTTTTGTTTAGCTAAAGAATCTAGCTCAGCCTGAATTGCCTCTTTCCATTTTGGCCAATCAAGTCTTTGTCCACATTCTTCTACAGTTTTAGGCTTAGACCCATCATCATTTGATATTTCAGAAGAAATTGCATATGCAAATACATTATTAATAATAATTTCATCTCTTTCTAACATATTTCCAATTTTCAGTGAGATCTCATAATTTGTCAGTATCAGAACCACTTCTGGGGTCACTTCTCTAGAAATATGTAGTTGTGTATTTGAGTTATTTCTGACCTCTTCAGGAGGATCGATTGAATGGTTTTTTATTTCTCTCTTCTTTCAAGGAACAATATCTTTTGCACCAATAGGTCTACCACACTTCTGGCGTGAACTAGACTCATTTGTTGTTATACCCCCAAGATGTCCTACGGGGACATTTAATCGTGCAGGGGCATTTCCAGCTGGAATGTATGATTTGGTGACCTTTTGGGTGTCTGTAAAGATATCGGGCAACTAATTTGCAATATTTTGTAAATGATTTATTCTTTAAACTTCACGTTCACATTAATTTATGCGTGTATCAAATTTGGACAAAGTTGGTGTGTTTCAACTGATTTCTTGAGCTTTTGGCCTCTTTTCTTTATCTTCCCCTAATGGTGGGAAAACCAATTCATCAAATTGACAATCTAAAAATCTTGCTCGAAAAAGGTCACCAGTTAAAGGTTCAAGATATCTGATAATAGAAGGAAAATCAAAACCTACATATATACCTAAACATCATTGAGGGCCTATTTTAGTTTATTGAGGGGGAGCAATAGGAACATATACAACACAACCAAAAATTATAAGATGAGATATGTTAGATTGTTGATCAAAAACAAGTTATAAAGGTGAAAACTTGTTATATGTAGATGGTCGAATACGAACTAAAGATGCAACATGAGTTATAGCATATCCCCAAGTAGATGCAGGAAGTTTTGATTTCATGAGCATAGGTCTAGCAATTAATTGTAAATGTTTAATGAAAATTCAGCTAAACCATTTTGAGTGTGAATATGTGCAATGGAATGTTGAACATCAATTCCTATTGACATACAAAAATCATAAAATGCCTTTGAAGTAAATTCACCTGCATTATCTAAACGAACTAGTTTAATGCGATGATCAGGAAAACTTGACCTAAACTTTATAATTTGAGCTAAAAATTTAGCAAAAGCAACATTACGAGAAGATAATAAACACACATGTGACCATCTAGTTGAAGCATCAATCAAAATCATAAAATATCGAAATGGTCCACTAGATGGATGAATTGGGCCACAAATATCTCCTTGTATCCTTTCTAAAAAAAGGAGACTCCAAAGGTAATTTAGATAGTGAGGGTCTCACGATCAATTTACCTTAAGCACAAGAATTATAAAAGTAATCATTTGATAAAAGTATCTTTTGATCTTTTAGTCCATGTCCATTTGTATTCTCAATAATACGTCGCATCATGGTTGAACCAGGATTACCAAGGTGATCATGCCAAAGTATAAATGTTTTAGGGTCCGAGCACTTCCGGTGCATATAGTTTGATTCAACCATTTTTATTTTTGTGAAATACAATCCCGTTGAGAAACTTGGAAGTTTCTCTAATATGAACTTGTGGTTCAATTTTGTGGATATAATATATAGATATTCACCATTTTCATCATTTGTAGTTTCAATATGATATCCATTATGACGTATATCTTTAAAACTTAGTAGATTTCTTCTAGACCTACTTGAATACAACGCATCATCAATATATAACTTTGTTCGATTTGGAAGAATAATTTGGACTCTTCCGAAGCCTTCAATTACATTTGCAGAACCAGAAATTGTATTAACATTAATTTCAGCTAATGTTAATTGCATAAAATATTTCTTATCACGAAGAATTGTGTGAGTTTTACCACTACTCACTAAACATATGTCTGCCTCCATGACATCAAGTTTATTTTGTATTATCTATTAAGACAAAATTTTTTTTTTAAGAATGATAAATAAGAAACATGTATAACAAAATAAACTTGAACTCTTATTACTAGTAAAATTCAAAAACATTAAGTTTGAAAATAATAAACCTAAATAAACATGAAATTGTTCCAAAAATCAATCTAATCTTAATGGACATTTCCATCTCCAATCAAGTGGACAATTTTGTCATCCTCAAAAAAATCAGAGACGTCAAAATTAACATCTAAAGGTTCATTATCATAAGCAGCATCAATAGGTTCAGAAAAATTCATTTCAACATTTTTTCCTTTAGCTTTTAATGATGTCTTGTACAGATCAACAAGATGTTTTAGAGTGCTGCATATGCGAGACCAATGCCCTTTTGTTTCACATCTATAGCAAATATTGTCATGGTTTTGTATCTTCTTTTCAGAATTTTTCTCACTTTTGACCCATTTGTTTTTCACACCCTTGTTGTTAGAACGTGGTGAATGATTGGAACCAGTTGAAAAATTTTTCTGACCACGATCTCTTCTACCACGGCCTCTCCCACGACCTTGAGAAAATATCGCATTCACTTCAGGGAATAGAGATGAACCAGTTGGGCGAGATTGGTGGTTTTTCAATAAAAGCTCATTATTTTGCTCAGCCACGAGCAAACAAGAAATTAATTTAGAATATTTTTTAAATCTACGCTTTCCATATTGCTGCTGCAGGAGCACATTTGAGGAGTGAAAAGTTGAATATGTTTTCTCTAACATATCCTCATCAGTAACTTTCTCTCCACATAATTTCAATTGAAAGCTAATTTTAAATAGGGCTAAATTATACTCACTTATAGTTTTAAAATCTTGCAAACGTAAGTGTATCCAATCATATCGAGCTTTAGGGAGGATCACTGTTTTTTGGTATTCATACCTCTCCTTTAAATTATTCCAAAGAATTAATGGGTCTTTAACAGTGAGGTATTCAATTTTCAATTTTTCGTATAAATGATGCCGAAGGAATATCATTGCTTTTGCGCGATCTTGCATGGATGCTTTATTTTCTTCTTTTATGAAATCTCCAAGATTCATAGCATTCAAATGAATTTCGACATTAAGTACCCATGACAGATAATTTCTTCCAGAAATATCAAGAGCAATAAACTCAAGTTTCGTAAGATTTGACATTGTAAATGTACTACACTTAGAAAAAAAAATTTAAAATTAGACTATAAATAAAAAAATAAATAAAATTAAATCACACATACATAATCAATTTAAAAATACTTGCACAAATTGATCATGCCAAGAAAATGTCATTCAAAGCTTTAAATAAAATTCTCTATTGATGTCATGCATATAAATAAATAGATCTTCAAGAGTTTATAATTAGGCCTGAAATAAAAAGGCAACTTTTGCTAACTCAAACAATTGCAGCAATTGGCCTTTTATTTTACAAATATTATAAAATACACAGTGATAAATTATAATATTTAATAATGCCTAAAAAATAGAAAAGGAGCAAGTAATACTTTCAAGTTTGATTACAAATAATAGTGAAATATCATATATAAATTTGTCAATGTAATATAAATAAAAAACAATATTTATTATTATAGATATTACCCTTAATTAGACAAATATAATGATTGATTTCTGGTTGAACTATCCTTTTCAAACCGAATATTTAATTTCGTACCCAACTTAATTGTAAAACAATGGAAAATCCTCAATCAGTAAAAGACAAATCAGATACCCTACAAAGCTGACTCGCAATCTCTAAATTTTATGCTACATATAAATATGTCATCGTTATAATTAATATTAACCATTTTAATAGGTGTGACTCGTACCGTTAAATTTTATAAATTAGAATTTTTGATTTATTCGAACCGGATTGTCGTAAACTACCGACTTTCAATAATCAATAGAGGCTATCGTGTTGATAACTTGTTGTAAAACTAATTAAAGTAAAGACAGATATAATATGAATAGAAAATTTTCTCTTATTTTTTTATTTTTATTAAATAATCATAATAAAATATTTATAGGTATAACATAAAAATAGTAAAATACTACTAAAACATAAAGATTGATGAGTTTGATAGTTATCTATGCACTTTATAATTATCACAATATAAAAGATATAATCTATTTTTATGCATTATCATTTTTAATTATTTAGTTGTAATGCGTGCTTGAAAATCATTTATGTCCACAAAATATGTTCATATGCTACATCATTTTTCTGCATATATGACATGTGCAAATTAAATGATAAAATATTATTATTTCTTTTTCGTGAAAAATAATTAAGGGGTGAATAAAAAAAATTTCAAAACTCACAAATTTTCTCCTTTTACATGTATTTTTTCTTATAATATCAATTTGTTTACAAGTATTAACCTTAATTAGTGCTTTAGCTTATTACTTCTTTTGTCAATTTTTTTTTTGTTTTATCTTAGTATTCTTTTTTTTAACAAAAAACAAAAATTTGTGCTTTTAACTTATTAACAATGTGATGGGATCTCTAAAAAACACGTGATGTGGTGATAGCATTCAAGCACGTTTTTTATAGAAAAAAAGTGCATTCTTTTTTGTAAAAGGCCTAATACTTAAATTAGTACTAGCACATATTTGCCGCTAATTTACTGTCATCTTATTGTAACGCAAAAACATATCTAAAACAACACTTATAAATGCCTGTGGCATGTTAATATGTTAATCTGGCAATTTAAAAGCAGACAAAAATGAAATATTGTCTTACACATATTTTTTTTCATTCTCTCTTTTCCATCACCATTCACTCATTTGATTCATTTATTTTCTCTCTGAAATAAAATGCCAGATGGGAGAAAACTTAATCTCACATTCTGTATATTCAGGTACATCTATATATACAAGAATAAAAGAGTTTGAATTCAACTTATCTAAGCAAACCTAGCTAAATAAGGAAAGCTAAATATATTCCTAAGATTACGCTAACCAACTATTTATAATCTGTAACACTACCCCTCAAATTGGAGCATAGATATTAATCATGCCCAGTTTATTACACAAATATTCAACTCGATGCCCATTTAAAGCTTTTGTGAATAAATCATTCAATTGTTCTCTTATCCTCACATGTCCCATTGAGATTATATTATCATGAATCTTTTTACGAATAAAGTGACAATCAACCTCAATATGCTTGGTTCGCTCATGACACTAGATTTGAGGTAATATGAAGAGCAGCTTGATTATCACACCAAAGTTTTGCTGGAGACGAGTGATTTATACCAATTTCAGTAAGTAAATGATGAATCCACAAGATTTCACATGCAGAATGTGACATAGCTCTGTATTCAGATTCTGCACTAGATCTAGATACTACAGTTTGCTTCTTGCTCCTCTAGAACACTAAGTTTCCACCAACAAAGACACAATAGCTTGTAGTTGACCTCCTATCAACCTTAAAACCTGCCCAGTCAGCATCAGTAAAGCATTCAATGTGAGTGTATCCATTATCCCTGTACAGTATACCTAGTCCAAGAGTACCATTCAAATAACACAAGATCTGCTTTAGAGTTTTTCAATGCTTGATCGTATGAGCAACCATAAATTCATTAACAACGCTCACTGCAAATGCAATATTTGGACGAGTTACTATGAGATAATTCGGTTTTTCAACTAATCTTCGAGATCTCTTTGGATCATCAAAAGGATCACCCTCCTTTGTAAATTGTACATTGGGAACCATAGGAGTACTGCATGGCTTAGCTCCTAAGTTTTCAATTTTTGCAAGCAATTCAAGAACATACTTTCTTTGGGATAAAAGAATTCCCTTCTTACTTCTCATTACTTCCACTCCTAAGAAGTATTTCAACTGGCCTAAGTCTTTAGTGTGAAATCTACCGTGCATGAAAGACTTAAGTGAGGAGATACCTACAAAATCACTCCGTGTAATCACAATATCATCAACATAAACCACAAAAAGAATAATGCCAGCTTTCGATTGTCTGTAGAAAACTGAGTGATCACATTGACTCTTATTTAGCCCAAACTCTTGGACAACCTTACTGAATTTGCCAGACCAAGCATGACGACTTTGCTTCAATCCATATAAAGATTTCTTCAAATGATACTACCCCCGAGCAACAAAACTAGGGGTTGCTCCATATATACTTCTTCTTGAAGGTTGCCATGAAGAAAATCATTTTTGATGTCTAGTTGATGTAAGGGTCAATGATGAGATGTAACACCCTTACTGAACAGTCTAACTGAAACAAGTGATAAGTTGGGAAAAATTTTTTTTCCAAGGACCATTTGTCAAATATTGGTCATTGACCCTTTGAGGAGCAATGCACTGAGTGACAATTCTAAAATCAACAAGATTTTTCTTTTGAATCTTAACTATCTCATCGACCCAGGCTTGACCAAAAGAAATACTTATAAATTAAGTAAGCCGATAAAGCTATAATTGTCCAAGTGACTGAATACCAAATAAAAATCCGGCAATATAACGGCTAAAAACTCATCTAATCCACCTGCAAATCAGACAATTCCTCAGCCCTTCAGGGGCACAACATTACAAAAATAATTTCACTAAGTATCTCATACATCAATTCTCATAATTATTCTCATGTCCTAAGATGATTCAATATTACATATTACACTCTTAAACCGCTATAACATTCCAAAGTAAAGAACAATATACATTAAAATCATCTCGCTACAACTGTAAACCCTGATGGAGGTCTGCCCACACTAAATCCTTTCTTCTGATGGTTGAGCCATAGTAGCTGCTTAACCCAAAATAAGCTTATCCTGTTACCTACACGGATAACAAAACCCGTGCTAAGCTATAAAGCTTAGTGGGAACAGAATAATCTAAAGATAATCTTTTAAACATGTAATATCAATTATACGAATACCAAGTTGATAACACTCTTAATAGATACCTTCAATTACCTTAGATCTCAATTCTTACATTCAGCAATAATTCACAAGCATAAGCAACATAACATCTTACTTACATAGGCAATAAAACTTAATAACTCAATAATCAATTCATCATTCATTGCTATCACAAAAGACATCTGATATAATTCTTTCATACATCTACATCATTTAAAACATAGCATGCATTCAAAATTCACTTTCATGTAATCATTAATTAATCTTAACAAGGTAAACAATATATTACTTAACACCATAGTGTGCCATATACTATGTACTTTATCGATAACAGAGTGATATACATACCTATACATAGATATATAGATACATAATGCTTATATAGAATTAAAGGATCACATGCTAATCAATAATATAACTTTCAATTTATTATCCATTTGATGTACTTATACAAGAGGATAATTCTTATGCACTTTAGTTTTGAACTATAACATTTCTTGTCTTTTATACTTTTTAATTTATTTTCATATTAATGCCCCTAGAACAGTGCCGACAGGAATACTCAGACTGGATACTCGGGACGTGGACCCCATGGGCCACATACAGACTGAAAAATGATCTCAAAGACCATTTTTCCACGTAACAGATACCAGATACAAACAGAAGCTATGGAGATCAGTGATCCTACCATAACTAAGCAAGTCGCCATGACTTGCACCGCGGTATAGATGTCCCTATGGCTAGCCAATTATATCCTGAGCTAGTTTTTACTGCCAGACTATTTTCTAAGGGCGCAACAGATCATTCACTTTCTGTACATTTATCATCATTTCAATTCCTTTTTCAATCTAGATATTACAGTTATTCAGAACATTCAATATTTTTGTATAGTTTGTGAACCATCATTCACTTATGTCATGAATTATTTCACAATAATTCAACAATTTTTCTTTAAATTACTCTTCAGTCATCAAAGGGATTTACTTAATATACATTCTTTCAAATTACTTTTAAACTTTCTAATAGCCATATCTTAACAATACTTATACATGTCATAATAGTTTATGCATTGCTAGATTGCTTTCGTGAAAATGAAATCATATATAATCACATCCACTATGAGTGTCTAAAACAGCACATAAATACATAGTCATTTCAGAAGGACGTACCTGTATGGTTCATCATATCCATCTCTCATACTCCATTGTACTTAATTTAGTTATCAAATATACTATAGTCAAGACATATATTCACTAAACAGAGATGCCTATATATATATATTGAATATCAGGCTTAGATATGTAGTTATATCATCTCAAATAATCATATACCAAAGCAATCATGTGTAAAAGCATATCATTTTCAACATTAGTTTCTCATACTATCAGAAAATCATAACCATGATACTATATCCATTCCATTTAGTATAATAATGTACACAACGACTATCCCTGTATCAGATAAGAATTTATATCAAGAGAAGTAAAAGTGTCACATTTATTCCAATAGCTTGTTATTACACTAGGTACATTCTCTCATCTATAGTTTAGTGAATCCCAAATAACTATTTTATACTTTATCATGATCTCTTGTGTGTCAAATAACTTCCTTAGTTAATACCTTACCAAAATGCATTTTAAATAATAATAGCATCTATGAAGTTAAAATACTGTATAACCCAACACTTGTATAAATTTTACAGCAAGAAATGAGAATAAAACTTTACTTAGCTTTAACTATCTCCAAATAGTAACCTTTTATGTTTGTCTTTTGACTTGATCAATTACTGATTTATTAAGACTTTAACCGTCCTGTTCTAGTCACCTGTCTTTTACTAAATTAGCAAGTATGAAATGATAGCAACTACAACTATTGAACATAAATTCTTATTATTACAACAACGACATATTACTTTATTATCATGTTATCAAACCATCTAATTATAGAGTAAATCCATATATCATTATGCCATTTCATATTGTCTTAACATCTATACATACATACATATAAGTTCAATATCATAACTACCTATCTAGATGCATAATCTGACAACGTATATATATACTTAAATCAACAAGTGAAACTGCATAGCGTTTAGCTATCATTATTCTCATGATACCATAATTTTCTTAATAGTCTATTAAATCATATTGATTACTAAGTTACTTAACAATAGTTATTCCATGCACTTTCTCTCAACATCACAACCTAGTGAATTCTCACTATATGATATAACCAAAACTTGATAAATATAAGTTAAAATATTATTGCATCCATATATAGCAATTATACTTTCCAACTTCTAAAACTAAGCCACAACTAAGTTGAGTTATCCTTACCATTTTTTTTTACTCTATTGCCTTATGTTTTATGTCATTGGAGATAGATATATCACACTTAAGTAATCAAGAAGGCTATATTACTTATAATGTAGAATCTATTTCCTTAAATTAAATCTCAATTTCACAATCCATTAAATCTCAACATAGCTCATGCCCTTTTAATTGACATTCTACTCAAATCACATCTTAACTCACTATCAATTCGTATCTTCAAGATCTGTCAATAACTTTTACATGCCATTAACATGTACTAATAATTCCTGTGACACTTTTACAATAAATTCAAGCATACACGATAACAAGAAATAAATCAATAACTCGACAACTTTATAATTTCTTCAACTAAGTTGTCTGTTCATTTTTCATCTCAAGCATATTTTAATTTTACAAATCCTTAAGCCTTGAAATCAACCTATTTAAACCATTAAAACTCAAATTATCCATATGTAAAAGATTTAACTAACTACTCGTGAACAATGCCAACTTTAAGCCTTTAATCTCCTTAAAAAAACATATATATATAAGGAGAAAAATATGGTTCCCATACTCTGTTACTAACAAACATTTACAAATTCAATCAATTTCCAATAATTTACGACTTTACTTAACTAAATGTCACAGAGAAAATTTCAGTATCCCATACTCTGTTACTAACAAACATTTATAAATTCAATCAATTTCCAATAATTTACGACTTTACTTAACTAAATGTCACAGAGAAAATTTCAGTATCCCATACCGTAATTGAAGCCCATAATGCTCTCTCTCTCTTCTGCCTCGCCGAAGACTCGTCGGAGGCTCGCCGGAGCTTCGCCGGAGACCCGTCGAAGCTTCCCACCTGAAGCCAGAGTCGCCAGTAGCTTCCCGGTGGTCTTCACGCGCCTCAAGGCAACGTGGTTTGGCCGGAAAACCACCTGGAACCGCCGGCTGCCACAACTCCGATCTCCACTTCGCCGGCGAGTGGGGACGATCGGCGGGTACCAAAAGATCCGCCTCAACCTCATGATCCCACCGGTGCCATCAGCTCCCTCAACCGCCGACGAGAACCACCGGAAAAAAGAAAAGAAGTTATGGTGGTGATGGGGAAAAAAGAGAGCTTGATCTATGGTGGTGGTGAGCAAAACGGAAGGAAAGAATCACCGGAGAACAGCGACGCTAGCGGAGGACTGGAAGACGGCGGCGGCGATCAACGCCCTTCCGCCGGCGTCGAGCGGCGGCGGCAGACCACCTCCCCTCCCGATTCTCTCTTCCTCGTCTTTCTTTCTCTTTTTTTTTTAACTTATTTCTTCTTATTTTCTTTTTACCACACACACACACACAACTTTCTTCTATTTTTACCCCACCATTCTCTTTCTTTTCCTCTTTAAATCTCAACCACACATTTCTTATTAAAAATCTCACTATTTCTCTTTTTTCTTCCTTTTAAATTTTACCTTCTTAACATTATTATTAATTTATAAAAATTTTCATAATATATTTTAATTAACAATTATTAAATTAAAACCCAAAAATAATACTAACTTATATTGGAATATTTATAATTGATCCTTAAAAATTGATATTATTTATTCACTATAATCAATCCGAATTTTTGGGGCGTTACATGAGAAGTTGTCAAAGATATGAAAATGCGAACAGAACTTAATTGATGGAATATGACATGATATGTACATGGTAATCATGCAACGAAAAAATGATAAAATCGATCATACATGCCAAACAATTCCATGACAAGAATCGAAACATGCAATTTTAGGGTTTTTAAAAACTTACAACTTTAGATGCACTTCAAGAATTTGATTTGATGATGACCAGCAACCAAGATGGATATGTCAACCTTAGATCTTTACCACCAATGCCAAAAGAACAGTCTTTACGCCACTCTTCTATATGTTCACACTTAGGATTTTTTCAATTTTTCTTCTCATTCAATATATATCATTTAATTTTGTAAGTGATCAATCTAAAATTCACTACCTTAAGATAGTTAATTTAGCCTTAATCACTTCCTTAAAATAAGAAACATATATTGATTCAAACTCCTTTTGAATTTAAAATTCAAATTAATTTGAAATAAAACATAAGACATTTTAATATAATAAATCACTTAATTAAAATTAATGCATGTGCCGAAATTCCTTGGTATTTCTCTAGGAATTTCGGCCACTTCAATTTCCATTTAAATGATTTAATTTGATTAAAATTTTTTAGGCTTTAATACTCAATTAATTAAATTAATACAAGATAATTAATTAATTGAAATTAAACCTTGTGGGCTGAATTTCTCTTTCTCATGGACCAAGGTCCAATAGCAATTTTAATACCCATTACATACATTAATTTGACTTTAATTAAAAGTCCAAATTAATGCCCAATACTTTATTTAAATATTTTAAGCCCAATGCTTTGTGTGCGATCCTATAGGTCCATTTAGTGTTGGCAATAAATTAATTCAATGGCTATATATATTCTCTAGCAAGATATTATAGCATTCCAAATTAAATGAAAATGCATATGGCATTTAGTGACCTAATGCAATTTTGCATAGTCTCTTACCCATAAATATCAGAATTAATATAAGGCATGGAACTAGTCATCCTTATATATATTAATTCATTTCTTGATATTATAGTGACACTGAACTCTCAGATAAATAATGATTACTCATTATTTCATCTCGGTATGGCCATATACTTCTCAGTTCACTGATCAAGTAGCCGATGATACTTTTCTCTCTTATTAAGAGGGGTAATCCCTTCACTTCTCTCATACTCTCTAACATGAATCAATGCATACCCAAGCATACCCGTACTTATCACTCTGTTACGAGCACGTTAGGTGTATGTCAAAGCACATAGTAATTCATAAAGAGTTTCATGGAGATTTTAGGTCTAAGAACTCCGATACAAAACTTACATATGAGATACACTTATGACTTGTACCATGTAGTGTTCTCATGAACGGATCATATCCAGATACCATGTTCTTTAACATATATCTATGATCTCTGATTGATATTCTTGTCCTAATGATCCGTAAGAAAAAACTCATAATATCAGAGAGAGCATACTAGTCTTAATTCATTGTTATTCTCATAACAATGACTGACTAGGGATATTTAGAATGAAGTCTCTATTATTTCAAGGTCTTACAACCATGTGCCTCACACATGATAACTTAAACCGAAACAACATTCTTGGATAGTTCTATCAATTGATATGCACAGGAATACAATAGATAAAACAAATGCCTCATTTTATTAACTAAAGTGCTTTTATTACAATGCATTGGGGCTAGGGCTTATACTAACATTAATTTGGTGACAGGAGAGAAAGTATCAGAATAATCCACCCCATAAGTCTAGGCATATCCTTTAGCAACAAGTTGAGCTTTCAGCAGAGCCACAGAACCATCCGGATTAACTTTGACTGTAAAGATCCATTTGCACCCTACAGCCTTCTTTTCTTCTAGTAAATTCACCAGCTCCTAAGTGTTATTTGTATCCAATGCAGTTATCTCCTTAATCATAACATCATACCATCTAGGGTGACTCAATGCTTCCTTAACTGTCTTAGGAATAGATATAGAATCTAAAGATGTAATTAAAGAGCATGTTGAGGGAGACACGTGATTATAGGAAACAAAATTAGCAATGGAATAAGTGGATTTACAATTACGTGTACTTTTAAAAAGAGCAATGGAAAGATTTAGGTCGGCAGGATCAGATGATGAAGGTGTTAGTGCAGGACATGTATCATTGGTGTCTTTTCTTCTAGAGTAGAGCTGAAAAATATGTGGCTTTGTTGTTGTGTAAGGATCACCAGTTGCTATTTGCTCAATACCAAAAAATGTAGTAGACATATTAACAAACTCTTGAGAAGATGTCACTATATAAATGAGCCACTCATCTTTCTCCCCCTAACTTGTACGAATGGGTAAAGATGAAAAGAAAGGTTTATCTTCGGAGAATACCACATTAGCGAAAACCAAATGTCATTGCAAATAAGGGGAATAACATCTATATCCCTTTTGAACACACAAATACTCCAAGAAAATACACTTCAATGCTTTAGGATCAAATTTGGTAACATGGGGACACACATCTCGAACAAAATAAGTACTACCAAATATCTGTGGTTCCACTGGAAATAGTGTTTTGTTGGGAAACAAAACACTATAAGGAACATCACCATTCAACTATAGAGGGCATTTGATTAATCAGAAAACAAGCTATAGAAATAGCATCGACCCAAAAATACTTAGGAACATTCATCTGAAACAATAAAGTTCTAGCATTCTCTAATAAATGCCTATTCTTTCTCTCAGCAACTCCATTTTAAGAAGGGATATCAACACAAGAGGATTGGTAAATTATACCATCTTGAGACATATACCTCTGAAAAAAATCTGACATGTATTCCTTAGCATTATCACTTTGCAATATATTCACAGAGGCATTAAACTGAGTTTTAATTTCAGCACAAAAGCAAAAAAATGGAAAAATACTTCAGAACGATTTTTAATAAAATAAATTCAAGTCAAATGAGAAAAATTATCCACAAAAGTAATAAAATATCATTACCCAATTTTTGATGTAACTGGACATAGACCCCAAACTTCCAAATGAATAAGTTAAAAAGAAAACTCAGCTCGTTTATTAATTCTAAGACCTAATAAGCTACGATGATGTTTTACAAAATGACAAGCCTCACAATCCAAAGAAGAGACGTTATGAAACTATGGACATAAATTCTTCAAAACAGGAAGAGAAGGATATCCCAATCGACAACATGCTTCAAAAGGAGATACTACACTGGAACAAGCAATATAATGTGAAACCCAAAAATCCAGGATGTAGAGACCATCGGATCATGTCCTTTACCAAAAATATGCTTCATCATAAGATACTGAAAAAGACAATGATCAGGGAAAAATGAGACTCAACAATTGAGCTCTTTGGTAAGTTTACTCATATATCAAATTAGAGGCCAGGTTAGGCAGATTTAGAATAGAGGATAGAGTAATAGAAGGAGTTGGTTTAATAGTTCTAGACCCCATAATATTGTATGATGTCCCATCAGTAATAGTAATAAGTGAAGGAGCTTTATGAGACCGAAAGCTAGAAAAAGTATCAAAATTACCTGTCATGTGATTTATGGCACCAGAATCAATAACCCAATTATTGGTAGAGGAGATAAGACAGGTATTACCTGCCTCAACAGTGACTGAAGTCGAGGATCCCTTTAACATTTTTCGATACTTAGCATACTCTTCAGCCGACATGGTGATATTCTGCTCAGATGATGAACCAGAAGCAACAACATTAGCAATTTGTGCCCTTTGATTGCAATTCTATAATTTCTTAAAGTAACGTTTCATATGGCCTGGCTTTTTACAATAGTAGCAGACAATCTCATTATTTCGGTTGTCATTGGATCTATTTCTCCCTCTCTGCACGTTCTTCTTACCATAGTCACCTCCACTTTCTTTGACAATAAGAGCACTATTTAGCTGACTAGATACAGCATTATATGCAAGTAATAACCTATTGAACACATCTTCAAAAGTAGAAATTTCAGAACCCTTGCGAATTTAAGATTTATCCGCCTCAAATTCAGATGGCAAACCAGCCAAAAAACACTATTTAGCTGATCGGATACAACATTATATGTAAGTAATAACCTACTGAACACATTATCAAGAGTAGGAATTTTAGAACCAGTGATAATTTACGATTTATCCATCTCAAATTTAGATGGCAAACCAACCAAAAAACTCATCACTGCTATTTTTTCTCTTTGAGCCTGTTGTTCCCTAATATCGGCACTAAAAGGGAGCAGCATATTCAATTCTTCATAAATTTTCTTAAATTCTATAAAATAAGTGGTGAGTGTTTTTGGCTCATTCTTAGCACGATAAAAGGCTTTACAGACATCATGAATACGAGACTCATTCCTTTTTCCAGAATATAAAAAAAGCCAAATAATCCATCAACTCTTTTACGTGTTCACAATGAGAAATTAAGCCAAGTATGTTTCTTTCAATTGAATTCCTAATCTATAAAAGTAACCTTGAGTCATTTCTCATCCAGATTTGCTTTTCCGTTTTATCAGTAGGAGGGTCATCGATTAAGTGATCTTTCTTATCCATACTACGGAGATAAATTCTAATAGTTCTACTCCAATCAAGATAATTAGATCCATCTAATTTTTCTTCTATAATCTTGGACAAAGGAATGATCTCACTAACGGTCTCCCTAACAATTTCTTTATTGTCACCCATAATATCCACAAATAACATAAGCAACAATCAAAGCAGCAATGTGACCCAATATATTCAGCAAAAAAAAATGCCTAACTTCCTCAACAAGACACCCAATAATAAGCTCATAAAAATAAGAAATAAAGAAGTAGCAGAACCTCAAAGCAGAAAAGACCAACCATAACCAAAAGCAGAAATCACATCAAGCAAGCACCGAAATTTAATCGAAAATAGCAAATGAATGCCGAAGAAGAAATTGAAGGGCCAGAGGGCAATGCTTATAAATCCACTTGCTAGCTCGTAAAAGAGAGGGCAGTAGCTTGTGGCAACGTGTGTAGTTCAGTTGCCAGACGAATGGACCTCGGATTCTATAGGGAGGCAAAAATGACACATGCACACCTCTCGAAGTGGGTGGTGAGACAAAGAACAGAGAACCCGAATAACCCAAAGAACCAAAAAAAGAGCCTAATGCTCTGATACCATGAAATAAAATGCCAGATGGGAGAAAACTTAATCTCACATTATGTATATTCAGGTACATCTATATATATGAGAATAAATGAGTTTGAATTCAACTTATCTAAGGAAACCTAGCTAAATAAGGAAAGTTAAATATATTCCTAAGATTAAGCTAACCAACTATTTACAATCCGTAACACTCTCCTCCCAAACACAACACCCCTTCTCCATCAAGACAATAAAAAGAAATGACTTCTTTAATATCTTATCCAAAAACCTTCTCTTCAATCTCCTACATGAAAACCATCTCTCATATATATATATATATATATATATATATATATATATATATATATATATTGGCTAACTTAGTAGCAAGATCAAACACTACCAAATCATTTCTTTTTGCTCCATTGATCAAAATTATTAATTTTTTCTTGCTTGAAATTATGTTTACAATTAATTCAAAGCCATGAAGTATTGGAGAGAGATAGTCCAATATACTACTAATGTAAAAGCTATATGATTTACTCCTCAAATTAAAAAAGAATGAGAACCACAAAAGATAATTTTTTCTTATTTTATGTTGACAATTTTTAGAAAGATATAAAATTTTATTCTTTTATTTTCAAGAAAATCCTCAGAACATATACAAGTACATGAGATGTAAAACTAGGAAACTAATAATATGTTAGCCTAAGAATCAGTTAGTCTATACAAAGAAAGTCAACCTAGCCTAAGAATCGGTTAGTCTATACGAGGAAAGTCAACCTATCTCAAATTTATACAATATCTATAACATATATACACTGATATCCCTCCTTAAAATGATGTTGGGCAATCCAGAAGCATCTATTTGTTAATGAGAAACTAATGTCAACTACTAGAAAGTGTCTTGGTAAACACATCTACAATTTGATGCTCAATAGTGTTATGTGGTAGAGAAATGACATGGGAATCATTTAAAATCCTCATGAATAGAGTGACAATCCACTTTAATATTCTTTGTGCCCTTATGAAAATACTGGATTAGCTATAATCTGAAGAGCACTAGCATTATTAGTATGAAAAGGTGTAGGATTAGTTTGGCAGAAACCAAGACCTCAACCAAAAGCCCTTAAAGCCAACAAATTTCTGAATAAGCAAACGATATAGCTCTATACTTAGACTCTGTAGAGGACTTAGATATGCGATCTTGCTTTTTTCCTTTTCCAAGAAATCAATGAAGAACTAAGAAACATATACCAACCAGTAGTGGATCATCGAGTATCGAAACACCCAGCCCAACCAGCATCACTATAAGCAACAAGATATATAGATCGGAGAGTCGATAGGAAAAAACAAACCTCGTGTATAAGTATCATGTAAATAACAGATGATTCGATGGACAACAACTAGATAAAAGATGCTTGGGTGCTTGCATAAATTAACTAACATGTTGAACAACAAAGGAAATATCTAGACGAGTAATAGTCATATAGTTTAGGCTGCCTACAAGGCATCTATACAAAGAAGGATGAGAAAGGAAGTCCCCTTCATCACAATGATATTTAACATTCACTTCCAATTGAGCATCAACAGAGCGACCATCCTCAAGGCCAACCAAAGAAATAAGCACTTAAGTATACTTATATTGATGTAAAAAAATACCAACTGAGGTAGAGCACACTTCAAGGACCAAAAAAATGTGAAGGACCTAAGTTTTTCATATGAAAAACACCTAAAAGCCTCTTAAAGCTAAGAAATCAATTCAGAATCAGTCCCAGTAATAACATTGTTATCAACATATACTAGAAGTAAGATAATTCCTTTAGGATTTTTGCACATGAAGACTGACTTTAAATAAAAGAAAAGCTAAAAAGAGCAACACGAAATTTATTAAACTAGGCCCAATAAGCCTATTTCAAACCATAGAGTGACCTTTTAAACTTACAAATATCTGAAGAGGGAATAGAGAATAATCCAGATGGTGGGGTCATGTATACAAATTCTTTAAGATTTCTATGCAGAAAAACATTTTTCACATCCATTTGTCATAAGGACCACACTTTAGATGCAGCAATAGCAAGAATGAGTCGCACAGTCGTCATATTGGCTATAAGAGCAAATGTCTCTTCGTAGTCTAGTCCATACTCTTGCCTATTACTGAGAATGAGCAACCTTGCTTTATATCTATCAAGTGAGCCATCAGTTTATAGCAGGATAAGGAATAACGTCCCATGTATAATTCTCTTAAAGATCCTGAAGTTCTCTTGCGTGGCTTTGACCTAACATGCTTGTTTAGCTACCTGAGAATAAGTAGGGACTGTAGCATGAGATAAAATGCCAGAGAAACCATGCCTATCTAGAGGACGACGGCCATGAGCGCCTCTTCTAGTAGCCACTGGAGATGGCAACAGATCAAGGTGGGGAAAAACATGTGATGATGGAAGGGGTTGTCATTGCTGATACACCATACCCGAACTAAAATGCTTAATTGGGCAAGAGATGCCATTAAAGTGAGGAAAAAGAAAACATTCTGAAGAAGAAACATGTTCCTAAAAATAATACTTATGTTTAAAGAAAATCACATTTTTAGAAATACGTATGCGGTTGGCAACAACATTATAGCATAAAAACCCCTTATGAATAGTACTATAACCCATAAAACACACCAAACTAATTGAGTTGTAAGCTTGTGACGCTTGTGAAAAGGCAAGTGAACAAAACAACACAACCAAATATGCACGGTGTATGATAATCAGGGTGCATATGGAATAGGCAATAATAAAGAGAATCAAAATTCAATTGTTGAGAAAGAAGATGATTAATTAAATAGACTATAGTAGCCAAAGCTTTCACCCAAAATTTATATGGAATTAAAGACTACAAAAGCAATGTGCAAACCATATCTAAAAAATGACTGTAAAGTTCTTCTGCTCAGCCACCCCATTTTGTTGAGGAGTGTAAGGACATGGTTGTTGAGATACAATACCTTTTTATTACAATAAACCCTAAAAGTCATGTGACATATATTCCCAACCATTGTCAGGTCATTAAACTTTTATATAGGTGGAAAATCGTGTCTCAACATAAGCCACAAAAAGCTTGAAATGCTGTTAGCACCTTAGCTTTGGAATGTAGAAAATATATCCAAGTGAAATGGCTATAGTTATCAATGAACGTGACAAAATATTTATACTGCCTATGTGAAATTACGGGAGTCATACCCTAAATATCACTATGTATAATTGTAAAATAAGTATCAGCATGACTACCATAAGTAGAAAAGGGCAAAGTCTTACTTTTTTTTTTCAATTTACAAGTATAACAATCAATAGACAATATATGACTAGAAGATTGAACTTTACTTCCAAGAAATCCACATTGCATCAATTTATTCAAAATAAAATTTTTTGGAAGCCTAACCATTTATGCCAAACTTCAACCTTATTTTTAACAATATTAAAAGTTAAAGACAATGTGCTAGGAACCATAAACTGTAATGGAAATAATCTGCCCACTTTAGGCCCCTTCGTGATCACCTTTCGTGACACCTCATCCAACATAAGACATCCACCACAAGAAAAATTTATATTATAGTTATTTTCCACCATCTGACCAACCAAAATCAAATCAGTAGATAATTCAAGAGAAACAAACACATTGTGAAAAGAAGGTTCAATAGCAGTAATGGGAAGGTCATTTCCATCAACAATATGTATATTTTGTGCGATAGTACATTTTCAAAGATTTTGTATCAAATGAGAAGGGCCAGTCATATGGTTAGATGCACCAAAATCAACAAGCTAAGGAGAAAAAGCATTTTTACCTTGCACCTAAAGGTTAAAAGCAGAAAATGCTGATAAAATCATCTGTTGTACCTTTTCTGGAGTAACGGTAGATTGAATAATGGTAGGAATAGCAGTGAAAAATGGTGCAGGTGGTGGTGTATCACAATTATTGGCCGAAATAATAGCTTGTAAACCTAGAATTCAATGATTTTTTGGACAAGTAAGACAATCCTTTATAACGTGTCCAGTTTGCTTTTAGTAATTGTAGAATTTCTTATTGCAATTACGAGCAATATGCCTATACTCCTTGTAACTAAAGTATTACATCTATCCCTTTCCTCGATTCTTTTCTTAAGCAGTATAAGCAATATTGACAATTTTAGATGACTCATTGGATGCACCTATAACAACCTGTGTAGCCAACCTCTAATCCTCACACAATTATTTTCCTAACATACATCCAAAGATGGAATTGGATCTCTATTCAGCAATCTAGCTCAAGCAGCTTTAAACTCTAGTCTTAATTTCATCAAAAACTAATCACGCTGACTATCTTCATGAATTGCTTGAAGACTGGTTAAAACCTCTCTAGGAACCTTTGTATAAATAGCACCAAAATATTTGCTTTATAGGTTAAGAAATCTAGAATAATATTGCTCAATAGAAATATTACCTTGACTGAAGTTGCTAAGCCAAAGTTCTAATTGGAATCGACGAACTATATTATCTTGATGATATATTCACTTTAGATAATACCACATCTCTTTGGCAGTAGTAAAAAAACACAAATTATTCACTATATGAACTTTAATAGAGCCTATGATATAGGAAACAACTCAGGCATCTTCTACCTCCCATTTATTGCATGATGTACCATCTATAGGAGCAAGCGAAAACCCGTCAATGTGACCCCAAATTTCCTTCCCCTTCAGGAACATCCTAAACTAGAACTCTCATGCTACATAATTTTTTCCTGTAAATTTGATACCCAAGATCTCCGAAAAAGACATGTTTCAAAAAGAGATCGAAAATAAGAAGATGGCTAACCCAAAAAAATCACAAAGCAGAGAAGAAAATTAGAAGCAAAATACCTAAAAAATTGAATTGTTCACCCTCTTAACAGAGTTAGATGGCCAAGCTGACATCAGAGAATCATAAAAAATAAAAACTGACATCAGAGAAAAACCCAGAGAAGAAAATGTCATCGTAGGTGGCTCAAAATGCCACCAGATGGTTGTGCGTGGAATAGTACTCTGGAAGCTTTAGACGGCGCGTGAGCTACACTTGCTTAACACATAGTCACCAGACTTAGGAAACAGGCCGAAAAAACCCATGCACTACATCCTTAGCGGGCGGTGAGATCTCGATAGACATAGAAAGCAATGACCCAAAAAAATCCAAAAACCAAAATTTTAAACAACCCAAATTTTTTAGAAACCAGAAGTTCAAAACAACCAACTTGGATTTGATACCATGACAATTTTTAAAAAGATAGAAAATTCCATTCTCTCGTTTTCAAGAAAATCCCGAGAACATATACAAGTACATGAGATGTAAAACTAGCAAACTAACAGTACATTAGCCTAAGAATCAGCTAGTCTATACAAGAAAAGTCAATCTATGAGCTAATCTATACAAGGAAAGTCAATCCATCTCAAATCTATACAATATATATATATAACATATATACACTGATACAACTCTATCTTGAACCCTTTCCACCACTCTGCTCACTAAATTCCCTTATTTCTCCTCCTCTTTTTCCATCATTGCCTTATTAATCTCCAACTATAATTAGGAACAAGTCATAATAATTAGCAGCCTAATAAAAAAAAATCAAAGGTATCTTTGAGGACAATCAATTCATTTCAAACCCCATTTGAGTGGAGTAAGATTATTTTATACCCCATTTGTAAAGTGTGAACGAAAGCAAGTATAACCAAAATGAATTTAAGAATATTTTTTTTTGCTAGTAACACTTGAACAAGCTAATTTTATATTAGACATTCTTTTGCAAAATCTCATGAAGAGCATCTTAAATTTCAATGCTTTTAACTACAAGAAAGCAAAAAAGTCCTATCGATATATCTTTTTCAATAACAGCACAGAGGTTAAAGAAAAAATAAAATTGATTGATAGGTGGCGAAATTTAAATAGTAGTCAATGGTTAGTTTGGTATATTCTTGATAATATTGTAAACAGCAAAGGAGTAGTCGAAAGTTTAAGCAAAATCGTAGAGAGAAAATGCTGAAAGAGAGAGAGATAGGTAATTTTCTACAACTGTTAATGCCATGTGTCATGTCCTAATTCATCAAATTAAAGGCAAAATACACGTTGACGCGAGGACACGAAATGTGCAAATTTAAATCATAATCAAGTGAAATTTATGTTCATAATGAGTGTTTTATACATTTTAGGTATTTATTTTATGAAGAGGAAGAAAAGCAAAAACATTATTGCCACTAATATAAGCTGAAAAACCACCAATCCACCTACCCATAGAGTCACAAAAAACGACGCCAGATGAAGCCTTGAGAAGAGACCGACGGAAGGAGCCATCAATATCAAGCACAATCAAGTCTGGTGAAGCTAGGTTTCAACCCACAAGAATCTCATGCTTTCCACCGAAATTTCTATCGAAATTAGCCATGGAATTTCTAGCTGTCATTTAAGTAGCCATTAAAGAAAAAATAAATAGCGATTTGGAGAGCCAACTTGGTAAACGTGTACAAATTCAGGTGCTAATTTAGGTGACCTTTCAAAAATAGTAAAATATTTTTTCAGCAACTTTATATGTTTAATTTACATAGAAATCATTTTGAGGCTAATTATAATTATTTTCCAATATCTTTATATGTTTTATCTTATAAAATATTTTTTCACCATTTTTTTCACAAAACTGCATGATATAAGAAAATATTTTGTTCCATTTTATATAATTAAGAAAATATTAATTATTTTTGCATATTTATTCTTATTCTCGCTATATGAGTTGCTTTTATGTTTTTTAAATTATTAAGAGATTTATTATAATTGTAACTTAGTCACAACACATTCCTTTTTATAAAATTAACATGTATGTAGTTTGTTGCAGTTTTAAGCGTGGTAAACTATCTCTGATGTTCGGTATATATATGTTGTGAATCTACTATAATTTATTGCTTTTTTTTACCAAAAAATTCCATTTTTTCATATATTTTTCAAATCATCCCATTTTTTTAAAAAACATTATCCATAAAATGTCTCATAGATCCATGATTAAAAAGAAAAAAAGAACAATAAGTGAAATTCACAAAAAGATTAAAAGTATGCTTAGAATAAATGAATTATATAATTTTTTATGTAATTCATTTGTAATTCCTATTTTTATGCTTAAAATGCAAAAAAAGTAAAAATTAAATTCCTATATATTTTTATGCTTAAAATGCAAAAAAAAGTAAAAATTAAATTCCATGAATTGAATTTTATTATATTTTCATCAAATTCTATCAAAATAGATGGAATTTACAAATGAATTTCATATTTTTAAGGAATCAAATTTTAAAGACGCTGATACTCTTATTATAATATATATATATTCTGTATTTTTAACATTTTTTCTTTCTTTTTTCTTAATTTCTCAATCGGATCAGTATTCCCTTTTTTCTTTTATATTTTATAAATTAAATTTTTTTTGTAATATTAAAAAACCCTAGTTTAATGAATTTTTTTCTTTTTTTTTCAAGCAGTTTGATAAATTGACTTATATTAATTGAATTATTATCTGATTAATTATATATTTATTAAATTTTTGTTAAATCATTAAAAGATGGAATCATGAATTAGAATATTTAATTAATACTTTATTTGATACAAATTTTATAAACATAATATTATATTTGTTATATGTATTAAATTATTATTAAAGATATTTTAGTAAATAAAATAAAAATAAATTATTTTATTTATTTGTTCCAAACATAAATGTAAAAAATTTATTTTTAATTTTATATTTTAATTATTTTATTTCAAATATAAAAATTTATTCGTAAATAAATTTAATAATTTGAATTATTTTATTTCAGGTATAGTGTAAGCATGTTAAAATGCCATTGAAAAAGTTCGCCCTCACACTTTCTAAATGAGAAAGCAACTTATGTGACCTACATGTCAAAGTGTAATTTTTCTATTGGCTACTATTGGTGAACCTCACCGTACACAACCTTAATCCTCCAACGATAAAACCAACCGGAGAGAGAAGCCAAACGCTTCTTTTAAACCACATCTACCATCTTAAGGAAAAGGGAACAGAAGATGGATCCCGGCATGGCATCTTAATTTCCCTTCTATTAAAAGCGAATCTTTTTTCCCCCTCTATTTTCGCCTTCGCTAAAAGAAAAATTAATTAGATTCTCATAATTTTAATTATTAATTTATATATATATATTTTTTAAAAAAGGTGCGATCTCTAAATTCCTCTCGCTCGAAAAATTCAAAATCCCAAAATCCTTCACTATGGCCTTTCACGTAGCTTGCCCAATTACATGGTTAGTGTTTTACTATTAACATAAACGCACACTAAGTGCAACTCTCTTCCTCTCTTATTATCCTCTTCATTCTCTTCCTCCGTTTTCTTCTCTCTCTTTTTTTTTCCCTAATTTTTTGGTATTTTTTGGGTTATTTTCGCAGTCGGCGAATTTGCTTCTGCCCGCTAGGGTTCCCGAAAGATCTCCACAGCGCCAAATCCAAGGCCGGGTTTCTGTTTGAGGTTTCAAGAATTGAGGAGTTTTTGAACGATCCTCTGAAAAATAGGGTTTCCAAAGACTCCACTGTTCAGGTCCTTGTTCCTAAGGTTACTCCGGTCCCGGCGGCTCCTGCGGCGGCGCCTGCTCCGTCTTCGCGTTTGCTTGCGGCAGGAGATGGAGGTGGAGGTGGTGATGGCGGAGAGGAGGCGTCGGCTCATACTAAGCGTGTTGCGCTTCAGAAAAAGGCAGCTGCGGCTATGGTGGCTGCCGAGGATTATGCACGGCGGTTTGAGTCCGGCGATATGGCGGTGAGGTTCTTGAATTTTGTTTAGTGTGGATGTGAATGTGTTTGTAAATTTTTGTTTCTTGAGTTTGTGTTTGGAATTTTTTTGCGTTGTTTGTGTTTGATGAATTAGAGGTGACAGTGACTGTTTATTACCTGGTTTATGGTTTGTTGTTAGTGTTTTTGTTTAGTCTTCATGTACTTGATTTAATAGCTGGATGCTGACAAGTTCACTTCAGGTCTCTTAAGATTTTTTGGTGTTTAGGTTCTTGAGCTTTGATTAATTGGATGAGTATGTGGGGGTGTTTTGGGTACTTACAAAATTTCATCCTGGTTCCTTGTGCATAGATTCTTTGTTCAAACTTGACCGCGCTAGAATTCTTTATTTTCTTTCTGATTACCTTTTTATTTGCAGTAAATTTATGCCAGTACTCTAATAGTAAATGTTGAGGTTAGTGTTTTAAGTAAATTTTTATTTGGGTTTGTAATATTGGTGATATGTTTGTATGTCTGGGATGTGGTGGTAAATTTTATGGTGGTTGAAGTTTGGTGAAATGCTTGATTTGGATTTGAGTGTGATACTATGCAAATAAAGAAGTTCTTATATATTCTGTTCTTAGAGGAGTACATTAGCTCTTTTTTGGTTATCGAGATAGGGAAAGAGTACATTAGCTCTGGATTAACATTGCATGCCATGGCTTCAACAAAGTTAGTCATTTATTTTTGTCTAATTCTTAGATTTGTTTGTAGGTTACCTGTAAAGAAGTTTATGGAGATGAGCAAGGTCTGTCCAATGCAAATGTGTTATGTCGAATGTGTTTTCTGGGTGAAACTGAAGGAAGCGAGAGAGCAAGGAGGATGCTTTCCTGTAAAAGTTGTGGCAAGAAGTATCACAGAAGCTGTTTGAAAGTTTGGGCTCAACATAGAGGTAAAATTTAATGGGTTAAAGATATTTCATGTTGCAGATTGCTTTGTTTCTTATATGGGGGTTGATTGCAGATTTATTTCACTGGAGTTCATGGACCTGTCCTTCATGCCGAATATGTGAGGTACTCATCCACATCCTTAGCAGTAATTTATCTCGTTTTCATCATTTTTGAGGAAACATTGTAGAAAAGTAGATTATTAGTTTGAATATCTGGCTTTGAGTCCTGCTTACTGTACCTATTAAAATCTTCATCTCATATACTGTGCATTCTTATAATTAGCTCATTTTCAACATTCTATTCTCTAGGATGTCACTGAAAATGGATGGTTTATTTGATTATTGTCTTCATTGCTGCCTTCTGTTGCCAAACTTGCTGGTTCTAACAACCTTGATTGTCCTGCTATTCAATAGCATTGCCATTGTTCTTAAACATATGTTATTTTTGCTCTCTATAGATATGTCGAAGAACTGGAGATCCAAATAAGTTCATGTTCTGCAAAAGATGTGATGGTGCATACCATTGTTACTGCCAGCATCCTCCTCACAAGGTGTGGTATTTTGATTGTCTGTTTGTTGGTTTCACACCTATACTAAAATATTATCATTTTTGTTAATTTCTGGCTGGTGCAGAATGTGAGTTCTGGACCATATTTATGTCCCAAACATACTAGATGTCACAGTTGTGGATCTACTGTACCAGGAAATGGCTTAAGCGTGAGGTATTGATCTCAAGTTTGATACACTTTGTTACATGTTTAGCCTTTCTTGTATGTGTTTCTGTTTGGATGATTGTCTTTCTGTGTAATCAAAGAAGAAAAGATACATGAAATTTATGTTGGATGCAAAAATTACTTTGTAATTGATGGAGTTCCTTTGCATCTTGTGTATTATGTTTATCAAGTCACGGGCTGATTGATGGTTACCATGCCTATTTTGTGGAACTGGATGTACAGATTTCTGAGAAGTATATAAAATAAGAAAAATGAGGATGCAGACACATTTTATGTTTGTCTTGATCTTTCTAAATCTCTCCCCTCAATTCTTTAGTTTCTAGTTGAGAGAGGGTTGTAATTGTCAAAAGCCCGATATCAATATTAGTTTCTGATGATATATTTGAGCAGGAGATACATATAATCTGAAGAGCAACTTTGTTATCCGGGTTTGCAATTATGCTTAATAATGACTTGCTTGATTTATAATTTTGACTCATATCCTTAATTTACACCATTCTGTTGGGGAGCTTTATTAGATTAGCCACATTTTATGGTTGTAGATCTTGTTCTGAAGGTTAAGAAATGCTGTTTGGTTAATTACTCTAGGATTTGATTTATCTTTGAAACTTTCAGGTGGTTCCTGGGTTACACTTGTTGTGATGCTTGTGGAAGATTGTTTGTGAAGGGAAATTATTGTCCTGTTTGTTTGAAGGTACCCGGACTTAATAATTATGTCAAATATAAATTATCTTCTACTTTTTCTGTTATATAGATATGAATGATTACAGTTAGTGTTGTTAAATTTCAAAAGGAGTTTGAACTAGATAATGGCTGGTCCATGGATCCTTGAATTCAACCCGGCTCTATACTTGTTCTCTGTCGATATGGTTATTCATGCCCATATTATTAGTGCATATGCATAACATGGGCAATTCAAATGTGGAACAATATAAATCTTTTGTGAATTGTTATTATTCCAAATCACCATTCAAGTAAAATTTCATGAATGACGAAAGTAGACAAAAGGTTTTTCACTCATCATTGTGACTGTGTAAGCGTCAACAGCAAGCTTCTCCACAACCCCTAGGCCGTCTTGGGAAAGTAAAATTCTTCCCACCTTAATAGAAAACCATGGAATTAGATAGCCAGTTTTGTAAAACAACAGAAGAAATAAAAATTAGAAACAAGAAAAAAAAAATTAGAAGACAGTGACATTGAAAACATGTATAAGATGGATGGTGTTGTCTGCCTGCAAAGATGGATCAAAACCCAAACAAAAGTGTGGTTGCCGTTGGGTCCACAAGCAATACTTTAATTTTTGCCCCCCTTTACTTTCTACTATTTACCAATCTAGCTCTGATGGTGGAACCGCGGTGTCAATTATCGATGCTTATTCATGCCCATATGATTTACTGTTATTATTGGTGATACAAGATGCTGACAAGAGATGGAGTGAATTGCTGAACATTGGATAAAAAGTGAGGAAGCAAAGGGGAATGCCATGAACAGGGAGAGGGAAAGGGGGAGAATAGAGCTGAGACAGGGATGATAAAAGAACTTGATCAATCTCTATATGGTTTTGAAACAGGCTAGTTTTTGAAGCAAGATTAAATGGTCAATTCATTATCAGCTCCTGTTTTCAAAACATTTATTACAATTAAAGGATCAAATATGATGTGAAACAAGGAATTCAAATCTTTTCAGCTTGTGAGATTTTTTACATTTAATGTATACACTTTCCCCACTGATAATTTGTTGTGCTGTTATGTCCTTGCCACCTTTGCTTGCTCTCACAACCTGATTTGTCTAACTTTTACCTGAATATTCTTGGCTCAAACTTGTAGGTTTATAGAGATTCAGAGTCAACACCAATGGTTTGCTGTGATATTTGTCAGCGGTGGGTGCACTGCCACTGTGATGGCATCAGGTTTGTTGTTGCCTTGTTTATAAACAAAACCACTAAGGATACTGTATGCAGCTATTATTTTCTGATGAATGTTTGTTTGTCAGTATGGTTTTAGCCCACTCTCACTGGCACGCGTACTTTTGTGGATGTTTTGTTTGTCTTGAGTGTGGTTATGGTTATTTGGGTCTGTTGGCTTGTCAACTACATATTTTCATGCATTTTTGAACTTTTTCCTAATGAATTTTATTTTTTCAACCCTCTGTTGTTAAAAGATGTTTGGCTTTTTATTATATTAGTAATACATAAACTATTTCTGGCAAAATGTTCTGCAGTGATGAAAAGTATCTGCAGTTTCAAATGGATGGAAATCTCCAGTACAAATGTGCCACATGTCGTGGGGAATGCTACCAGGTTAATATGGGAATCACCTTGTATCTCATGTCCTTACAAGTGTTCTCATGTCTGCAGAGACAGTTCTATTATTAGCATTTTTGTTTTTAATATGAGCTTTTGAAGATAATTAAATAAGATGTATATTTCCAGGTAAAGGATCCTGAAGATGCTGTTCAAGAGCTCTGGAGGAGGCGAGATGTAGCTGATCGAGGTTTGATTGCAAGCTTGAGGGCTGCTGCTGGGTTGCCCACTCAAGAAGATATATTTTCTATATCACCTTATTCAGATGATGAAGAAAATGGTCCTGCAAAGCCAAAGAGTGAATTTGGACGTTCTCTAAAGCTCTCTCTCAAAGGTTTAGTTGACAAGTCTCCAAAGAAGAGCAAAGATTATGGGAAAAAACTTTCAAATAATAAATCTGCAAATAAAAAAGCTTTTCAGGCATATTCAATTAATAAAATAGAACCAGATATGCATGACACTCGATCTATTGGACACAGTATGGATGAAAACAACATTGATGACACAGAGTCTAACAAAAAAGGAGAAAACGTATATTCCTCTGATGTCACAGGGATTTCTAACCATGCTGATGGAATTTCTTCTGCTAATAAGCCAGCCGTTTTGAAACACAAGTTTGTTGATGAGGTGATGGTGAGTGATGGAGAGAGGACATCCAGAATTGTCCGAATTAAGAACAATAAGCCTCATACTGATTTGGATAGTGGGGACGATTCTGAAAAAAATGCTGACAAGTTTAAATCTGTGAAGGCAAAGAAATTGGTTATAAACCTGGGTGCTAGGAAAATAAATGTCACAAATTCCCCAAGGTCTGATGCTTCGAGCTGCCAAAGAGATCAAGACTTGACAACTCCAAATGGTATGTGATTTATCTTAAGTGGCGTTTAGTGTAACTAGAAATGGCTTACTCCAAATGGTATGTGATCTATCATATGTGGCCTTTAGTGTAACTAGAAATGGCTTATCATATAATTAGATTTTCACATTTAACATGCTTACTTTTTTATTTGTTTATATTTTATTGTTGTAGTTTTTGGTTCTTCCGTCATCATCAGAATAGTTGCTGTTATATTTATCTTCATCATTTATAATTTTATTAATTTGTGGGAGCACATATTCTAGACTATGTGTGAACAGCTAAGCCCATGTACTTTCACTTATTTTTGTCTTGTATCTGAATTCTTTTCTGTGCTGTTACCTTTTATTTATTTATTTACTTTTGTGCTTCCCCTGTGATCTTAATAGCTTGGTTTGAGAAGTTTGTTGCAGCTATTTTATTTGTGAATCTATTATATGATTATGGTTGTTTTAGTATTTCTCACATCCATCCAAAAAGAAATTCTTTATATGGACAATGTTTTGACCAATTTATGATTTTTTTTGAAGTTAAACCACCATCCATCATCATATGGTAACTTTTTGTGGTTTATATTTGCATAAACTTTAAGCTAATGTGATGGTCTTGGTCTAGGTAGGTATATCTGTCGAGAAATCATAGCTTGTGATATCAAAGAGAGAGAAAATTCCTACATTTATATCCAGATGAGGTTTCTTCTTAGTTTTTTCAGATATATGCTTCATTTGAATTGCATTCTATGGTACTATTGTTATTTTTATGTTTTGGTTTGTGAAATATCCTCATCAAATGATGAGTTAAAAACAGCTTTTGTGTTTGCATGTGTTGTTGATTGTAGTGGATAACGTAATATAAAGAGGAATGCTGTGGGATGTAGATGAAAGTGATCTTGCATTCTTTCATGGTCTATTCTGTGGATTCCTTTTGCTCCTAAGTTCATATTAGTTCTCTCCCGAATGTTTCTTCCATTGAAAAAAGCTACATTGCATGCCTTCAAAACATACTTTGTTACGCCACTGAAAAGTATATCCTTATTTCTAAAAGATACAATCCAAGTTATCTCTTACTAGTTGTGGGTTTGAATATTGAATTTACTTGAGCAGGTAGTGAAGATACAGGCCAACATGGGATGAGTGACAGGTTTCTGGGGGATGGAAATGAAGGCACTGCTAGATCTGGTGCTGGTATTGTTTGATAATTCTCTTGCTTGTTGTTAGAAAATAAGGAATACAACTATATACAGCTGGATATTCTTAGTGTGTGACAGCTAGGTTTTAGTTGTAATTTTATCTTTCTCTTTGTATAAATAGGAAGTGTAACCTAAGTATAATTCAATTGAATACAATCAATTCAATTCCCATTGTGTTTTCTCACACTTGTTATGTTTCCATTAGTTGTAGATATAAACAGATGATTTTATAACTATTGTAAATAATTTGGTTGATTTTTACAACTTGCAGGGGATATAGCTGATCGTTCTGGTCAAGTAACAAGTTTGAAGTTTCAAAGGAGGCGAGGAAATTTTATCAAGTTTGGGAAAGTGAAAACTGAAACTTCTAACTTAAATCCCAAATCTGAAAGAGGAAGCGATGCTGATGGTTATGAAACAGTTGGTTCAGAAAATGCACATGTTTCATCAGGTAAACAAAATGTTGATGGGAGTGTGATGGCAGCGGACGAAGTCCCCTCATTAAGAAGTGAAAAGGTACTTTTGGG
The DNA here is from genome assembly GCA_037975025.1 of Excoecaria agallocha. Lineage (NCBI taxonomy): Eukaryota > Viridiplantae > Streptophyta > Magnoliopsida > Malpighiales > Euphorbiaceae > Excoecaria > Excoecaria agallocha. The sequence continues at coordinate 44,819,454 of CM075815.1, forward strand.
TAAGCAACCGGAAGTCCGGCATGAGACACATACTGAAAGCAATGATGATTCTGGTGACATGCCAATTGTACAGTCATTGCCGAAAGACTCCAAGTTTTCACTGAAGTTAAAGATAAAAAATCCTAGTATCTTCAACCAGTATTCTTGGAAACCTCCATCTGAGGAAGAAAAGAGTTCCATAAGAGGCCAAAGGTCTAAAAGAAAGAGACCGTCAAACTTGACGGAGAAGTCATCTTTTAACGAAGAAGATGAAGATATCACACAAACACATCAAGACAGTGAGATGATGGAAGCTAGTTGGATATTGAAAAAACTGGGTAAAGATGCAATTGGAAAAAGAGTTGAAGTTCACCAGCCATCTGACAATTCATGGTGAGTTTTCTTTTTTCACCCTTGCTTTTGGGGGCAGGTGTTATGGAGTTAGTGGAAAAGGGGACATTGTAAGAAATATGCGGGTGAGGAATTGTGAAGTTATAAGAAAGAATGTATTAATGAGTAGACCAGTGAGTGTTGATCAATATTTCAATTGATTCTTTACTGACCATCACTCATCTAAGTCTGTCCTGAACCAGGAAACAACTTAAGTAGTGATGGGTGTTTCCTTTATTCTATCAATGAACATGATATGATTAAATTGGTGTAGTTAGAGGCTCATGCTCTTTGTAACCTAACAATTTTTTTGTGTCTCCTTAATTTATAACGTTTGCGTGTAGGCGTGCACGTCACTTTCTCTTGTCCCGGAGAAGAGAGCTTGCTGTTATAGTGAGATGGAAATAAATTTTAGTTTTCGTGTCATGACTGTCAGAAAATTTGGTTATATTTTGGAGTTCTTTTTTTGGGTGTTGCATGTCACTTTCTATTGTCCCAGAGAAGAGAGCTTGCTGTTATAGTGAGATGGAAATAAATTTTAGTTTTCGTGTCATGACTGTCAGAAAATTTGGTTATATTTTGGAGTTCATTTTTTGGGTGTTGCATGTCACTTTCTCTTTGTCCCAGAGAAGAGAGCTTGCTGTTATAGTGAGATGGAAATAAATTTTAGTTTTCGTGTCATGACTGTCAGAAAATTTGGTTATATTTTGGAGTTCATTTTTTGGGTGTTGCATGTCACTTTCTCTTGTCCCAGAGAAGAGAGCTTGCTGTTATAGTGAGATGGAAATAAATTTTAGTTTTCGTGTCATGACTGTCAGAAAATTTGGTTATGTTTTGGAGTTCTTTTTTTGGGTGTTGATGGTAGCTTCCTAATCCAGGCATAAGGGACTGGTCTCCGATGCTGGTGAAGGCACATCAAGGATATCTGTTACTCTAGATGATGGTAGAGTCAGAACCTTGGAACTTGGGAAGCAAGTGGTTCGCTTTGTTCCTCAAAAACATAAGCGATCAAAAACATGAGTCGGCATTCATTCTCAGTTGTTGATTGTTGCATTTGGAGCCCTCTTCCATATTATAGATGAAGCGGCAGTCTCCAAACCCAAGGAACCTAGATATTCATTCGATATCTTTTGTGGTTGCTTGTATTGCAGTTGTTTGATAATCGAAGCATCGTGGACTTGGGGCAGTTCACTTATTTACAAGAAAGAAAAATCATCCTGGACAACCATGGATTATTTGAGGGGAGGATGCTCGTTTTCTTACATCGCCTTCCCATTCTCCACATGTAGTTGGATTTAGGTTGATATAGAAATGCAGCTTTTTGCCTCCATTGATTGCATGCTTTAGGTACACCGTACACATGCTTGCCTTGGTGTTTAACGAGTACATAGTAACATTTTCCGTTTTGTTGTAGTTAGAATTGAACTAAGGGCCCAGAGGCAGCCCTCGAGTTTGTGCATTCATGCGTGTAGACGCTTGGTTACCAACAAAATGAGATGGCTGTTTCATATAAAATGTTGCTCAGGAAATTTTGCGTGTGCGGATAACTCATCAGTTTCTATTAGTATTCGTATTCCGAAAATAAACTGTACGTTCCAGCATTGCTAAGATTTTGGCGAAAAAGGAGAAAAGCTGGGAACTCCTTTTTGGGGAATATTTGGGGATTCTTAATTTTCCATGCTAGTTGGGCTTGTTTTTGACTTTGCAGCTGAAATATATTAGCGATGCCTTTTCTCCATGTGCGGATAACTACTACCTGGCATCTGATCTGACAGCACATTTGTTTTGGGTCAGTAATATTTTTTAGAATTATCTCTCTTAGGTTTTTTCTTTTTAAATGTGAAGAATATTCAGGCTTGATTCTTAACCCTTGTGATTAGGTGCAAGCGACATTTATGCAGAGTGATAAATTTGGAATGGAGAACTGTCAAGAACCCATGAAAAATCGACCAAAAAATAGAGTGCCTGTATTACATTCATTCATGGTTTGACGTTGAGATGGAGTATGAGAGTTAAGGTCAAGTTGAAAACTTAATTATCATAACCCAAACTATCCGCTAAAATTCATTTTCAAAACCAAGCAAGCATTGTGCAAATGGAGATGTAATTAAATAAAGAATCTGGATTCGAATATATTGTTCTTCCCTTCTTAAATTTTTACTTTGTAATGTATTTAATTTGTTTGTCTGGTTTTGTGAGATAATTTGCCTTTAACAACAATTATATTGTTGCAATATATACAGCCATTTGTAATTTTATGTTAAAGAATAATTGGATGACGTTATTTTTTTTATATTTTAAAGATGGACAACTAGGTTCAAATTTTGCTTTGAAATATATACCTAAAACGAAAAACCCAGACACGACACCGTTTGGATGTCTATATATCCCATTCTTCTGCTATGGGGATGAAAGAAACTGAGTCAGGGAAGAAGCCATGAATGCCCCCGACCGATACGAGCGATTTGTTGTTCCAGAAGGGACCAAGAAGTAGCTTTCTTTACTCATCTCTCCTTCAACTCTACAACTCACTCTTTTAATCTTTACATGTCCTCAAAATTTTGTTCTTAGGGTTTCGTACGAGAGAGACACCAAGATCATTAATGCGGCTTCTTTTACTATTGAGAGAGAGGACCACACCATCGGCAACATCCTCCGCATGTATTTTCTTCAAACCTTTCTGTTTTTTTTTTTTATTTCTACATTTGTCTTCATCCAACTCTAATTTTCTGCTCTATTTGTTAACCTCTTGGTGCCATTAGGCAGCTGCACAGGGATGAGAATGTCCTCTTTGCTGGCTACAAGCTTCCTCACCCTCTTCAGTACAAAATCATTGTTAGGGTTAGTATTCAGAAACATAAGTTTCAAGTTTTTTTTATGGATCAGAGAAATATCTTTTCCATATTGTGTGCTCTTTTCTGCTCATTTAGTTCTCGTTCTGTATGAAATTTGTGTGGAACATTTGAAAAATGTTGCTTTGCAAATTGGGTTACTTTGATTGAATTATTTAGATCATCTCTTGTAAATTTCAAGTCATTGCTGGTATTCTATTTCATCTGTCTAGCAAAAATTCATGTTCTTTGTTGTGTTTCCTCTGTTTTGCATCTTTATTTTGTACCACGCCTTGTTCTCTCTTTACTCCTTTCTTTTTTTTCCGTGGAAGAAAAATTGTGTGCTTTAAGAAGAAACTCAATTGAAGAAGAATTTATTGCACGGGAGACATGGTGTTCTAATTTTTCTTCCATTAAGCAACCTTTTAAAAAGTTCCCTTCTAATTGTATTGATTTGGCTTTGTAGATTCATACTACAAGCCAGTCTTCACCAATGCAGGCATATAATCAGGCCATCAATGATCTAGATAAGGAACTTGACCATTTTAAGAATGCATTTGAGGTATGCCATTCTGTTTTTCAAATCATCTAATTGTCATTGTAGCGTTCAACTATTACAGAATGATTGTACTTTCAAATTGGTATTAGTATATATTTCAATGGACCACCTGTTGCTGCTATAATCATCCAGATTCCGTAATCATTTACTTGAATTAAGCAGAACAGGTGGTTGTTAGAACATATAAGAAGAGAATGGTGAAGCTATAGGGAAGGCGTGTATTTCTCAATATGTGTTGAGAATGTATGCAGGCTCCATATTCTAATGTGAGGTTGGAATTATAGAAATTGCACATTTATGGGTGTATTTGGGTAAACAAATGTTCTTGATTTTAAATTATGATTTCTTTGGTTGAAATGTGTGCCCCTAAGCATTTTTGCTTTGTCTCCCTCCTTACTTCTTTCTCTTCCCCTGACGAGTACTGATACCTTTCTCTTTTTTTTTTTTTTTTACAATCATTTTTCTGAGTAGAATAGTTTGTGATGATATCTCATGATTTTATGGATTTTGTGCTTGGATTCTTAGTTTTTTGTTTTGTATGCTTTTTTTTTCCTCCCTCTGGTAACTTGATCTTGGAGGACAGGAAGCTGTGTCTTTCAACTTTTTGTGGAGTGGCATAAATAGGCTATGTTTCTCTTGAGTTTGTACTTGTCATTTAGTTGGACTGTCATTGGACCTCTTTGAGTTGCATGCAGCCTTTTCTTTTTAAATATGTTTTTTATGCACTTGATGTTTTCTTAAATCTTTGATAACCATGTTCCTAAAATTTGTAGGCGGAAATTGCCAAATTTTCAAGGGATTATTAAGCTTCTGGCGTTGAAGTAAGCATATTATGGTAAATGGCAATCGAGAATTGGCTGACTCGTACATTTTGTGAATGGTTTTAGAATAGCTCTTTATAAATGTGTTAGCTTGTTACGGGCTTTGCAGTGCTTGAATGTTTGTTAAGCACTTCAATTAATTTAGGTGAATAAAATGTGCCTAGTCATATTTTCTAGGGGAATTTTTTTAAATAATGTTTTTTTTTTTAATTTGAAATATGGTGCATGTCAGGAACTGTTTGGAGGATTGAATTTTTTTACAAAAATGCTGGTACTGTTTGCAGGATTGAATTTTTTTACAAAAACGCTGGTACTGTTTGCATTATCAAAATGGAGCTTGGCTGACAGTTGACTTGAAAATGCAGAAGTTGGTTGCGTCATCAAAGTCAGTGTGTTGCGTTTTCAGGTCTGACGCTGACTTTGATGATGCAACCAACTGCTGTGTTTTTCAATCTATCAAATATTTCCATCATAACTTTGTTGAAAATTAAAATATTGAGCGTTTATATAAATTTTGAATGATAAATTTTATTTGCATCCGAAACAATTCATCAATTGTTGAGCTTTCAAAAAATTAACTCGCAAAAATAATTTTTATAATAATATTATTATATTTTCAATATTATTGTCTGGGATAGGTAAAATTTATATTTAATTATTTATAATTTAATGTATTTATTATATTTGTACACATTCATTTATTTATTTGTTGTATTTATTTAAAAGTAGAAGTAAGTTGTGTATATTAAACTAGTTACTGAAAACATGTATTTTATTAATTTTAGTATTTTTATTTATTGTTATATATATTTACATAATAATTGATAAATTTAAATAGATATTTATTATTGCTATAACATATGAATAATATATTTATTATTAAATTTGATGTGATAATAAATTTTGTTAGTGACTTATGATATAATGTACATATTATATTTAGTGATTTAAATTAATTATTTTTATATTAAAAAAGGAAAAAAATGAAAGATTAGCATGTTGAACTTTTATTATAAATGGTAAGATTTTAAGTTAGCTCATTTGTGAAATTAAATTTTCAATCCAAAATTATTTAAATTTAGGGAATGTTGTAGAATAAATTTAAAATTTAAGAATTTTTAGCTATATTTATATTGTATTTTGGTTATAAATATTGAATCACTTAAAAATATTGGTTTATTATTAAAGTTTAAATGTGAATGTATTTTTTTTAATTATATATATATTTTTTATTTTTTATAGTGTTATTTTTGTAATTTATATATTAAATTTTGAAAATAATATTGTTTAATTTTATTTGGATAAAATAAATTAAAAAGTTAAAAAATATACAAATTGAATTTTAATATAATATTTATTTTTATTATTTTCATATGATAGATGGTATATACATATTTAGCTCTAAAAGTCATGATTAGTGATATTGCAAGAAAAATCGTGTCTACAAAATGAAAATATGTGCATAACTGTAGCCTCGAAAATGGCATAACAATATTTGAACATATTATTACAATAAATAAAAAGTTACAAAATATTATAATGAGTGGATATCAGATGATAGAAGTAAAAATGGTAGATGCTCTTTGCATTATATTACAAATTATTTATTTGAATTTTACAATAGAAATTTGGAATAGAAAGCATCTAAAATATATATGAGGAATTTGTTATAATATTTTTGGAAGTTGTAATTGAAGTTAGTGACGAAAACTTTTTAAAAATTAGAGATAAAATGCTAGTAGATTAAAAAATTTATTGTAAGTGATACAATTATAATAAATGGGCAAAACATTACGTTTATTAGAACATAACAAAAAATAAGAATAGATACAAAATAATGTGTAATATTAATGTTTTATTACATATAATTGTAAAAAATTATTTTATATATGAAATATATAATTTTGGACATTATGATTTTGGATAATTATGATAATATTATTTTATTTGCACATAATATTATAGGTAGTTGAAAGATGTTGGCATAAATCGAATTTTATTTGCATACAGGAGGAAAAATAAGTTATGGAGAGGCAAGATTTGAATATGATATATTTGATTTGAATGTCATTACAAGGAGATTGGAAATTAAAAATAAGCCAACTCTTTTTGAATTGCGTCATAAAATTCATATTAAAATGGATTTAGGTATCAATGACGTGATTTCTAGAATTATATACAAGAGTTCATTGTGCAGCAGAGGATCATTATGTTGGATGGCGTTGGATTTATTAGATGACGACGATGTAGATACAATATATGATAATTTAAGGAGATATGAATATTATAACTTGGTGAAATTAATCATTGTAGTTACAGATGGTGTTGCAAGATTCAATCCACTACGTATCCTTACGATTATCAATTTACAAATGAAGGGTTTCAAATGAAAAACACCGAGGAACCTCAATAATTCTGCGTAAATGACATTGATCCTAGTCAATCGAGACAGTCCATAGGTCGATAAAAAATTGAAATGTTTTTCCAATTTGAGGGAGATGCAGTACAAAATACGGAAGAAAGTCGAAAACGACGATCATATATCCACCAAGGAGACATTAGTCCCAATCAGCCAAGACAATCTGTCGGTTGATTGGATGGTGACTTGATTGGCAAGGAGGCATCTATCGATTCAGGACATGGTCATATAAGCACATCGGTAAGCCATATTTTCGCTATTTGTTTGAGTAAAATTAGGTGGTCATTGAGTCAAAGGGTTGATAATTTTCTAAGTGAATATATTTTTAAAACTAGACTAGGAAGTCATTCAATAGACAGGAATTTTGTGACGGGTACACCAGCTGAGCGAAGTCACATTATTGAACACACCAGTCAACAACATTTTGTTTCTCATGTCTCAGATGTCAGATAGAGAAGTTTTGTTTTATATGTTTCAAATGTCAGACACAGAAGTTCAGTTTTGCATATCCAAGATGTCAATTAATGTCATTTTGTGTCCCAAATAGCAGATGGTGCTCCTAGTCAGCCTTGGCAGTCTGTTTGTAGACGAGATGGTGATTTACTTGATAATCACATATCTGGCAGCACTGCAAATTTGGATGCAAATAAGGGAGTTTTTTTCATCACTCTAGTGAAAATTATGGAAATGAACCGATAGTTAATTTGGGTGACGAGGATGATTTTAAAGACGTTGCACCTAATAATAATTATCTATTGCCTAATGATGATCTAGAGGCCGAAACTTCAAACATGACTGCAAGAAGTGATAGCTTTGAATTTTGTGATGGTAATGAGTTTGATCATACATAATACGCTAGTTCATTAGCATTAATGCATCTAAGTGGTAGACGGGGTAGGGTAATTTTATGTTTCCATCAAAGAATTATCCAGATATTGACTTCGATGTGTCCCACGTTGATATATCAAAAGGTGATAACTTTTAAATTTGGGATGGTTTCTCTGAGTTATCGACTGGTTTGGTTTTCAAATTTATAATTATAATTTCTCTTTCTTACATATGATTTTCTTCTTGATTTATTTTCTATGTTTAAGTGTTGTCAACCATCGTTTAAGTATGCTCTGCACTCGCAGTTTGTGCATCAGAAATTCTGTTATATATATATATATATATATATATATATATATATATATATATATATATATATATATAATTTATTCAACAACATTGCCTAAATTTAAATTATTTTGGATTGAAAATTTGATTTTGTAAATGAGCTAACTTAAAATCTTACAATTTATATTAAAAGTTCAACGTGCTGATCTTTCATTTTTTCCTTTTTTAATGTAAAAAAATAATTAATTTAAATCACTAAATATAATATGTACATTATATCATAAGTCATTAAAAAAAATTATAGTCACATCAAATTTAATAATAAATATATTATTCATATATTATAGCAATAATAAATATCCATTTAAATTTATCAATTGTTATGTAAACATATATGACGATAAATAAAAATACTAAAATTAATAAAATTTTTGTCTTCAATAGGTAGTTCAACTGCATTTTTCTTACTTCCTAATTCACAACTTACTTATGCTTTTAAATAAATACAACAAAAAAATAAATAAATGAATGTCATTATAGCACAAATATAATAGGTTTTTTTTATGAATAATGTATATGGAAAGATTATTTATAAAAATGTTGTGTTTTACAATTGATTTGTGGGTTTCGGGTAGTCAAGGTCAATCCTGTAGCAGAGGACTATGGGATCAGCATGCATACACGTCTTTTGAGAAAATAGGGGGCTATGTTGGGTATGGGCCTTGATAATGGTGAATTATATGATATTTTTAGTGTGTTTTTAGGTATTTAATTAAGTTAATTTCGTGTTAATTAGGTTTAATTTGAGTTTAATTTGTTAGTTTTGTGTTTTTAGGGTTAATTCTGTGTTTTGGTTGATTTTCAGGGTTAATTTGACATAAAAGGGCTTAAAGTGTAAAAAGAACAAAGTTTAGGGCCAAAAGTGCAAATATGAAGAATTAATGTAAGACAAGTTGATGTCCAGTCCAGAGCCTTGGGACGTGACCACGTGATATTCTTGAAGAGCTTCACACGTGGCCACGTGAAGAACAAAGATTGAGAAGCCGTGGCCATGTGAAGTAAAATGAAGAATTATGTGTAAAGAAACCATAGCCACGTGAAAGGAAAATTGAAGAAAACAAGTGGAACACGTGACCACGTGTGAGAAAGAGATAATTCACACGTGGCCACGTGTGGAAGAAGAGGAAAGTGAGCCGTGCCCATGGGTGAAGAAGAAGGCAAAGAGGCGTGGCCACGTGATCTGATTCTCCAATTACGCGAAGGATTTACGAACTTCCTATTTTGAGCAGAACTTACTTCCTTTTTGGTTTTCAGAGTTTAAGAAGGAATCCATGTCTTATTTTGCCTATAAATAAACAACTCTAACACCAAAGAAAGGAGGAAAAAAAAGGATTAGAAGAGATTAATTGCTTTAGTTTTAGTTTTACTTGTTTTTTTTCTAGTTTTTCTGTTTTTGTTTTTCTTTTGATTTTGTTTTAGTTCTTCAACTTTGTTTTAGTTTTTAAATATGTTTAGAAAGTAGTTTTTCTTCTTTTGCTAATGGATTCTTGAAATTTTACATTTTCATTGTTATGACTTTATTTTGAGCTTAATTTCAATATCGGTTGATTATTTCTTGGTTTTAAGCATATTCTTATATTTGATTGTGTTGAGATTGGTTGTTGGTTTATTGAATAAATAACTAAGAATTGGTTTTGACATAGTTAATGATTTGCATGTTCTTGGGTTAACTTTTTAATGTTTATGCATGATTATTATCCGAAATATGAAATGATTATGTATGAATTTTATTGGTTAATACTAAGAAAGGAAGAACTAAGAATAGGTGAAAATTGAATCTCTTGAGAAAGGCTTTAATAGACATCTAGGAGGATTAATTCAGACTTTTATGCTAAGTATTGAATTGTTCTGAATAAGGGAGTTTAATGCTTGGAATGATAATCTTGAATAAAGTTATCTGGATTTATTTATCTGAATTCTTCATAATTATTGGTGTTATTATTTGAATTTAAGTCATTACAATGAAAGTTAAATTGGATAGTTTCCTTAGCAAGAGAATTTCAGTTATTGTTTTGTTTTTAATTCATGTTTTAGCTTTTGTTTTGTTTAATTGTTTATTTTGTTTAATTTTTGCTTTTAAATCAAAAACATTTGTGAAACAATCTCGGATTAATTTAATTCATACATAGATATTATTCTTGGCAATCCATGTTCCCTTGGATACGATATATGGGGTCTTAATCTATATTTTCCTATATTACTAGCTGATCTAGTACACTTGCTAGATACCGATCAGGTCCGTCTACCGAGAGGAATAGTGGAGTGTCGGATCATCATCTAATCCCGTAGCTGACACTTGTAGAATCAGACTCTGATCCCGTAGGTGGCAGTTGCGGGATCAGATGGTCTCCTTTGACCCTACAGCCCTCGATCCCCGCTCCCTCGTGTGTATACAGTTTCTCTCCGGTATAAATGTATCCCATTTTCGCTCTCCTCACTTCACTTCTTTAACTCTCCCATCATTCTCAATATACATATTATTCAAACTTTGTTTTAAAGTTTTTTCAACCTTCCTTCATCTTATTATTGTTGGTTGGAAAGAATTCATCAACTAAGTTATGTAAAAAAATAATATATATGTATTATTAAACTAATTTATTTATTTGAGAAGTTATATATTTTAAGTATTGTTTAATTTTTGAAATAATAATTGAAAATAATATTAGAAAATATTGTTATAAGATTGTAGGTTTATTTTGTTCAGTCCTTTGATAACCCGAAGAAAATAAGGTAATTTTTTATTTATAATTTTTTTATAAAAATATAATATTTATTTTGAATATAACATATTTTTATAGTAAAGAAACATGAAATATTAAAATGATAATTTTAATTAGTAAAAAAATTATAGCTTATATTTATATATATAGGTGTAATGTGATATTTTGATATATAGAGGTCGTGCCCAGTTGTCATTATGCTTTATTTGGTGTCAGCAAATGCTTCCCTAAAAATCTTTTTTGTTTCCTAGACATAGTAACTAGTAGAATTCATTAAATTGACTAAAACAACTTATTAATTTGGTCGCTCATAAAGGATTAGTGACATCAAACTTTGCCCTGCATATATTAGCTCCCGAAAATCAATTGGAGATTGAATCCATTCTCAAAGAAATGCTTCACCCCTTGGTCAAAGCAATTTTTTCAGTTGTTTTGACCCGGTACTAGAGTAGATCTACTGTAACATTGGTCATACACCGATGGCACTAGAGGTGAGCATTTGGTCGGTTCGGTTTGGTTTTGAACCGAACTGATTGAATCGAAAATCGAACTTTAAAAAATATAGAAATCGAACCGAAATCGAATTTTGTAAAACCGAGAACCGAATGAACCGAAATAATTTCGGTCGGTTCGATTCGGTTCAATCGGTTCTAGGCCAAGATAGGCTTATTTTTAATTGGACTTTTAACCTATATGGATCCATAAATTAAATTAATTTATATTCAACAAAATAAATTCATTTAAAATAACTAAAATTAAAATAATATACATAAATTTATTATATTATGTATATAATAAATACTAATCAAAATTATATTAAAAAATATACTACCAAAATAATATTTTAAAAAATACATTAAAAAATTTCTAATAAAAAATTATACATATTTAAAATAGTCTTTCATTACTTTATTCTCCAATAAATATCTGTATTTTGAGACTAGCATTATCATTAAAAAAATAATAATATCATAAAACTTATGGATCCAATACTAACTATATTTTTAATAATTGATGTTTATGTTATCAATTTCCTGCCGTGCAATAAAGGAAATATAGTCAAACTTTCTGTTTCAAGAATAATCAATTACTCACTGCCAAATTAAAAAGTTTAATTTATTGATAGTCATCGGAAATCAATTGAGGGATCTTGTTTCTGAATTTTCCTTTTTATCTTTTTCATGCATGCCAAGTATTATTTAGAATTTAAAATCAGTATCTACTATTTTACAAGTATATTTAATATATATGGAGATATTCGAATTAGACTTTACAATTTATTTGAATAGCTAAATTTTAATAATAATATATTAAGTATTTATATTTGTCAGTTTGATGAATAATAAATATAAATTTACATTATTTTTACAAAATTAAAATACGCGATATTCAATTATACTGATATAGCATTTGAATTATTGTAATAAAAATATATATCCTACATATACAGTAAAATTGATAGAAATTAAAAAAAAATAAATTGATTTTTTATTAATTTAGATAATTTTTTTATTTATTTGTATGTTATGTGATATTATATCAGTATAATTGAATGTCATATATTTTAATATTTTAAATTCAATGTGAATTTATTTTTGTTATTATAAAGTTTACATGTTCAAATAAATTATTTAAATTAGAATTCAGGTGTACGTATTAAGCCAAACCAGTATTTTATCGCTACAGTGTGCAAAGTAACATCACTTTCATTTTCAACTTATCCATTTCCAGCAACTAAATTCTAACGTTAATTAAAAGTTTCTCTTTTCCATTTGTCACTCACTGACCAACTATGCCCACGCCAAACATTTGCCTTAAGAAAAACATAAAAGCCATGATGCATGCCATTTGTCACTCACTGACCAACTATGCCCACGCCAAACATTTGCCTTAAGAAAAACATTTAGCTTTGCTTGTTTCCTAAACCATCAATCCAAGTCATATCATTTGAAATATTAATACTATAAAATATATATATATATATATATATATAAACTTCGATCGGTTCGGTTCCTTCGATTTTTCAATTTCAAAAACCGAATTTTTATTTCTGTTCAGAATCAAATGAACCGAAAATCGAAAAAACCGAATCAAACAGATCAAATTCGATTCGGTTCGATTCGGTTCTGCACACCCCTAGATGGCACCAATAAGCAGTTTATTACATATTAGATTCAACATGCAATGCATTTGTTTTAGAGTAGATTCAATCAATTATTTACAGTAGATCTATATATCCTGTCTGACATAATTATTTTTGTTTCTTTATATTTTTTTGTAGATTTTAGTATGGACAAAATATTGAAGAACTAAAATTGACTATGAAAATTTGAAGGAACATGAAAGTGTTGGCTGGAATTTTTTGTTATGAAATTTTGTATCTTAGTTTGCAAGAGAATTTTTTTGGAAAGGCACTGTATAATTAAATGGATGCTAATTAACTCTGTATTTTTAATGAATTATAAATTAATTATATATGAAAGTATAATTTTATTAGTCGTGTATCTATTTATTATATATTTTATATAAATTATATGTCATATTTAAATATACAAGGCAAAAAATACGATAATTGTTGTTTCATGGTAATTGCTTTTTGGGATCTATTTCTGGTCCTTATTATACTTTCAAGAACTAATTTTATGGTCCTTAATTTAACCTACCGTCACATGATTATTACTTTTAAGGACGAGATTTTTCATCGTTGTTTTGATTTTAGCGATTGGATTTTAATTTGGTTCTTAAAAATTTATGATCATTATTATATTTTTAAGGACCGAATTTCTAGTCCTTAATAACCTCAATGATCACGTAACTTACATTATTAAGGATGGAAAATCCGGTCCTTAATATTTTTTAGGGACCAATTTTTTTATCCGATCATTAAAAGTTTTAAGAACCGGTGATACACCCTGTCCTTAATTGTCATTAGCGACGGAGCCTATAAGGACGAGATGATAATCGGATGGATTTTAGGGGCCGAATTGGCACTTTTTAAGAACTCGATTTTTCATTCTTATAGGCCTTTTTTCTTGTAGTGTTTTATCAATACAACCCAACAATTTTGCCTTATATTTTAATGAACATAGTATTTAGGTATATATTATAATTGTACCACTTACAATAAGTTTTTTGATCTACTGGCATATTATCTCTATCTTTTAAATAATTTTCTTGACTTATATTTATTACATCTTTCACAAATACAAAAACTAATTGCTGATATTTTTTTTACATCCTGTCTATTCTAATTTTTCATAATAGACTTCAAGTAAATTATTGAAATTGTCATACACGGTGCATCTACCATCTTTGTTTCAATCATGGCATATCCTTCCATAATAATTTTTTGTAATTTTTTATTTATTATAATAATGTGATAGGATATTGTTAGGCTATTTCCAACTCTGTAGTTATATAGATCATTCAATTTTTGACTAACAATTTTTCTTGCAATATCACTCATCATGGCTTTTAGAGCTAAATATGTGTGCATCATCTATCATATAAAATTAATAGAATAAATATTATATTAAATTTAAATTTCTACATGTTTTTATTTATCATGATATTTTATCAAATTAAAATTAATTATACTATTTTATAAACATTTTAAAATATTGCGGTATAATAAGAGAATATAAATATTTTTTAAAAATTATTTAATTCTAAATTACAAATAAATAAATAGATTATAGTTAAATAAATACCTTGTTTCTTAGGCTAGTATTGTCGAAAAGGTTTTTTTTTTCCTTTATTGATTGTATACTACCTTTAGTTTACCAAATCAAATGGAAAATTAAATTAATATTAAAATGTTAACAAATAAAATAAAAAGCGTCAAATTATAAATAATGACATTAGGAAATCTTATCAAATATTGATAATATACAATAAAAATATCGATAACAATTAATAATACACTAAAATTTTTAATGCAAATTTTTTACTCTTCTCACGTATTCACACGAACTCGAATACTACAATTGTGGAATTGCAAAATCACTGCAAATGAATTTTTTCGCAATATGAATTCCCAAGCTTCTTCATGCTATTTATATAATCGGTTTCGATGAAAATTTTTCAATGCATGTTATAATTGTTAGGTGGAAAAGGAAAAAAGTAAGACTTAACCCGTAGTCTTGGTTTGCGGGTTTAGAGCCTGAACCCGTAGTCCTGAACTACAGTATCAGCCCATCAATAATACTCATTTAGTTGTTAATGTAGACTCCACATCACCCATTTTCGTAAGAGCGGCCACTGCAAGAAAATATGAAAATAGCAATGGAAAAATAGGAATGAAATATGAATTTCGTTGCTCAAATTGGTTGACTTTTTTATTTAGTAACGGAATAAAAAATAGTGAAATTCCGTTGCTAAAAAATGTGAAAAATCTTAGCTTCAAAAAGTAGCAATAAAAATTAGCAACGAAATCCTATAACCGTTGCTAAATATGACGGCAGCAGATGGCGAAAAATTTTGGAAGGAAAATAGCAACAAAAATTATATTTCGTTGCTAATTTAGAAATAAAAATATATTCCTTTGATATTCTATAACTGAATTTTTTTATGTTCGTTATTTAGCAATGGAAGTCAATTTTCGTTGCTAGTTTAGCAATTGAATTCAATTTTTGTTTCTAATTTAACAATGAAATTCATTTTCCATTGCTGAATAACAGACCTAAAAAATTCAGTTACAGAATAGCAATGAATTTTATTTTTGTTGTTAAATTAGCAACGATTCCGTTTTTATTTTGGTTGCTGTTTCATAATTTGCTGTTTCATAAATTGATCTTGTTATTTCATCTTTTTTCTTATCCTGGCGTTTTCTTCTCTTCTCCCTCATAGTGACACCGACGCACCTCTCTCTCTCTCTCTCTCTCTCTCTCTCTCTCTCTCTCATTCACTCCGACGATCTTCCCCTGGGTGCTTCTCTCCCTCATATACAGCCGCATCTCTAACTGTTGGGCTTTGATTCCCGTTTGAAGTGGAAGGCTGTCTTTACAGCTGATGTGTAAACTTCACATTAATTCGCTGAAATTTTCTTACCAATTTATTTTGCATCATTCTCTACAGTAACAAAAATAAAAAGAAAATGCTCTTTGGTTTATTGGGTGTTTTATCATCCTCTTCAATAACAACAATAAATTAAGCTTTTTGTTGTGTTGGTGAAATTAATTATTTGTTGCAATAATCGACAGGGAGAAATCAATTTATGAGTGCATGATTGGTAATCTATTTGAGGAGTACAGATTCTTCCCCAAGTACCCCGAAAGGCAACTCAAAATAGCTGCTCTTCTGTTTGGTGAGTCTATTTACAGATTGCAATGTTATGATTCATGTTATCTTACTGCCAATTTCCCTACTCTCCTTGTACACTGGTTACTTCAGTTTTATTTGGTATACTTCTACTTCAAAACCAGTTCAGCAACCACAACTCTCCAACTCTCTTTCCCGTTTCTCTGTTCAAGATCAGGTATCATTTTTTTTTTTAATTTTTTGGCTCATTGTTTATCCTTTTCTATTTTGGTGAAATTAATTCTTTTAATCTAGGAGAGAGAGAAGTGGGGAGAGGGAGGGATTAGTTAAATTTTAATGCAGATCCAGTGAATTTTGATTATTGGCCCACTTGCTGTGCTCTAATCTTAAACAATCTCAAACTTTTTTTTTGGTCTTATTCTCATATTTAAAAACTTATTGATTGTTTGCGATTAGCAGGGTGATGAATTTCTGTTTCTTCATCTCGTTGAACAATGACTATTATTTCCTTCTTGTTTCATTGAAATCGATGGGATCATTATTGATTTTTCAAAAAAAAGTTATTTCTACTTTTTTGTCCCCTTTTTGTGTTCTTCATGGACAGAGAAGGCACTAATGATAGCTCTAATTGAGGATTCTTATTCCATTTATCTAAACGTTGGCCATTTTGTTCTTGTCAGTCTCCGAAAAATTTCGCCACTGCAGCTGTAAAAGGGGAGACTAAAGTTAAGGTAAGTGAACCTATTCTTCTGGGGTGTGTATTAAATGTATGATTGCATGTGCTGTTCCTGCAATCGGGAATTGCTGAATAGAATACATTTCTTGGGGTTAAGTGGAAATTAGATTAAGTAAGTTTCACAATGCCAGCTTGAAAGTTAAGTGTCAATGAAGTAGATGTCAAGTGCTTTTATGTATCTCTCTTTCTCGTTTTGCAAGGAAAAGATGTTTCTTCTCGTGCCATACTTCATATAGTATTTTTATGTAAACATTCTTGGTGTGTAATAAAAAATCCTCCCTTTGTTAACAAGGAGAGGAAAAAGCATAAGGAACTTATTGTTTTCTTTCCATTTGGATGATAATATTAATGCCGTAACTTCATTGTAATTGTTTGAAATTCGACCTGAGATTGCATGTTTACAAATCATTTGGATCACGGTGAATGACACTTTTGTGTTTTTTACAACTCATTGGGGCCTTGTAGTAGTGAATAATGTTCTGGCGTGTGAATTTGGATTGTTGTGTAGACCTTATTCAAAGTCTATGAACGTAGAACTGGAAACATACAGCATAATGCCAACAAATTACGCCATTGTTTTAGAAATTAAAGCAATTAAAGCTGGAAACTGCATATGTTTGTTCATTTTGGATTTAACCCTGCTTTGGTGGTTCTCTCCAATGTTTAGGTACCACTTGCTTTATTTGGTGGAACTGGAACCTCTGCGTCATCTTTGTACCTTGCAGCCAAAAAGGCTAATTTACTGGACAAGTTTGAGGCTGAAATTCTAGACTTTGTGAAGCCTGTAAAGAGAAGCCCCACATTTTCTCAGTTCTCAAAGGACTTGTCAGTGCCTTCTGCCACAAGAATTAAGGCTGTTAGCGAAATTTGTGCCCAAGCTAAATTTTCAGATATTACAAAGAACTTCTTAGGTGAGATACAATTCTTTGTAATGTGAATGCAAGTAGATTTTATGAGCGTTCAGTATTGGTCAAAAAGAAATCAAAGTTGCATTGATTTGTCATTAATTAAATTGGACTATAGTCAGTGTCTATTTGGAGTCCCACTTTTCTTTAGTATAGGATTTTTAAAAAGAAAAAAATTCCGATTTAGCTTAGTTGGAAAAGTTTCTCAGTCACTGGAAGTTAATTTCCTTGGATAAAAGGAAATTTAATTAACTGGGATGTTATGATGGAGGGCTGAGGATTAACCCTATTGTGAAACTGCATACTGGGAACTCTATTTACTTCAATGCGATAACTAGTACATTTTGGTGAAACTGATTTGTATCCTATCATCTGGCCTTTTCATTATGATAAGATAGGTTTCTCTTCTTCTAATTGCTGTCTCAACTCTGTTGGATTGATGGTTTTCTAGATAAATTCAAATTTGCAAGCATCTGGTTGTTCTTTTGAACATAGAAGCATGATTATTTTTGTTGATAGGTCATCTGAGAGAAAAACCAATTAGTAAGAACAAAAGAAAATAAACTACTCACTTTCTGAAACCTAGGTCCTAATGCAAGTTTTTTCCGGGCTATTTCTCTCTCTGGTGGACCTGTTGCAGTAACTTATCTATACAATTCATGTACTTGTAGTTGCCACAAACACTGAAATTATATTTTAATACTGAACTGCAATGAATACTAGTGGCCCAACTAGCAACTTTTCCATGTGATTTAATTGCTTCATCAAGTCCTGTCATAAGGAATTTCCTGCATTTCCATGTGCTGATAAGAATGTAGTTTATCATATTTGGTGAATCTATGCTTACATAGACAGTGCAGTTGGCAACCTATTTCTGCACCCTGCAGTACACTCGTTGTACTGCAGTAGTTTTTGCTTGCTGCTTGTACATATTTGTGTTCAATTATGTTTTGCTCTTAATGTATACTCAAATAATTTCATTGATGGCAACATATAATGTTTTTTGAATTACTTTTGCTTTTGCAGGCACTGTAATTGATCATAAAATCTGTCGTCCATGGAACAATGATTTCTATCTCTGTGCACATGATGGAATGATTGTGAGTGCCAACAAAAGTGCTTTAGTATTTTATTTGAACTTAGTTGCTTTTATCTTTCCAAACTAGACCAATTGCACAATTCAATTAAACGAATGACCATGGTTAAAAATTACATACAGCTGCAAAATTGTTGGAAAAACTGTTTATTAATTGAATGCTTTAAACATTACAAATTCATGGCATTTATAGGACTACACTCATGTGAGAACTTTTTAGTTATGTTGCAATTTATTTAATTTCTATACCTTATCAGGAAATTATTACTGGGGCAGGACATACTAGTGCTGTGGACTGGTGGGCTCTTGGTAAATTAATCTCTGTCTCTACTATTATATCGAACATTCTGGTGGGTTCCTCGAGTATAAATTATATTTGTTCAATTATATGTGATGACAGCTTGCATATTTTGCTATGTAGCCAATCATACACATAATTGTATGATTTTTCTAATATTGTCAATCTAGTCTAAGTAAATTCCACTATTGTGTGTATTAGAATTGGGTCTCTCTAATAAAAATATAGCTATACGTGCTAATAAATTAATATATAAAAAATTATATATTGTTGTATTTAAATATTATATATGGATAACTTTTTTAGAGAGTGAAATATACTTAAATTTATTAATGTTAATATATTGTGTTAATTTTGGAATAAATTTTCAAAGTGTAATATATATATATATATGTATGTATAAGCAAAAAATGTAATTGAGAAAATATATAAATTATAATTTAAAATTAAAATTAATAGACTATTAATAGAAAATTTTAACTTTCGATCGACAAGTGCAATCACGCATGCCTTAAAACTACACTATACCATGTGATTAGTGCTTAAAAAAAAGTAGACTTTTCACTTTTGCTTGCAGCACACAAGATATATAGCCAATTTGCACACAAGATATATAGTCGACTTAATAAATTCTATATGTTGAATGGCTATACAAAAAATTATAGATAATGATATATATTAAGCATGTGAAGAAAATTAGATATTTAAAATAAAAATGTCAGGTGAAATCATATAAGAATTAACATATAAAGAAGATTAAGTGTAATTAAAAATGAAGATTAAGCTTAAGCATTATAGTTTTGAAATTTTTTTTTATTGAGACATTATAAGTTGCATATATCCTGCACCTGCAGAATAAAATGAGATAATATGTACAAGACGAAAAATTACAAAACGAATAAAAAAGTTGAACACAAACATGTTGTAGACAAATGTACAAGTTGGTTAGCAATATGATTGGACAGTGGTTAGGTTAGCAAATAATATAGAGATCACAAATAATTAAATAAAGGATCTTTAGAAGAGAAACTAATTGCTTCTATATGGATGTGAAGTCCTGATGTTATTTCACAACTTTAGTAGAATTATATATATAGTCATCTGCTAGCTACAATGAAAAGAAGACAACGAAAATTAATCAGAAATCTAATCTAAATCCATTACACAACTTGATGCTCATTAATTTCCGACACAGACATTTCAATCAACACTTTCTGCTCGTCCATGAACTAACAATTATTAATATAATTAGGTGGTAATTACAAATGTTAATTACTGTGAGGTAGACCGAATATCTATAATATATAAAGATAATATATATATATATATATATATATATATTTAATCCAGATGTCATCTAAAATGCTTAACTGCACTCAAAGACCAAAACAGATAGGCAACCCTCCAGCATCTCATTATACATACTTTCATGGCCCCTAAGTTTGTAGAATTGTCTGTTACAAAATCCAGATTGGATGCCCTGTTATATTTCATGTTCTTAAATCCACAGCACACCTTCCCCTTTTTTTTTGTTTGGCAGGGAAGTCAGGCGGCTGTAATGGATGAAATTATTAGCTATGTCAAGTACCTGCAATTGCTGATGGAGGTAATTTCTCTCTTATTTTGTGAATTCATCGCATCTATACATTGAAAACAAATTCTTTGCATTTTGCTAGAATGCATATTTCAAATATATTGAAAACATTTGTTTCAGGGCTCATTTCAGCTCCGCTCTTTCACTTCTCCAATGTTTTAAAACAAATTCATGCCCTTGGATAATCACAGTGGTATTAGTTTGCAAGGATCCATTAGAACCATAGTTTGTTGGTCATTTCTGCCTACTTATTACAATAGAAGACAATGTGGAGTGATGTAATTTATTTAGATTGAGATTGGTATAGTAGAAGACAATCTAGAATTTTTTAATTTCATAATTTCAATAATGCTTGTTGAGCTTTTGTTAATTTTCTTGAATTATAGTGTCAACTTTTGTATGTTGGGTCTTTTTTTATCGAAAAAAGACAATGTGGAACAGCTCTTTACCCAATTTTTTGAAGAAGCACAAAAAAGAAAGACAAGGATAGTTTTATTATTAATGATTAAAGTTTGATAATTAAGTGGGTAATTGTGTATCAGACATATAGGTGTGGATGAAGCAGAGGATGTGCAGCTCCAAGAGAAGATCCTTTTTTTGCTTTGGTTTGCTGGACGCCCTGGCTGCTTTGCCTTGTCTGGTCTTCTCTATGAAATTGGTATTTCTTCTTTTATTCTTACGGTCCAAAAATCACTAATCAAATTTAGTATTTGATTAGTCAATTGATGCTTATTTATAAATAGGTCCAATCACTTTTAAGGTAGTGGAATATAATGGGAGCTTACCTACATTAATCCTTAATCCATCTGCATGGACATAGGTCTACACCGGATTTTTCTTTCTTTCTTTCTTTAACTAATTAAATAAAAATAAATAAAATAAATGAACTGACATGGATAGTTAATTTTCAGATTGCCAGTATAATATTGATAGATATTCCAGTAGGAACTGGATTTTCCTATGCAAGAACATCACTTGCTTATCATTCAAAAATATATGCTCATGTTCATCAGCTGAAGGACAGCAGCTCTAGGTAATCAAATATAAATATATATATGGTTTTGTCATATTGTTGGTTGATAGTTACAGCTATATATCCACGCCTCCAAATGATTCACCCTACTGTTTGGTGACTGGTGAATATGGATGGACAGCAAATATGGAGAGAATCATGAGAGCTCAAGCATTGAGGCACAACAGTATGGCCGTGTACATGTCGAGCAAGAAGACGATGGAGATCAACCCAGAGAATCCCATAATAGAGGAACTAAGGAAGAGAGCTAATGCTGACAAGAACAACAAGTCATAGAGCATTTGATGAGTATGAAGGGATTGAAGTTGCTCAGAACCATGTCAAGTTCTATGATTTCCTCCAAAGCCCCGAAGATCTTTGAAAGACTTTTACTGTGAGATTCATCTCCTTAAGCTCTATTGAGATCATTTTTATTTAATGGTTCTTCATCACTGTTATTGTGTTCTCTATGTATTTACTGGCCTAAGCTCTATTGAGATCATTATGTAGCAAAAAATTAGGATTAATTAAGGGAGACATGCTATTTTACATGTAACATTATATATATAGACACACACACACTGTATAATTCATTTTGCGGTAATTACAATAGGCAGTCTCATTTTAAATTGCTATTCTAATCAATAATCTTTTTTAGTTGTTATAATAAATTGTGCTTGGTTAGCATTAATCCACAACATTATCATAGTTTATTTATTCAAAACAGTAATATTATTAAATGATTGTATTAAGCTAAATTAAACAATCACATTTACATGGATGCTATTTTTGAAGATGAACAATTTTATCAGCTTTACAAATTTATCAAAGCTTGAAACAGATCAGTGTATTCTGTGTCTCCTGAATCATTGGGCATGGAGAGCAATTGTCGACAAAGAAAATAGTAATTAAAAAATTGTAATAATTTTTAGTGACAGAATAGCGACAAACATTGCCGTCGTGAATTTTTTATTAATGGGTGAATTTAGCAAGGGAAATTCTATTCTAGCAACCAAAATTTATTTCCGTTGCTAATTTTGACCAATTCATTGAGTCTTACATTTGGTGGATTTAGCAATAGAATTGAAAAATTCGTTGCTAAAAAATAGCAATTGTCAACTTTGCAACCGCTTTTTCGGTTGCTAATTTTCGTTGTTATTTGATGATTTTCTTGTACTAGACTTACAGGATCAAGAAATATGTTTTTCCCCACGTGTGGGCCCCACGGCTAGATCCCGCTCTTGCAGGCTTAGGAATCTAAATCACTCCAAACACACAAATCAATTGCAAAACACACCATTGTTATAAATAATCTTTTTCAAATACATTATTTATATATAAAAAAAGCCCCAATATAATACATATATGAAATTATAAATAATCGAATGTAAATTTTACCTATTTCAAACAATAATATTGAAAATATAATAATATTGTTACAAAAATTATTTTTGCAAGTGAATCAATTTTCCGGACGCTTGGCAATTGATGAATTGATTCGGATGCAACTAAAATTTATCATCCAAAATTTATATAGGCACTCAATATTTTAATTTTTAAAGGGGTAACGATGAAAATATTTGATAGATTGAAAAGCATAAACAGTTAGTTGCATCATCAAAGTCAGTGTCAAACCTAAAAATGCAAACCGTCATTGCATTTCAAGTCTGACACTGATGACACAACCAACTTTCGTGTTTTTAAGTTAACTGTCAACCAGCCTCTGTTATGATAATGCAAACAATACTTACATTTTTGTAAAATATTCTAATTTTTTAAATAATTTCTTACATGTACCATATTTTAAATTTTTTTTAAAAAAATATTATTTAAAAAATTCCGTCCCTGCAAATATTATTGTTCTATAAAATTAATTGATGGGACAGCATATCTGCGTGCTCTAATAGAAAAGGTAGAAGCCTCATGTAGTTCTCAGTCACGCCATCTTTATGGGCATTTATGGACCGATTAATTGGATTAATAATAATTGTTAAATGGTTCTCTCTTCAAAAAAAAAAAAGAAAAAAAAGAAAAAGAAAAAGAAGTAGATGTTCTGTTCAAGAAATTATAAAAACTCAGGTTTAATTATTATTATTATTATTATTATTATTATCCTGTAAAGATGATTATTATTATTATTATTATTATTATTATTATTATTATTATTATTATTATTATATATTTGTCGAAGCTACCCTGGATGCATCAATAAAATCACTGAGAAATGTTTTTCAATATTCTACTCCAAAACATTTAAGACCAGCAAATTTTTAATTGAAAAATGCTATAACTAATACAAATTTAATAATAACAAAATCAATTCACGTGTTCTCTTAACATGCTGTAGATTGCAATATGTGTTAAATGGTTTGAAACGGATTGTCGTACGGCTGTGAAAGTGACCAGAAGAAGAGATGGGGCGAATTGCCATTCTTCTTCGATTAATTCTTTTAGGCATTCGCTAAATCGCGATGATCCATGAAAGGAAAAGATGAAAGAATTTGGTGTGGCGTGAAATATTAGTTTCAGTTAATGTTATTATCTAGTTTAATGTTCAAACACAAGGTGGTGTTGGATGCCCAAAACCGAAGTGTTTTGCGAGAAACTAGACCCTGAAAGCACGTCCCCGACGGGGCCTAAGTCGGGACGGCTGCCAGTCATTCATGCCAACTGTTAAAATGGAGTTAACTCTGCTCCCTCTTCCTGCAATGATCAGTGCATATTGGCCTTCTAGTGATCTTAGAGTTGCATATGTCTCTGCAGAATTTGCGAGATATTTCTCCATATATGAAACATGCCCTCCCGATACATGTCTTTCATAGAAATGAGCAAAACATTCATCGTCTAGCTTCATCTCTTCTTCTTGCTCAGCTTGATTTACTCTGAAATTTCCAGCTCTTCTTGACATGTTCTCTGCATTGTCATCCATTAAGAATCTTATTACAGTGAGCTTCACTCCCGAATGTCTTGCTTCACAACCTGCATATGCCAATGCTTCTCTGTCGTCTTCCCCTCCAATGAAGGTCACTGGGACGTGGAAGAATTTTTGTGTCGTTAATATATAGTTTAATGTAAAAGTATATTTTTTTATGATAAATAAATAAAATTAATGACATTACATAAAATTTTATCAATTGCTCGATTAAATAGCTTATTGTAGGAAATTATATTAATTTATAAATATAAATGTTCATAATGCATGTAATACAAATTTATATATTTTTTAAACGTATTTTATAAATATTGATAAGTAATTTTATTTTTGAGTTAAATAAATTGGTAATATATCATGAAAAATTTTCAAAATGGTGCTTTTTAAAAAGAACGTTGTTTAAATGAGAAACAACTATATTGCTCTTGCTTTATAGAATTAACCAAACACTTAAATAGAGCTGTTGGGATGGAAAAAGCTAACAGCTCCTTCCCAAAGTTAAAGTTAAACCAAATATCCACTAAATCTCACAAAATTCTTGCTAACTAAATCTCAGATTTTTAATCATTCCATTTAGTATCATGATGGCATCATATCACACTGAATAAAACTCTTAAAAAATATAGAATTTCATTCTCTAACCGCGAGTCACATTTTGAATTTTATTTATGGTCACACATGATTTTTTTTAGTAAAAAAGTATTAATTACAAAAATTTTTCCAGACCTATGATTTTATTTTCATTTTAGCCTCCAAATTAAAATATTGATCAAATCGATCCAATCTTTTCAAAATTTTTAAATACACCTCTAATAAATTTTCCATCCTAAATGAATCAGAATGTGATTTAATGACAGATTTTTTTTTTATGAACTGAATCCTTTGCTAAATATAAAAATATGCAAATGATTGATTTTTTTTTTATTTTTGTGAAACGCCATCCATTTGTTATGGTTTTTATATATTTTTTTAATTAAACTGTTTAGTTTAGTTTAGTTATTTCTGTCAAATTTAAACTTATCATGTAGGAAGTTTTAACCATTATAATCTTCATTTTATTTTTAACTTTCACCTTTTAATCAAATATTTAATATAAACGTTCACCTTTAATATTTACAATTATAACATTCCACGTAGGAAGTTTTAACAATTTTAGAAATTAAAGCTAATAAATTGATTATAAACTTAAAAAAACTGATAATACTACCTAAATATTTAATCAAAATTGATTATAATTACAAAATAAATTAAAATAGCTAACTAATTGAGCAAAACTTTAAAAAAATATAAAAAGGAATTTATTAAGTATTTCTACTTTGAAACAAAACTTAGAAAATACATACAAAAATTTATATAGTATTTATAAAATAAATATATATTAGTAACAAGAAGAGTTTTCTACAAATAAATATAATAAAAGAGGATAATTTTAAATATTTTTAGTTTTTATATATCATATATACTTTTAGCGACGACTATGAATTCGTCGCTAAACCATTATATTAGGGTTTGGATTCAAAAGTAAACTGGGGGATTGAATTTGAAGACTTCAAAAATATCGAATTTACCAGTTCTCTAGTTTGGGGCTAAAATAAAAATGGAATTATAGGTTGGAGGTTTTTGTAATTATTATTATTATTATTATTATTATTATTATTATTATTATTATTATTATTATTAAATATGGTATGTCATGTGATGGCTATTTATTAAGCACAAAAAAAACCAAAAACTTTTCTTTGAACTGCTAATGGCCGTACTACATGCAGTGAAGGGCTAATTTTCTTTTAAAAGAATTACACGTAAAAAGTTTTAAAAGTATAGTTTTGGCCTCCTAAATTCAGGCTTAATAATCATTTAAGACCATAAATTTTAACATTTTCTAATTTTACTCCCATTTTTTCTTTTTAGACCATAAATACAAAGTATAGTCTTTGCCATTCTATCAAAGTGTATTCTACAAGAAAAAATAATTATATTTCCAACTGTCTCACTACCTCCAAATTTACATTACATGATAGTGAATTCATCATCCACACCTTCTAATTCTCCTTTAAGATGGTGTTGTTGGATAACCAAGACCGAAGTGTTTTGCGAGAAACTAGACCCCGAAAGCACGTCCCCCACGGGGCCTAATTCGGGACACTGCTGCCAGTCATTCATGCCAACAGTTAAAATGGAGTTAACTCTGCTCCCTCTTCCTACGATGATCAGTGCATATTGGCCTTCTAGTGATCTTAGAGTTGCATATGTCTCTGCAGAATTTGCGAGATATTTCTCCATATATGAAACATGCCCTCCCGATACATGTCTTTCATAGAAATGAGCAAAACATTCATCATCTAGCTTCATCTCTTCTTCTTGCTCAGCTTGATTTACTCTGAAATTTCCAGCTCTTCTTGACATGTTCTCTGAATTGTCATCAAGTAAGAATCTTATTACTGTGAGCTTCACTCCCGAATGTCTTGCTACACAACCTGCATATACCAATGCTTCTCTGTCGTCTTTCCCACCAATGAAGATCACTGCTACGTGGAAGGATCTTGGCGTGGTTAATATTTTCTCTGCTAATCCAAGACCTCTATCTACGAGAATCCCCACTGAACATGGTGCTTTCGTAAGAATCTGCTTCAAAACCAGTACGTACCATGATTGATAATAAAGTTATATACATGTAAGAAAGACGTACAGCCCTGTAATTTTACCTTACGGTTCACGTATCGAAATCCAGGTTGACCTCCATCTAATGTTCCATCTGGGAGCTGGTTCTTGTGAAATGGTAATACTATTAGGGAGACCATTAAGTCCTCTGCTAGAATGCAAATATCTTGCGACATCCCATTGAAACTAGAAAGAGCAAGCATTCTTCTTATAGTAATACCCTCGCCATTTTCATCCAAGAAAGCTTGGATTGATTGCGCGATTTGATCCCTCATTTCAGTTACTTCCTTATCAGTCACTGTCACAGTATCCACTCCATCACTCTGCACCAATGTTGCTGCTATTTTCTCTGTAAGTTCAACCATGTCCGTGACATAAACCATAATTCCAGGATCAGATGTCCCTCGAGTTATCTCCATGAAGTTTTTAGTTGAAGGTACATTATGCAGTCCATGAACACAAAGCATAATTCGAAGCTTATTTGATGGATCTTGCCATTGAAGTGCCCTTTGATGCGTTGGCGCACGTTTCCTTGCTCGTTGAATGATTCGCATCACGATTGAGGGAGCAAATACAACTGTGAAGAATATTAGGATAATCATCGAAGCGCTCATAGAACTATATGTAAGTTTGGCCTGCATTCATTTTTAACAACAAACAGGTTACATCATCTATGCAAGCTATCAAACTCAGTTCATCTATTTCGGTATGACAATTCAAGCAGCAAAAGGACAAGAGCGAATAAAAAAAAAAAGACTTACCAAGTTCAGAAGAATAGCCAAGTATACATGGAAATGTCCCTTTACACTCAAGAGCAATCCGAGTTCAGCTGATTCACGCCAATGGTAACCCAACATTGCTCCGCCGATTACTGTTCCGATTACTTTTCCATATAAGGTGATCATTAAAAGGACTAACAGCCTTCCCCATGTCACCCAGTGGCCAGGGCGAAATCTCTTGAGATTAGTATGATATCCCACCCAGAAGAAGAAAAGTGGATAGAAAATGGTGGTTAACAGATAGTTAATTTTACCAACTGCCCACTTGGAAACTCTGCCTTCACTTGGTAGAAAAATTCCAGCCATGAATGCACTGAGAATAGGACTATAACCATAAACCGGCGAGGCACTACAAACCATAACCATGAAAGCAATAGATAGCACTAAGTGTGAGCCTTTCATAGGTTTCCCTTCAGGGTTTTCATTGTTGACCCAGTTGAGGAAAATAGGCGAAATCTTGGCTGCGAAAAGTGTTTGTAGCAGCAATGCAGAACTCATGGTTAAGGCCTTTGTAATTCGCGCAGAAAAATCAGTAATCTTAGAAGCAGGGGATACAAAAATGTAGCCAATGCAGATTATAAGCATCGAAATCATATCAGAATGTACACCAGCTGCAATCACAAGCTTTCCTATATCTGATTTGCCTATTTTTAGATTGGTTATAATTCGAGTTAGGATATGAGAGCCACTTCCAGAAAGAGTAATGGATAGGGAAAGTGTCAAGCCGATGTCTCTATTTCCATCTCTAAAGTATTGCAAAAATGGAGTAATACTACAAGCTAAGATGAAAGTGGAAAGCATGCCTGCATAGGCTATCAACGCAGGCTGTGTTGGTGGTTTAAATATCACATATGGATCCATTTCCATTCCTAACACAAACATATAGCAAATCATCCCAAATTCTGCTACAAAATTTATTGTTGTTACAAATTTTTCGTCGAAAGAATCTCTTATCCATGGTATGCTCCCAATAACCAGCCCTATCTGCATCAAATTACATAAGATTTAGACATAAATTTCATCTGTTATTACATCACTAATTTAATATTCAATTTGATATTAATACTGCAAGAACTCTGATGGAAGGTCGTGTACACTTTTTCAATATACATTTATGCATATTAAAGAAAGAAACAAAGGATGAGATGAGATGGTAGGTCTCCGTGACATGGAACATAGAATTTTGGATTAGTTGGATAACTTGGTTTCGGTTAAGAAAAAATCTCATTTGTTGCATGTTGAAAGAAATTTCTTCCATTTTTCTATATATTTTTATAAATACATTTTTGTGGAGAAAGAAAGAAAGAAAGAGAGAAACTTACAACAATATCAGAAGATATGCGAGGTTGAGAAAGAGGCTTTAGGAGGTGATGGAGAAGATGACTTAAAACAAAAGTAAGAGCAATTCCAACAACTTTTCCTGGTCCATTTCTCACTGTATATGTTATAAAATTCTGGCAATTTGGTTGTGTTGTCGAACCCTTTGTTGCATTTGTGGAATTATTTGCCATTTTCCTTTTCTTCGATTCTTTTCTTTTCTTTTCTTTTCTTTTAATTTATGAATAATATGAAAGTTGTATATATTTTTTTATACTTCTTTTTCATTTCAAACAACTAACCTCGTCATTTCTTTCTTTTTCTTTTCTTTATCTCTTGATTTCTTTCTTTGTTGCCAAATGAGCTTAGTGGTTGTAATTTCATTGCGTGCTTTCAGGAGAAATTGCAGCAGAAACTTAAGGAGATTGAGCCATGTAACTTATCCCATACACAAAGGATAATATTGAAAAATTTCCAACTCTTGCTCTCACTCTCTTTTATATATATATAATTATTGTTAAAGTTTTGGCAAGCATGCTCATTAAATTAAAAAGGTTATAATTGCCTATCGCTCCAAGGAACTTGTCATTGTCAATATCCTATTGTACAAAAAAGAATTTTGTATTTGGTGCAAAGGAAATATATCAAAAAATACCTTTTTATATCTATAATATTAAATTAAAAGATAGGGTGAACGTGTTAGGTAACTATTCTTTTTTATTTTCCTTTTCTCGTCGCTGTCAAAATACAAAACTTTTCACTAAAAAAATTAATTTCTCTCTTTCAATTTTTCCTCATAAATTAGAATTAAATTGGAAAAAAATTTAACTTGGATAGATATTTATTTTATTAATTTGTTTCTTTTTTTTTGTCATGTGTTACGTATAAAGGTCACGTCATTGTCCTTTGTATCATTTATTGATAAGTTAAATATCAGTAAATGGAAATCAGTCTATTTTAATAGACTGTTAATGGAGAGACAATATTGTTGCAATTTGAAAATTCAAAGATAATATTACACTAAAATAAAATAAAAGGGTTACATAATATTACATTGTAATTTTGATGAAAATAGATAATAAGTTTAATAACCTATTAACATAGAAAAGATATGCGAGTGCGATCATACCAGCACTAATGCACTGTATTTTATCAGAACTCTGAAGTTAAAAGTACTTGGATAAGAGCAGTACTAAAATGGGTGACCTTTTATAAAGTCCTTATGTTACACCCAAAAAAAAAAGATATTTCTTCAATTTTAAAAATTTATGGATAACATTACATGAAAATAAAGTAAAGAGAATTGTTTTGCACTTAAAACCCTAATAGATAATAATCCGATTTGGAAATCACAAGTACAAGTTATTTTTTACTTAATTTTTGAGAGTTATTTTTATTTTTATTTTTTTCTGAAACATAATTTTTGAGTTATGAAAAGAATATTTGAGGCAATTTTGCGTAATTTAAAATGTATATTCCCTTATAAACCTAATTAATATAAATTATCGCAATAATGTAAACCCTTTATATATAAATAAAAAAAAAACCTGAAATGTGAAAATTATTATTATTATTGTACGACTAACTCATATTAGTGGAGTTAATTAGTGAGAATAAAATATCTAAAAAATAACTGTATTTTATTTTTATTTTTCAATAAAACCTACAAAAATAGTTTCCAAAGTTCAGCTGTGGCATTATTTCAATTGATTCTTTTCTTATTTTCATGTGCTAAACTGATTGTACATAATTATTTTTCAAAATCTGTTTTCTACTTTTAACAATTGTATCATATTTTGAAAAACTATTAATACATACATAACAACATGATTTTTAACATCAAAAAAACGAAAAAAAAAACAAAAAAACAAAAAAAAATACTATTTCAAAATTAAAAAAATATTGTGATAATTAGAAAAATAAATTCAACCTTTAAAAATATGTGATATAA
The DNA here is from genome assembly GCA_037975025.1 of Excoecaria agallocha. NCBI lineage: Eukaryota > Viridiplantae > Streptophyta > Magnoliopsida > Malpighiales > Euphorbiaceae > Excoecaria > Excoecaria agallocha. The sequence goes on from CM075815.1 coordinate 44,850,889, forward strand.
TACTGTATTAATTTTATAAAATGACACATTTTGGCAGTAAAATTAGTTTTAATATAATGAGAGGTTTCAGGTTTGAATTTTTTCTCTTTTCCTATTAAAAATTTTTATAAAAGAATACTTAAAAAATAGTAGTTAAATAACTCAATCCATAATGAATAATAATATTATTTTATTCAACTTGTTAAAATTGAATGCAATGTGCACTAAATATGACACATAATAACATAATTAAAAAAATAAAAGATAAAAAATGCAATTATAAATTTATAAAATAGCAAAGTGATTGGGGACTTGAAAATGCAAATAAAAACTATATATATATATATATATGACTTGAGGTGTTCAGCTTGATTCAAATTCGGGTATTATTGAATTTATAATTGTAGCGATTTTTTCAATAGCATACGTTTTATGTACGGGAGAAGAATGAATATGAAACTTTTTTAAGGAAATCTGAACTTTTTACCGCTCGAATTGAACTAGTAATTAGTAGACTAAGTCCTTTAATTATAGATTTATAGTCTTTGTATCTAACTTGTCCTTAATTTAAAATTTTTGTCACAAATACCCTTAATAAATTAAAGTTTTTATTTGATTTAAGGCCAAAGGTGCATTTTTGCCCCTGATGTTTTTTCAAAAGTGCAACTTTGCCCCTAAGGAGATTTGTGCCCTCCATGTTTGAAAAACGAGAGATTTATGCCACTATTATCAACCACTGTCAAAGTTAACCAAACTCCCGTTAGTTGACTGATGATGTGTCAAAATTGGACATATGGCACAGATGATTGGCCACGTCACCGCCCAGTTGGCAGCACATGCAAGTCACGTGGTGGGTAAAAAAATTTTACTTTTTCTATTTGTCTCTCCCATCTCACGATCTGAAGCTCTCTCTCTCTCCCTATCCATCGGTGCTGGCGTTATCTCCTTTCTATCAGGCAAATATGTGTCTGAGATCAAGAATTATCTTCCCTTTCTCCATCTCATTAACTCTATTGCTAGATCTATCTTGATAACCTTATAAATATAGAATCCTAATAATCCCTAATAGGTCTTAATTAGAAAACATATATGGCGACTGCCCCTTCAAGCTCTTTCAATTCTTCAATCAATTCAAGACAGTGGGATAGTAAAGGTTCGAGGAATGAAGGTATGGAAGTTAGGTGTTTGTGTGGGAACAAAGCTATCATATTCGAGTCATGGAGCATAAGCAACCTAAGGAGGAGTTTCTACAAATGTCCCCATATTGGAGTAATAATTTTAGTTCTTTTTTTTCATATTCTATTTATTTTTGTGATAAGATGAAGCATAGTTTTTTTAGTTTTACTTTGTACTATCCATCCTTTGATAGGGCAAAGAATGGAACTTTTTTTTCTTGGTTCGATTCTTTGGCAGCAATGAAGAAAAAGTCTCAAATGTTGTATGAATTGCATATGGAGAATTTACAACTACAATAAGAGATTATGAGATTGAATAAAAGGATAAAAGGCCAATTAGCTGCCATACAACAATTGGCAATGAATTTTGAAGATAGGGATGATTTTTTCGAGACTTTACTGAAGAATGGTATGAAGTTGATAGTGAATGCAAGGAATAATGAGCATGGGCTCTCTTATAATTGGGTGGTGAAGGTTGTGTGTTTAGTGTTTGTTGCTTGGCTTTTTTTTGCTAATAAGCAAAGTGTATACATAGTTTAGTATGTTAATTGGTAGTGCAGTATTTGGACCAGTGTGCAAATAGTAGGTTGAATTATGTTGATGTCATTTTGTAGTGCAGAAAGTGTTGCCAATCTTGTAACTTTTTACAAACATTCAATATGAAATTAAGTGGATTTGTTATCCTGTGATATATGTTGTTTATTAGCATAGAGTGGATGAATTCATATTGAAGTTCAATTGACATAAAATGGACAAACTGTTGTTGAATAACAATGGTTATTATATTTGCCTATAATAACAGTCAATAAGTAGCATAAAAAGGTGTTTATAAGCCTTAAAATAATGTTTCACCATTATATTAATATAATATCAAAATGTGTTATCTGTTCATGGCAGCATAGGACATCACTTCCAATTTACAAAATGGCTCGAAGTGCATTTTTGCCCTTGATATTTTTCCAAAAGTACAACTTTGCCCCTAATGCACATTAGGCCTTGCAAAATATAGTTCTTGGAAGTATATAGATATATGTACTACAAGAGCAATGTCTCATACATAGTGATCCAAAATATCATAACAAAATTTGCCTATTACTAATTTTTTTCTTCTTGAATTGCCTCCTAATGTTTTGCTTCTCCAAATCAGTGAGTAAAAGTCTTTTTTTTTCTTGGGGGCTGAAATGGCAGTCTTGTTGGCATGGAGACTTCATATCCATTTCCTTTAAAGTTTATGAGCCTAGAACATCTAAGGATATGACTTGTCTTCTTGAAAGTTGTTCTCACATCTTTTTTACTTAGAATTAGGAACTTTCGGGTCAGCTTCATGTTCAGTCATGATGGGAGCCAGATCCTTATCTTCACTACTATGATTTCCATCTCCATAAGAACTAACAATGTAGCTTGATGCATGTCCAGGCTACATATATTGTATAGAAAAATTTCATTACATGGAGCATGAAATAAAATAGCAAACATAAACTACTAACATTATAAACTATTCTGTCATTTTCATCGTAGAATATTCCTTGTCCCCTTTCATCTCGATGTTGATTCTGTCATTCACTGAATTGCCTTATTATGTGTCTTAAGATGGCATTTGGTATTTAGGAAGCATGTGATTTATCTGCCATTTTTGGTCCTTCATTTGCTTGGACACTGCTGCCTTGCTCTTACTGAATTGTTATCTCTTCTACATGTTCAGCTTGCATGGTGGCAGTGTTGTTATGAATATGAATAGTGTTGTCTTCTTCACATGAATGTTCATCGTGTAAGTTTAGTTGTGTCGAATCCTACAAAATTTACAAGATAGGAAAGAAAATTATTATCCATATATCAACATATTATAATGCATACAAAATACATAGTAAAATAATTGAAATTACTTTTGTACACTTTCGTTTGTTGTGTTCTAACCCTCTACATCTACCACAAGTTTGTTTTCTCCCTTTTTTGACAGCTTATCGATCATTGGTCCTCTCTTTGTTTGTGATTGTTGTGTCTGTACGTCATTCCCTGTATGTCCCTTTTTGCCCTCCATTTTATCCTTTTTCTTGATTTCTTGGGTCTTTCAGGCATCTTTGGAATAGGTGGAGGTTCAATACTGGGAAAATTGGCTACATTGCAGAATTTCTTGCCCCTTACTGGCTGCATCTTATTTGCATATGCTACCACATATTTTGTCTTGTGATAATACTGGGAAACATGTTGAATTGGATCATCTCCTTTGTGATAAAATATAGCAATTGCATATGGACATGGGATACCAGTCAAGTCCCATGCCCTGCAAGTACACATCTGTTTATCAATCCAAACACTATGCCTATCATCCCCTTCACTACCTCATAAGCAAATTCTCCATTTCATTCAACTTTACAACTTGATGCAATGTCTGCCCAATCCTCAAACATCTCTATATATTGTGGGCTATAATCATTAATCCATCTGCTCATTTTCTTTTCATTCTCAACCAATAGGTTCATTATCTTAATTCTAATTTCATCCACCATCTTCACAATTGGTTTGAACCTAGCAGCTAATATCCAAGAATTAAAAGTTTCAGAAATGTTATTGTCCACCATGGCAAATTTGTACCTACTGCTGAAATAGGCCCTAAACCAAACTTGTGGAACATAACTAACAACATCTTTGGCTACCTTCTTAGATAAATCTCCCATAATCTTCAAGTTGTCATAAAACTCTTCCTCATATGTACTCCAAGAACAAATCTAGAATCTTTTCCTAAATTCTTCTCCTCTCTATTTCTTACACCAATTAGCATAAATATGCCTTACACACCACCTGTGTTTGGCCAGTGAAAGTGCATCTAACACTGCTAGGATTAATCCTTTCAAGCAAACAAATAATAAGCATATGGATAAATACATGCATTTCAAGCTATTGAAAAAATAAAGAACAATAAAATTAAAGGCAATAAACACTGACCTTTTACATGTCACTCATAAGTGTGACCTGCAATCCATCACCCAAATCAAACTCTTGGACTAATCTTTTCAGAAACCGACTCCAATTATACTTGTTTTCTTCACTGACTATAGCAAAGGTAATGGGAAACATTTGGTTCATACCATCAATCCCTATGGCAGTTAATAGCATCCCTTTCACCTTTGTTTTCAAAAAAATCCATCCAATCCTATTATAAACCTTCATCCAGCCCTCTAACCCTTCTTGTAAGCATCAAAACATAAAAACATCCTCTTGAAAACTCTCCTTCCCTCTTATAATCCATCTCTTGATAATTCAACTCCAATAGTGCTGTCAGAATTTATGGTTTTTACCTCATTAGCAAAAGCATCCAGAGAGGAGAAATTATCTTTGTAGTTACCTTGTAATTCATTAAGAATTAATTTATGTTTGCATATGTCTTATCTTTGTTTCAGGATTTTCTTGAATTATTTTCCTCATTTGACCAGCAATCTACTTTGCTGTCACCTTGGTGTTCTTGAAATCGTTATAACACCTATGTTGTATACATAAAGTTTTTATCTTCAATCCAGCTTTTCCCTTCTCCTTTGATGTATGAAACATAAAAGGGCAGCCATCTTTCTTGCATTTGACTTTAACTCTGCCAGGATCACTCTTTATGATCTTGTAATCCTTTTCAGTTGTTACAGAATAATTTTTTAAAGCCTCTCTCATAGCAATAACATCTTTAAATGTCATTCCTTTATAGAAATAACCATAACATCCCAGGGCCGGTCAGTTAAGAGACCCGGACACTAAATGTCACACTCGAGCTAGGGATTTTATATAACTCAACAACTTCACTTGTGGTACTATTTAATTTATAAAAAATTTGGTAGAGTTTTCCCTAAAATTTCTTAAAACCCCCTGAAAAAAGAAAGTCCTAAAATACTTCTAGCAACATCTATCTTACCATCCATCTCTTGTTCAAAACCTATCAAGACAGTTATTGCCCTTCCTCCAATAATTCTACTAAATTTTAAATAAAATGATAATTAAATAAAGCATAACATATTTAGCTTTCTACTACTCTTTAATTTACAATATAGTCATCCATAAATATTTACATAGAAATTTAAATCTCCCAAAAGATGATGTACATGCCAAAACTTAGAAGAAAAATAACCAAAGAGCTACGGTGCATCCACCTCAAAATCTCTTCACTTCGCTGTAGTGACTCAAATTCGATGTGGGACTGCTATCTACCACCTTCCATGATCTCTTCAAACCTACGTACCAAAACAAAATCACGCTCTAAGCATATTGCTTAGTGGTGTTCAAGCAATTCTATTTTTTCAGCAATAATATTATAAAACCATTGCATAGCAAGAATTGAAGTATAATCAAACACACATGTTCTTTCCTGCTTTGAACATAATGGTCATAATTTAAATGATACACATACTCATTCAGAATTTGCTAAATCAAGAATTTACTATTAAGGTGGTCCAACGAGCACTTCATTGGTTATTTTCAGTTAAGAGTTTCAAAGATTCATTTTAACATTTAATATCCATTTTATTATGCCTTAAGTAAAATCCAGCAGAATTTCATCGAGCTAGATGAACAGGATTCAACCAAGGGATCGAGTTCTCGAAACAATGCAGCCCCTTTAAATGATTTTTTCGGTTGACATACAAAAATTTTCCATTAAATATATATATTTATACACACACTCATATATATATATATATATATGTATATATATACAAATAAATGTGGGCCGAGCTCTCGGAGCCATATAGTCCACGACTCAGTTTAGTTACGTCACTGGAAAAGCTCGCGAAGCCATTCAATCCGGTATTACATATCAAGACGTAGTAGTACTAATTTCCTAGTTGGTATGCCAACCTCATCCTATTTCTCCAATTCCTATCTAATTTTATTAAGGGCAAAAGGTAGACTCCTAAATTTTGATAACTAGATTTGCGGTATTATGTCAAATGCTACCATTTTCTTAATTCGCTAAATTCATGTCTCAATTCTGTATCAATCATATATTTGTTGTTACTTACTTAAGCTCCTTATCAGATCATCATAATATTTAAGTGCAGCTTCCCTTTTAACATAAGACATATTTCACCAAATTTTTAATTCCTTCGAGGATTAAAGAACCTAGTGACTTTATATCATTATTATAACCTAATTTAAAGCTTTATTACAATTATCTCGACTATTTTAAGGTCTTACTTAACTTATACTAGCTAAGAGGTATACCCATTAGTCTTTAGGTTCATGATTAAATCCATGTATAACTCCTATTTAGCCTTAAACTTAGCATTTAGCATCTACTTAATTATTTTTAACACTAATATCATCAAACAATGATTCGACTGCTAACAATTTTAGCTAACATAATATAAAAATTTAGGAAAAATAAATTTTCTTGAACACATACCCAAAATTGATGTCGATTTCTTCAATCTCGGCTCCCTCTAGCTTTAATTCATCAGTCTTTCTCTACTTCTTTTCCCTTCTTACTCATGCCGTCTTCTTTCTCTACAGTACAATAACCCACATATTGTATATAAATTTTTCATAAACACAAGCCTCACTTAATTCAACAATTTTAACTAATTAACTTATCAAATTTCTAGCTTAACACAAAATGCCTAATTTAAATATTTTTCCTCAATGTTTGTTCAAAATCCCTAGATCTACAACTCCTCTATTCAATGAATTCTTAATTCCAAATAATAACCATGAATGGGAGAAGACTTACCTAATGCTTGAAGGAGGAAAAACAACAGTTAGGGTTAGAGTGGAGTGGGAACCAAGCAAGAGAAGAGAGGTGAGCAGGGTAGATCGCGACCCTTATCGCGCGAGGGAGGAAATGAGTAGGTAGCGATAGTGGCAGACTACAATGGTGACTTCGAGAGGTCCGGTGCGGCGGTGAATGGTGACAGTAAAGGGACGATGAAGGATGGGGAAAAGGGAAAGAAAAGCCGCAACCGGAGGAGGAAAGGAAAGAAGAAGAGGTGAGCGCTATCGGAGAAAAAGGAGAAAGGCGAAAACGGCGGCAGTGGCAACTGGTGTAGGGTGATCGAAAAAAGGCAAAGGGGGAAGGAGATGAGGGAGGCGGTAGGGCTTTTTGGGTGTGAATAGGAACCCAAGGGTTCCTGTAGAGGTAAAAAAAATCCCAAGCCAAAACTACATATTTTTGGCAAAATTGCCATTTTGACCCACTATTTCCCACTTAGCCCCTTAATCTTTCCTCATGTTTGTACTTTACTCCAAATTTTGCAATAGCTCCATGTAATTTTCCTCTTCTTACCATACTTTATTTCACTTTTAATTAATTTTTTTTGTCAATTTAAGGCATTAGTTTACTTATATTTATTTTATAATCGGGTCTACATAAGGCTTCAAGTCAGTCTGATTGATACTCGGATAAATTGAAATCGAGGCATTACAATAACTCTTTCCCTCTTTTGGATCATATCTAACTCTCTTTTTTGTTGTCTCCATTCTCACTTCTCTCTCACTTAGGATATCACCAAGATTTGATTCACTTTCACCTTCTATGTCACTATCCTCCTCTATATCATTGTCCTCCTCATTATCACTACCACTAGAACTTTTAACATTAGTACTATCACAATCCAAACTGCCTGTGCTTCTATTTGTATCTCTAGCTTCATTACCCCCCATATTCTCACTGTTATCTTCACTATTATGAGCCCTATCTTTATTAAGTTTGCCCCCAACTATATTAGTCCTATCTTCATTAAGTTCACCCCAGCTACACTAGGCCTATCTTCATTAAGTTCACCCTCAACTGTACTAGGCCTATCCTCATTAGGCCCATTAATATATACATTGGCCCTGTCAACCTTTTCTCTACTTAATCCCAATTTAACTAACAAGTCATGAGAAAGTTCCATCAAATCATATTTTGTAACAGGAAAGAAAATAATATCCCTAGTAAAATAATCTAAAGCAGACAGTATTGTATGCACACTACCATCTTCTACAAACGCAATTTCCTTACTTGGTTCAAAACACAGCAAGTATTTGAGATCCTTCAAGCCCATCCTCTTTGTAAATTCAGCCCATATATCCTAGTAGCTTATTAAGTCTGGGTCAAATTTCTTCATCAACTCCATTTTCCCATGTACATATGCAATTTGATCCCCAAACTGCCATTTTTCATTCCAGTTAAACCATAAATTTACAATGGTTCTGAAACTAACCCTACATCCATTTTAGCATGAAAAAAACATTGAGAACTTGTTTGAAAAAGACAAGTCAATGAAGATAGATGCACTACTATAAAGAGAATAATGTCATATGAAATTGGGACCACATGCTACATTACTTGAGATGAGGTTGAATATTCAGATATAAAGCATACGCACATGTATAAATAGGCAAAACCCTAAATCCCAATATTCAGTAACAAACAAACCTAAATCCCATTATTCAATAACAATAGATTTAACCAACCTAAATGAGTCTTCATCATCTCCAGAGTGCTCGATTGACATTTTAGCCTACTTTCTTTTATGTGTCCCCTCTTTGCCGAATCAAATTATTGGTCGACTTAGTCTGCGATTTGAAATTGCTTTCTTTGATTTAGGGTTTCAACTTGCAGTCTTTAGTTTTTCTTGGGTTTCGATTCAATATTAACGAAAAAATTGTGTATACGTTGATTAAATAAATTGATCTGATGAACTTAGCAGATTGGGATGTTGAAAAAAAAAATTTGGAATCTCATTTGATCGTGAGATGGGAGAGAGAAATCACAGATGGGAGAAAGAAATAGAAAAAGTAAAATTTTTTTACCCACCACGTGACTTGCACGCGCTGCCAACTGGGCAGTGATGTGGCCAATCATCTGCTGTCACGTGTCCAATTTTGATACATCACCAGTCAACTAACGAGAGTTTGGTCAACTTTGACAGTGATTGATGGTACTGGTATAAATCTCCCGTTTTTCGAACATGGAGGGAAAAATCTCTCAAATGAAACATTAAGGACAAAGTTGCACTTTTGGGAAAATATCAGGGGCAAAAATGCACCTTTGGCCTTGGTTTAATTGATGAACATAGTTGATAGCATATATTTGTTGCTGGTAGCCAATACCTATTCCTATTGTCAGTAGCCGATACTTATTATTGTTAGCTGATTGATGATTAATATTTATGTGTTTGGTAAAATTATATACAGTTGTTATTGTTTGATGATATAATTATCAAAATAGAATATATTTTTTAATGTGAAAGTATATTCTTATCATAAATAAACAAAATAAATAACAACATGACATAAAAATTTATAGAATGTTCAAATAAACAATTTATTGTAGAAAAATACGTTAATTTATAAATATAAATTTATGTATCTTTTAAACATGTTTTATAAATAGGTATGAGTAATTTTAATTTTGTGTTGAAAAAATTGGTAATAGGTCATGAAAAACTCCACTACGCTCTAAAATGATGCTTTTTTGAGAAAACTATTGTTTAAATGAGAAACAACTACTCGTTCATGTTTTAAAATTTAATCAGACACTTAAATAGAGCTGTTGGGATAGAAAAGACTAACAAATTTTTAGAAAAGTTAAATCAAAGTTATCAAACACTCCCTGTATCCCACAAAACTCCGGCTAATTAAATATCGCATGTTTAATCATTCCATTTATTGTCATGATGGTACCATATCACATAGAGTATAACTCTTAAGAAAAATAGAATTCTTTTTGCTATCAACGAGTCATATTTTAGCTTCCATCTATTATCACCCATGACTTTTTTAATTAAACAAAGTATTAATTACAAAATATTTTTACATCTACTATCTCATTTTTATTTTGGGGAAACTACACAAATACCACAAAAAAGAAAAAAATATATCATTAATGCTTCCACATGTTTTCAAGTTACTATAAAAGCCAAAATTAAATTTCCTATTTTAAAACTGTTACTTCTCCAATATTTCGCTTTCAAATATACCCAAAACGATTTTTTTCTAAAATAACAGTTAGAATTCAAATACGATTCTCTCTATAACAATAAAAAAGTACAATCGTCTTGATCAAGTTTTCCAATTATTTCTCACAGATCGTAATTATAGATCGCTTCATTTTCGTGATACCTTGATCTCCTTCATTTCGTGACATGTTCATCTCCCTACAATCAATGTAAGTTTTATCTTTTTGCTTTTTTTTTGTGCAATGAATTTCTTCAATATCTTTAATAATTATAACTGCTCGAGTATACAAATTGTCATGTCCATGCGAACAAAATATTTGAACTAATTTATCTTTAATTTGTTAGATTTCGAAGACATAATAGGTGATAAACTGAAAATAAACTGTGTTATTTATTTTTAAGATTGGACGCATTGATATTCATTTGGATGAAACTCCAACAAGTTCAATAGGTGTATGATCTTTAGTATTTAAAAGCATTGTATTATCTTTTGTAAAAAAAATACAGTATATGATCTTTTATAAAAAAATATACGTTGTATGATTTTTTTAAAATAAAAAATATATAGTGTATCATCTTTTTTAAATAAAAAATACAGTGTATGATCTTTTTGAAAAAAATACATTATCTGATCTTTTGAAAGTAAAAAATCCAGTCTATGATCTTTTATAAAAAAAATATAAAGTGTATGATGTTTTCAAAAAAACTATATGATATTTTCTAAATAAAAAAATGTATAAAAATTTAATTAAAAAGAACTGTATGATCTTTTAAAAAAAATACAGTCTATGATCTTTTACAAAAAAAAGTGTACTTTGGTTTGCAAATAATAAAATATAGTGTATGATCTTTTTTAGAAAAATACTGTATGATCTATTGCACATAAAAAAAATACAATGTATTTTGTTTTATAAATAAAAAAATAAAGTTTATGATCTTTTCTACATGAAAAGAAAAAAAAATAAATGCTACTAGATTAAAATATACAAATTCTTTATATTAAAGAACATAAATTGTAAATAATAAAATTGATCCATTGCATTACATATTATATTTTACGTGTTTTACATTTAAAAAATTTTTTTGATTTATTTTACATTCGTATAGAAAATCTTGAGGTAGTGACAATATCGATATGATACTAACATTAATTCAACATGGAGGGCACTGGAATCTAAATCAAGAATATGAGAAATTTGAAGTGAAAGGCATTTTACTTCAATTGAGTTGCAAATATGAAGAATTAGTTGGAATTATATCAGAACTACTGAATATAAAAGTAAAAGACGAAATGCTTGATATAAGGTACAAGCTAAAAGTAGGGTCAATTTCATCTATGATCACTGGACTTACGTCTAATCATCCAAAAGTAACTTATTTATTTTTTATGACTTAAATGTCACTGAACTTATCACCTTTTTGCAGAAAAGTCATTTTGATCGATTTTCGACGATTACTCTTACCGAAATGCTGACGTAGCAAGTCACGTCATATGCCTGGACACATGTGGCACGACATGTCAGTAGCCACGTCACCAGAAGAGGCCATATATGTTCAGAAATATGACGTGGCGTACTGACGTGTCGTGTGATATGGTCTCTTTCGGTAACGTGGCTACTGGCGTGTCATACCATTCGTGTTTAGACATATGACGTGACGTGCCACATCAGCATTCCGGCAAAGATTATAGTAAAAAATCGGTTAAGATGACTTTTCTGCAAAAATTTGATAAGTTCAGCGACATTTAAGTCATGAAAAATAAGTCAGTTATTTTTAGATGATTAGGCATAAATCCAATGACTATGGGTGAAATTGACTCCTAAAAGTAGGATATCCACCACTAATAGTTGCTGATGACATGTCCCTACTATTTTACATGGAATTAAAGAAAAAAAAAATAGATTTCACAACTTATCCCCTATGCATCACAGTTCTACAAAATACTATCCTATGTAAGTATGGTTGTCTGATCTTTTAAAAGTATAAAAAAATACGGTATATTACCTTTTATAAAAAAATATAAAGTGCATGATCTTTTATAAAAAAAATATACAGTGTATGATGTTTCCAAAAAAAATACACCGTATGATCTTTTTTTAATAAAAAATATAGTATATGATCTTTTATAAAAAAATACAGTGTATGATCTTTCAAAAGTAAAAAAATACAGTAAATGATCTTTTGTAAATAAAAAATATAGTGTATAATCTTTTAGAAATAAAAAAAGTACATTATCTAATCTTTTGAAAGTACAAAGATACAGTATATGATATTTTACAAAAAAAAATATACAATGTATGATGTTCCCAAAAAAAATACACTATATGATCTTTGAAAATAAAAAAAAAATGCAGTGTATGATCTTTTATAAAAAAATATATAGTGTATTATCTTTTAAAAATAAAAAATACAATGTATGATTTTTTATAAATAAAAAATACAGTGTATGATCTTTTAGAAATAAAAAATACACTATATGATCTTTTCAAAATAAAAAATACACTATATGATCTTTTTTCAAAAATTAAAAAAATGTACTATATGATCTTTTAAAATAAAAAAATACATTGTATGATATTTTCAAAGAAAATCATTTATTCAATATCTAAATATAATTATTATCCTTTTTAATTAAATTTTTATACATTTTTTCACTAGGTGATTCCTCAAACACATTGCCAAATGAAGTTGCAATAATTGAAAATGAACAAGCTAAATCCAGTGAGTTGATTGATGATAGTTTACATTTTAATTATACTAGCATAAGCTTGATGGAATATGTGAGCAACTTGAGCAAGAATACAGTTAAAGAATTAATTTGCAATGATGAAAATATTCAAGGACAACATGAAGACCCCTATTATGGAATCATAAATAATGATTTGCAATATGAAATTCAAGTGGGACAGATTTACAAAGATAAAGACACTCTGAGAAAATCAATCAGTTTTTTTTTTGCAACAAAGCATGATTTCCAATTTAAGGTTTAGAAGTCATGTTCTAGGTGATACTTTATTTGCTGCATAGATGATAATTGTTGCTGAAAGTTGAAAGCATCAAAGAAAAGGGACACGCAAATGTTCAAAATCAGAAAATTCATATCTAATCACAACTGCAATGTCAAAGTTAGACTAAGTAATAAGAGGCAGGCTACATCAACCTTGATTGGTGATATTGTTAAAAATAAATATATGAATGTGAAGACTATCTATACTTGAGCAGACATCATAAGTGATATGAAAAATGATTATGGCATCGATATAAGTTACTTAAAAGCTTGGAGGTCAAAGGAAAAGGCTTTGGAAAACATAAGAGACAAACCATCTAACTCCTACTCATTTTTACCTAAATATTTATACATGCTAAAAACCAAAAACAATGGATTTATTGTGGATTTCTTAATGCAAGAAGACAACTCTTTCCCATATGTTTTCATAGCGCTAGGAGCCTCTATTAAAGGCTGGAAACATTGTAGGCCTTTTGTAGTTGTTGATGGTACGTTTTTGCAATCAATATATGGAGGAATAATGATCACAGCATCTACACAAAATGCAGCTGGTAAAATATTTTCACTAGCATATGATGTAATTGATTTAGAAAATGATGAATCTTAGGAATGGTTTTTTGCAAAATTCAGATAGAGTTATGGATTAAAACCCAAAATGTGCATCATATCAGACAGACATGACAGTATAAATAATGTTGTGAAAAAGGTATATCCGAAAGTTAGTCATTGCATCTACATTTACCATCTATTGAACAATGTTAAAGGAAAATTCAAAAAAAATGCAAAAAAAAAATCAAGGAACTGTTATTTGCATCACCTACATCATATACAGAGAGTGATTTTGAACATAACATGAAAGAGCTAAACAAGGTTGATTCATATATTAGGTTATACCTACAAGATATTGGGTATGAAAAATGGTCAAGATTATACTGTACGAGCAACCGATTTTCAACCATGACATCAAACATTGCTGAGTCTATGAATTCAACAATGAAATCAGCAAGAGATTTACCAATTGTGCCACTGCTTGAGTATGTACGTGCTTTAATCCAAGAATGGAGCTGCATTAATAGAGACTTAGCGTCAGCAACTTTTACAACCCTACTCAAAGACCACGAAGACAATATGCACAAAAATTACAATTCTTCCCAAAAAATGAAGGTATGTGCTAAACTTAAATGTATATATGAAAACCTACTAAAAATACAATGTATTTTCTTTTGGAAAATGATGTATTTTCTTTTTATAAAAAAATCATACATTGTATATTTTTTCACAAAAGAACATACAATGTATTTTTTTACTAAAGATCATTTAGTATATATTTTTTGTTTTGAGAAAGATCATACAATGTATTTTTTAAATTTTAGAAAGATCATATGCTGTATTTATTTATTTTTGAAAACATCATACATTGTATTTTTTTTACAAAAGATCATACACTATATATTATTTTTCAAAAGACCATACAGTGTTTTTTTAATAGATGATACGCTTTATTTTGTTTTCTTAAATAATATTCTGTATTGCACATAAATGCAGGTTAAGCGATCAAGTGATGTTTAATTTATTGTTTATCATTACCAAAATACATACATTGTGAATATTGAAGAAAGGACTTGTACATGCAACAAATTCTAGCTAGATGAAATGCCTTGTCCTTATGCATTAGCAAAAATAAGAGACAGAAACTTAAATCCTTATGTGTACTGCTCAACATACCACACCAAACATACAATGATAACAATATATGAAGAAAATTTTAATCCAATACCAAATGAATCTACATGGAAGATACCTACAAGTGTTCAAACAAAAGTTGTATTGCCTCCTAATGGAAGAGTGAGGTCTGGTAGACCAAAAAAGAAAAGAATCAAAGCAATTTAGGAAACTAAAAACTTTGTAAAATGTGAACGATGAGGAAAATATGGTCACAACAAAAAAACTTGTAGAGATATTCCTAGAAAATAAAAAAAATATTTAGAATTTTCCTTTCAGGAAACTTCATTGAGTTCTGTACTTTTTCCATTACAAATATACAAAGATACAATGTATTTTATTTTCGCATAAAATATACAATGTATAAACTTTTGACATAAAAAAAATTACAGTGTATGATTTTTTCAACAATAAAAAATACATTGAATGATAATTTGAGAATAAAAAATAAAGTGTATGATCTTTTGAAACAAAAAAATAGATTGTATTATCTTTTGTAAACAAAATATACCGTGTATAATCTTTTATAAAAAAATGCAATGTATTATCATTTCAAAAATAAATAAATATAGTGTATGTTCTTTTAAAAGTAAAAAAATACAGTGTATAATTTTTTCAAAAAAAAATACAATTTATGATCTTTTGTAAAAAAATGTACAGTGTATGATTTTTTATAAAAAAATATACAGTGCGAAAAAATACAATTTATGATCTTTTGTAAATTAAATATACAGTGTATAATTTTTTGTAAAAAATATACAGTGTATAATTTTTTTGTAAAAAAAATATACATTGTATGATTTTTTGTAAAAAAAATATATTGTGTATAATCTTTTCAAAAAAAAAAAATAAAGTGTATGATCTTTTTAAAAATAAAAAATACAGTGTATGATCTTCTAAAAATAAAAAATATATAGTGTATCATCTTTTCTAAATAAAAAAAATATAGTATATGATCTTTTTAAAATAAAAAATACATTATCTAATCTTTTAAAAGTAAAAAATACAATTTATGATCTTTTATAAAAAAATATACGGTGTATGATGTTTTTAAAAAAAATATTGTATGATCTTTTCCAAATAAACAAATATATAAAAATTTAATTAAAAAGAATTGTATGATCTTTTAAAAAAATACAGTTTATAATCTTTTAAAAACAAAAAATACAGTGTATGATGTTTTTGAAAATAAAAATTACATTGTATGTTCTTTTTAAAAGAAAAAATACACTGTATTATCTTTTCAAAAATAAATAAATATAGTGTATGTCCTTTTGAAAGTAAAAAAATTACAGTGTATGATTTTTTCAAAACAAAAAAATATAATGTATAATCTTTTATAATATATATATGCATTTTAGGCAATTATTATTATTATTATTATTATTATTATTATTATTATTATTATTATTATTATTATTATTATTATTATTATATATTTGTGAAAGGATAAAGAGAGGAATTCCAAACCTTGCTTCTCAGTTCAGCATAGTAGACCGATCCAAATCCACCTTGTCCAATTTTATTAGAAATGCTGGAGTCATTAGTAGCCTTAGCAAGTTCTTGGTATGAGAACTCCATGGCTTTATCCATCGTAATCGTTGAAATCCCAGGAAGAGGAGCAAAACCTATTGCTTCTTTAGTTTTATCTAATCCTTTAACATTAGAAAAACTGGTTCAAATTAATCACCCTTTTTTAATTAAATTTAATAAATTGATCATTACTAGTCCCATTTTGAAAATAGTCTTCAGGTGTTTCTGGAAGCAATGATGCCTTCACTTTCATTGTCCTATAAACTCCAAAATATAAACAAGATATAAAAATAAAAAATATGCAGCCAACATATGTGTAAATCAACAATATACAGTGTATGATCTTTTGAAAATAAAAAATACAGTGTATGATTTTTTCAAAAAAAAATATACTGTATTATATTTTGTAAAAAAATATACAGTGTATGATCTTTTTTAAAATATATATATATATGATCTTTTCAAAAATAAAAAATACAATAAATAATCTTTTGAAAAAATAAAAATATAGTGTATGATCTTTTTAAAACAAAAAATAGATTGTATGTTCTGATAAGTGTGAATTATATATTATTTTTAGTATGTTTTAAGTGTTTTTATTTGGTTAATTTGGTGTAATTTTGGGTAATTTAGAGTTAAAATGTTGATTTGTGTGTTTTAGAAGTTAATTTAAAGTTTTGGTGCTTTTCAGGTATATTTTGCTAAGAAAATGACTTAATTGCAAAAAGTCAGGAAGATTTGGGTCAAAACTGTGAATTTGGAAAATTCATGCAAGAAAATAAACGTGAAGTCCAGTAGACTCATGAGTGGCCGTGTATTTCATTACTTGAAAACTTAAGTGGCCGTGTATTCCTTCTTTTCTTCTTCAAGTGGGCATATGTTTCATTGTGAGTGTGCTTACTTGGCCATGCATTGAAGATGTGAAAGGATAAATGGCCGTGTATCTCAAGTTGTGAAAGATTAAGTGGTCGTGTGTCACTTTTGGCTGGAGAAAATCTTAAGTGGCCATGTGTTTTAGTTCAATGGAAGATAAGTGGTCTTGTACTTCATTAAGAGAAGATACACGACAGTGCATTTTTACAAGAGAAAAATCAAATGGCCATGTGTTTACATTTCCTTGCAACGAAGGATTTTCCAATTCCCCGATTAAGAAGAGTTTTCTTCCTACTTTAGTTCTAGAAGTTTGGAAGGATTGTACCACTGATTTTGCCTATAAAAAGGAGTCTAAAGCACCAAAGAAGGGAATCAATCAATCATCAATCAATTACCAACATTAGTTTTCAATAGTTCATTAGTTTTAGTTTTTATGTAGTTTTCTGTCTCTGTTATTTTATTATTTTCTTTAAAAGATTTGTTTTAATTTTAAGCATGTCTAGTGAGTAGTTTTATTTAACTTTTGCTAAAGGATACTTGAATCCTTAACTTTTATTATTATGACTTAAGCTTGTGCTTCAATTTAATGCAAGTTTGATTATTTCTTAGTTCTTAAACACAGTCTTATCTTTATTTAACTAAAAATTGGATGTTACTTTGATTAAACATTGGTTAGTAATCGATTTTTGGTTGGATCATTAATATGCATGTTCTTAGGTTAAATTATTTGGGTTGATACATGACTATAATCTGAATATGATATAGTTTTGTGTTAATTGAAGTAAGTTAAGATTAAAAAGAGTGTAATTAAGAATAGGTGAAAGTTAAATTACTTGAGAAAGGATTTAATAGACATCTAGGAGGATTAATTTAGATATTTATGCTAAGTGTTGGATTGTTCTGAATAAGAAAATTTTAATGCTTGGAATGATAATCTTGAGTAAAGTTATCTGGTTTTATTAAACTGAATTCTTCATAATCACTTGTGTTTATTTTTTTTATTAAGTCATATTAATATTGGTTAAGGTGGATAGTCCTTTAGTGAAAGTTGTTTTTAATAATGATTTTTGCCTCTAATAATTGCTTGCTTTTGTCTTACGTTTTATTATTTCAACTCTTTCAACTTTTTTATTTTATTCTTAGTTTTAAAATCCTATTTTTAGTTTTTAACTTCAACCATCACAATTTTGGGATTTCTCTTCTTTGTTCTTCACACAAATTCTATTTTAAAATTCAAATCACTCACACGAACACAAGTTTTCCTTTGGTTCGATATTATAGATTATAATTATATTTCCCTATATTACTAGCCGATCTAGTACACTTGCTAGACACCGATCAAGTTTTTGGCATCGTTGCCGGGGATCAAACCCGGGTCACCCACGTGACAGGCGGGAATACTCCCCACTATACTACAACAACCCATAATTATGACCCATAATATTGAACCCAAGGAAAACTTGTGTTTGTGTGAGTGATTTGAATTTTAAAACAGAATTTGTGTGAAGAAGAAAGAAGAGAAATCCCAAAATTGTGATGGTTGAAGTTAAAAACTAAAAACAGAATTTTAAAACTAAGAATAAAATAAAACAGTTGAAAGAGTTGAAATAATAAAACGTAAGACAAAAGCAACAATTATTAGAGGTAAAAATCAATATTAAAAATGACTTTCACTAAAGGACTATCCACCTTAACCAATATTATTATGACTTAATCAAAAAGATAAAAACAAATGATTATGAAGAATTCAGTTTAATAAAACCAGATAACTTTACTCAAGATTATCATTCCAAGCATTAAAATTCTCTTATTCAGAACAATCTAATACTTAGCATAAAGATCTGAATTAATCCTCCTAGATGTCTATTAAATCTTTTTTTAAGTTATTTAACTTTCACCTATTCTTAATTACACTCTTCTTAATCTTAACTTACTTCAATTAACACAAAACTATATCTTATTCAGATTATAATCATGTATCAACCCAAATAATTTAACCTAAGAACATGCATATCAATGATCCAACCAAAACCGATTACTAACCAATGTTTAATCAAAGTAACAACCAATTTTTAGTTAAATAAAGATAAGACTGTGTTTAAAAACTAAAAAATAATCAAACTTGCATTAAATTGAAGCACAAGCTTAAGTCATAACAATAAAAGTTAAGGATTCAAGTATCCTTTAGCAAAAGTTAAAGAAAACTACTCATTAGACATGTTTAAAATTAAAACAAAGCTTTTAAAGAAAAAATAATAAAATAACAGAGATAGAAAACTATGTAAAAACTAAAACTAATGAACTATTGAAAACTAATGTTGGTAATTGATTGATGATTGATTGATTCTCTTCTTTGGTGCTTCAAACTCTTTTTTATAGGCAAAATCAGTGGTAGAATCCTTCCAAACTTCTAGAACTAAAGTAGGAAGAAAACTCTTCTTAATCGAAAAATTGGAAAATCCTTCGCTACAAGGGAATGTAAACATATGGCCATTTGATTTTTCTCTAGTAAAAATGCACTGTCATGTATCTTCTCTTAATGAAGTACACGGCCACTTATCTTCCATTGAACTAAAACACATGGCCACTTAAGATTTTCTCAAGCCAAAAGTGACACACGACCACTTAATCTTTCACAACTTGAGACACATTGCCACTTATCCTTTCACATCTTCAATGCACGGCCAAGTAAGCACACTCACAATGAAACATACACCCACTTGAAGAAGAAAAGAAGGAATACACGGCCACTTAAATTTTCAAGTAATGAAATACACAGCCACTCATGAGTCTACTGGACTCCACATCTATTTTCTTGCATGAATTTCTCAAATTCACAGTTTTGGTCCAAATCTTCCTGACTTTTTGCAATTAAGTCCTCTTCTTAGCAAAATATACCTGAAAAGCACCAAAACTTTAAATTAACTTCTAAAACACACAAATCAATATTTTAACTCTAAATTAACCAAAATTACACCAAATTAACCAAATAAAAACACTTAAAAAATACTAAAAATAATATATAATTCACACTTATCATATTCTTTTTTGAAAAAAATATATAATATATGATCTTTTATAAAATAATGTAGTGTATAATCTTTTCAAAAATTAAATATATATGGTGTAGGATCTTTTGAAAATAAAAAAATTATAGTTATAATCTTTTCAAAAGAAAAAAAATACACTCTATGATTTTTTTGTGAAAAAAATATACAATGTATGATCTTTTGAAAAAAAAATATACAATGTATAATTTTTTATAAAAAAAATACAGTATATGATATTTTGAAAATAAAAAAATATGGTTATGATCATTTCAAAAGAAAAAAAATATTCTGTATGTTCTTTTATGAAAAAAATATACAGTGTATGATCTTTTTTTTTTTTTAAAATATATATATATATATATATAGTGTATAATCCTTTATAAAAAAAATATACAGTGCATCATCTTTTCAAAAATAAAAAATTGTGCATAATATTTTGAAAATAAAAAATATAAAGTGTATAATCTTTTACAAAAAAAAATATACGGTTTATGATCTTTTAAAAATAAAAAATATAACATATGATCTTTTGTAAAAAAAAATATAAAGTGTATGATATTTTATAAAAAAAATATCAAAAATATTATATAGTGTATGATCTTTTTAAAAATTAAAAAAAATATATAGTTCATGATCTTTTGAACATACAGTGCATAATTTTCTCAACAATAAAAATTATATTGTATGATCTTTTGAAAATAAAAAATATAGTATATAATCTTTTTAACACAAAAAATGCATTGTATGATCATTTGTAAAAAATATACAGCGTATGATCTTTTTTTAAAAAATATACAATATATGATTTTTCAAAAATTAAAAAAAAATGCAATGTATAATTTTAAGAAACAAAAAATATATATTGTATGATCTTTTGTAAAAAAAATATACAGTATATGATCTTTTGAAAAAATAAAAATACAGTATATGATTTATTTAAAATAAAAAAATACATTATATGATATTTTATAAAAAAAATATACAGTGTATAATTTTTTAAAAAATAAAAAAATATAGTGTATGATCTTTTAAAAATAAAAAATACAATGTATGATCTTTTTGAAAAAAAATACATTGTATGATTTTTCTTAAAAAAAAAATTTACAGTTATTAATGTCACTACTATATCAAACTATCTATCTGCAACACAAGGAGTTGGAATTGATCAAATTTCTTTGCCTCCTACTGCCCAGGACAACATTAACAATGTTAATAAAATGATTCATTTTTCTACAACTACTCTTTATCACCATTATATGATTAAAAAAATATACATTATTTGTCATCACTGTATGATCATACAATATATATGTGTTTGATTACAAAAAAATTGTATACACAGCATTTTGAAAAAAACTAAACTAGTTTTATAGTATCCACTACAACTTTCTTGTTCAATCTTCTTCTTTTCACTTTTTTTTTTCATTTTCTTCTGTATCACTTTGAATGGTTCCTTGTTGCTTACCTTTACCATACATGTACAATAAAAAACCTAAACTATCCCTATAATTTTCTACATTAAATTTTTTTGAATCGTTTTCCCTTCGATGAAGTACTTGCAAAATGCTGCTACAAAAACTCCACAATCACTGAAAAAAATATAATTAAAACATGAAAAAATGATGTAAAATGTAAAAACATTATAATTAATAAAAAAAATATTAACATATTATATGCAAAAAAATAATAAACATACCTGCTTGTTTGAGTAGGAAGGTTTTCAACATGCACAACCTCAATTGGATGATTTTCTTTTCTATGATCATTAGTTTGTGTATCACTTACTCTATCATAAAATTCTAAACAATAAAAAAATATGGTAGTATAACAGTATATACATTTATTGTCAAGTCAGTGTCCGACTTCCTTCATGCTGATCCCAATGAATCATACACAAAAAATTTTCTCTCATTCACTGAAAACCTTGCCAAAATCCAATGACACCTATCTACAATTATGGAAAAAAAAACATAGTCCACCTCAAGTCATGCTGTATTATATAGCATGAAACTACTGGTCCCAATAATATACTCAGCCAGCAGATGTCCAACATTTACAAACAAAATATTTTTGTTCTTATCATTGTAATTCTTGTATTCTCTTTGTATTGTTTGGTCAAATAAGCTGTTAGTTGTCGTAAATATACACTGAACATTGTGACTAGTTTTCCCCCTCTTGCTCATAAAGTAAAAAAACACATCTAAGTGCTGAAAAAAAAACAAAATATAATTAAATTATAAAATTAAAAAACAGATACGATACATATAGACATATACATACCTCATTACTAAGCTCTCTTACAAGGTATGCTAAATCATACCATCATCTCTTGTCTTCAATAATTGCAACACCAAAATGGAACTTCTTGTCCAAAGTTGAATGTTTTTTTGTATAAATTTGATCTTTGTCCCTAACAATAAACAAACAAGAATATATTATAACTGCATGAAAAAAAAAACAAAAACTTTAAATAAAAGTAAGAAAATTCTTAGTCAATTACTTAGTACTCTTCTTAAGCAAACCCTTATCAACCCAATGGAGATATTCCATTAACTTTGTATATTCAATATTATCTTCAACACTAATGTTAAATGGATTATCAATAACTTTGTTTTTCGTAACAGTCTCCGACCCAAACTTGTTTATGAAAGGAGATTTCATAACAGTTGACGGTTTGATGGTCCTCTTTTCATCAACAGGACTAAAATAATCAATAAGATCTGCTATGACAACAATTTTTCCACATTTATCATCCAAATCTTGTAACAAATAAAAAAATGATTCATTTATTATATATTTACAATAAACACACACACACACACACAATATATATGTATTTTTTTGATTAATTTTACTAACTTTTACTTCTTCTCCCTTGTTAACTATCATCATTGCAACTTGAATAATATTGCCAATAGATTGATCACTCAAATGCCTTAAAAATGAACTAGATGTTTGCTTCCCTTCCAAATCATCCTGAAAAAATATTAAAACAAAAATTATAATTGAACATACTGTATATGAGATAATTACACCGTATCTCGTTTACATATAATGACTTTTTTTGATTTACTGTAGTATTTTTAACCATTTCATGACTTCTGTATTTGAGATAAATACAGTGTATATTATTCTCAAAAAAGAACATACATTATATATTCTTTCCAGAAAAGAAAATACATTGTATATAAAACATAAAAAAAACTTACTTTTTTTCAACATCTTCCTCAACAGGTACAACATTCTCTTTGTCAAAAATATAATCTCCATGTTTTTCATCTTCTTTATGCTTTTGGACTCCTTCAGACGAGTTACCAATAGGATTTGATACTAATACACTTTGTTTGTTTGTCTCATCTAAATCTTGTAACAAAAAAATAAAGTGTATGATCTTTTCAAAATAAAAACAAATTACATTGTGTCATTTTTTGTACAAAAATATAAAGTGTATTATCTTTTATAAAAAAAATATACAGTATATAATCTTTTATAAAAAAATTGTATGATCTTTTGTAAACAAAAAACTACATTGTATGATCTTTTCAACATTAAAAGATACATTGTATGATCTTTTCTTAAAAAAATATACAATATATAATCTTTTATATACAAAAAGAATATAATGTATAATCTATTCAAAGTAAAAAATATTGTGTATGATCTTTCTAAAAGTAAAATAATACATTATATGATCTTTTGAAAATAAGAAAATACAACATATGATATTTTTTGTAAAAAAATATACAGTATATGATCTTTTCAAAATAAAAATAAATTACATTGTATAATAAAAAATATATAGTGTATTATCTTTTATAAAAAAAATATACAGTGTATGATCATTTATTGTATTTTTTATTTTTGAAAATATCATACATGTATATTTTTTTTACAAAAGAAAATACACTGTGTATAAAACATAAAAAAAATTACTTTTTTTCAACATCTTCCTCAACAAGTACAACATTCTCTTTATCAGAAATATAATCTCCATATTTTTCATCTTCTTCATGCTTTTGGACTCCTTTAGACGAGTTATTGATAGGATCTAATACTAGAACAATTTGTTTGTTTGTCTCTTCTAAATCCTGTAACAAAAAAAATATTGTATTTTAATTAATATGCACGTACAATAAAATACACACACACACACACATATATATATATATATATTTAATTTTAGTAACATTTATTTTTTTATGCTCACTAAGTTCCATCATTGCAGTTTGAATAATACAATCAAATGTCTCATCACCCATATTATTAATGAATGAACTAGATATTTGTCTCTTTACGAATGAATCTTGTTATAAAATAATGGAATTTAATTACATTCCAATATAAAATTTTATTTTATTAAAGTGTATAATCTTTACTAAAAAAATATACAATGTATGATCTATTTAAAATAAAAAATACAGTGTATAATCTTTTTTACAAAAAAAATATACAGTGTATGATCTTTTTTAAAATAAAAAAAGTTGTATGATCTTTTGTAAACAAAAAACTACATTGTATGATCTTTTCAACATTAAAAGATATATTTTATGATCTTTTTTTAAAAAATATACAATGTATGATCTTTTATATACAAAAAGAATATAGTGTATGATCTTTTCAAAGTAAAAAATATTGTATATGACCCTTCTAAAAATAAAATAATACATTATATGATCTTTTAAAAATAAGAAAATACAACGTATGATCTATAAAAAAATATACAGTGTATGATCTTTTTAAAATTAAAAAATACATTGTATGATCTTTTAAAAATAAAAAAATACAGTGTATAATCTTTTCAAAATAAAAATAAATTACATTGTATCTATTTTGTAAAAAATATACAGTGTATTATCTTTTGCAAAACGAGAAAAAAACATATAAACAGTGTATGATCTTTTCCAAATTAAAAAACACATTGTATAATCTTTTTAAAATAAAAAAATACACTATATGATCTTTTTGTCAAAGAATATACACTCCAATAAATGTACTATAATCTATTTTCTCAAAACAAACACTGTATTTAGTTTTGTATAGTGTTTATTTGCTTTTCATTAAACTAAATAAACACTAAAATTCTATTCATAAAACATGAAAAACAGTAAAACTTACTTCATTTAGTTCTTCATTATATGTTCTATTCCCATTAACATCTTTTCCAACAGGTATATCCTTCTTCATACCCATATCTGTATCCTCTTCAGCATCAAGATCATAAAAAGAATATACATAATTTTCATTTTGCTCATTTTTTTGCTGACCTTCAAAAATAGAACTAGCAAAACCCTAATGAAAATTGATAATTTATCACTTACACATAATTTACTAATCAATACTGTAAAATCCATATATAATGTATGCAATACAAAAATATTACCTGAGTGCTAGCACAACAATCTATTTTCTAACACATTGCAGAAACAACTTCATAAATCTTGGCCAGTTTTGCATTCATTTCTAGATACAACACATTTTTAAAATAACGTATATCTTCTTTCATGATCCTAATATCTTTTCCAATTTCAAACTGCTTAGAACATATTGATTCAATCTTTTCCTTCATGTCGTAAGGAGGTACATCCTTTTCAACATGATAACTTTTTCGCTGAGACATACAGACAAATGATGATGGATCACCAGCAGTACATTGTAAAAATTCAGGAGAATGCTTTGCGCTACCACCCGGTGAAGGTGTTGGCATACTGCTTAAACCCCTTTCGCCCTCCGAATCACCATCCCCCTCCTCATGAATATTATTAATAGCAAATACTTCATTGTTATATCCGACAAAATTCCTCAAGTCATACAACTCAATCTCTTCATTTGTTGGTCGAAAATTTTCTACCCTCAACTAAAGAAATAAAAAAAACAAAAAAACAAAAAAAAGACAAAAATTAATTTACCTCTGAACATAAAAATAAATAATTTATTTTCTTTTTGTTAATCTAAGAACAAACATTTCGTACAATATTAAAAAACACAAACTCTTTGAAAAAAATAATTACCTTCTCATTAAAAAGGTGACTCTCAACAAACTTTCACTAAGCAAAGTGTTCAATCTTCCACCTCAATAAGCGAGGAAAACTGTTGTTAATCAATACCCCAAAATGTGGATCAATCCTATCACAACACTCACAGAGCCACAACAAAAAGGCTAATGAGTATCCTTTTAGCTTGAACATCTTTAAGCAATGTCTTTTTTCAAACTGTCTCCTAAGGCTTTTTAATGTCATATCAAAAACTTCTTTCCCCCATGGATATTCGTTGTACCTACTGTTAGTGTAAGCCCTAGCCCCAATAGATTGTAATAAAATATTTGAGTTAATAAATGAGACATTTGTTTTATCTTTTATATTCCTGTGCATATCAATTGATAGAACTATCCAAGAATGTTGTTTCAGTTTAAGTTATCATGTGTGAGGCACATGGTTGTAAGACCTTGAAACAAAAGAGACATCATTCTAAATATCCCTAGTCAGTCATTGTTATGGGAATAACAATGAATTAAGACTAGTATGCTCTCTCTGATAAGTTGAGTTCTATCTTACGGATCATAAGGACAAGAGTGTTAATCAGATATCATAGATACATGTTTAGAACATCGTATCTGGATTCGATCCATTTATGAGAACACTACATGGTCTAAGTCATAAGTATTTCTCATATGCAAGTTTTGCATTGGAGTTCTTAGACCTAAAATCTCTATGAAACTCTTTATGTATTACTGTATACTTTGACATACACCTAACGTGCTCGTAACAGAGTGACAAGTATGGGTATGCTTGGGTATACATTGATTCATGTTAGAGAGCATGGGAGAAGTGAAGGGATTACCCCTCTCAATAAGAGAGAAAATATCATCAACCACTTGATCAGTGAACTGAGAAGTGTATGGTCATACCGAGATGAAATAATGAGTAATCATTATTTATCTGAGAGTTCAGTATCACTGAAATATCAAGAAAGGAATTAATTTATATAAGGGTGACTAGTTCCATGCCTTATATTAATTCTGATATTTTTGGGTAAGGGACTATGCAAAATTGCATTAGGTCACAAAATGCCATATGCATTTTCATTTAATTTGGAATGCTATAATATCTTGCTAGAGAATATTTATAGCCTTTGAATTAATTTATTAATTCATTGCCAATATTAAATGGACCTATAGGATCGCACATAAAGTATTGGGCTTAAAATATTTAAATTAAGTATTGGGCATTAATTTGGGCTTTTAATTAAAGTCAAATTAATGTGTGTAATGGATTATTAGATTGCTATTGGACCTTGGCCCATGAGAGAGATAAATTCAGCCCATAAGGTTTATTTTCAATTAATTAAATGTCTTGTATTAATTTAATTAATTGAGTTTTAAAGCCTAAAAGAATTATGATCAAATAAATCACTTAAATAGGAATACTATTGGCCGAAATTCCTAGAGAGAAATCAAGGAATTTCGGCATATCCTTTATATTAATTAAGTAGTTTATTTGATTAATATGTCTTGTATATTCCTATTTAATTAAGTGGTTAATTTGATTAATATGTCTTTTGTTTTTATCTTGGATAAATTAAAAGAGTTTTTATCAATAAATATTACTTATTTTAATTAAGTGATAAAGGCAAATATTAATTATCTTTAGCTAATATTAATTATCCTAAGGTAGTATATTTGAGATTTATCACTTAATAAATAAGATAATATATATATTGGATGAGAGAGAAAAGCAAAAAAAAAACCTAATTTTGTGTGTGACATGAATAGTAACTCTCTCTCACAATTTTATTTTGGCCAATTTTTCACAAGGAGAAAGGATTGTTCCTCATTCTCTTGTGATCTTGGGTAGTAATAGCAACCTTAGAGAAGTGCAAAAT
Organism: Excoecaria agallocha; assembly: GCA_037975025.1. Taxonomy (NCBI): domain Eukaryota; kingdom Viridiplantae; phylum Streptophyta; class Magnoliopsida; order Malpighiales; family Euphorbiaceae; genus Excoecaria; species Excoecaria agallocha. The sequence goes on from CM075815.1 coordinate 44,879,021, forward strand.
CAAATTTTGTAGCTTCAATCAATTGCCATTACACGATACTTAAACAGAGAGCTAGCAATCACGATTTTAAGCCGTCTTTGCAATTGTGTTTGAACATAGAGAAGAGTGGCGTAAAGGCTGTTCTTTTGGCATTGGCAAAGAAGATCAAAAGTTGATAAATCACTCTTGATTGCTGGTCATCACCAAAACCAAATATTGAAGTGCATCTAAAGTTGTAAGTTTTACAACCCTAAAATTGCATGTTTCGTTTCTTACTTTGGAATTGTATGGTATGTATGATAAAATTTTTATTTTTTCACGGTGTTATCATCACCATCATACCATGTCATATTTCATCAGTGATATCAGAGCCTAAAAAGGCTTATTTTAGTGCTTTAGATGCATGAATTATTTAATCAAAAATCGTTTTTATAAATACATGCAATGCTGAAATTTTCTGTTTTGAGTTTTTTGCATTGTTTTGGTGTAAAAACGATTTTAATTGATTAGTTAGGTATTATAATTAATATGACATGTTAATATACTGTCCTAATATGTTATTAGGGCTGGTAATGGTCGGATTTAATTATTTATACCTGATGGTATATGTTAATAATGAAACTAGGTGTTAATTGGCATGAAAATTGCTAGTTCAACAACTAGTTTTCAAAATTAAATGTAAAATGATTTTGGTATGTTTGTAAGTGATTTTTAAATATTAATTATCAGATCTGGACATATTTTAAATTTGGTTTTAATTCTGGTCCATGATAATTTAATTAATTAATTTTAAAATCACTTAAAACTATGACTAGTTTGTGTTTGTTACATGTTTAATCATCAATTTTTGTTTTGGTTTGATTAAAATGGTATAAACACATTTAGATCAAAATGGTACAGAACATTAACTCAATGTTTATGACCTTATTTAAATGATTAAATGACTCATAAAATTGATTTAAGTGTTTGTGCATTTTTGTGGCATCATATAAGCATTAAACAACTAATTCATTGTTGTTTGTTTGTTTTTCATGAATGCCATGTATATTTATATGTTCTTCATGATTATATGTTTTAATTCATGTTGGTACATATTACATGCATTTTTAATGTTTATGGGATAAATGACATAAAATTAAAAATGGCAAAATTAGAAATTATACTAGAGTGGATTTATGGCACAAATCTAACTAGTTCGTGTTTTGGGCTTTTAAGAGAACTTATTCAATAAGAGGATTTAGTCCATTAGACTTTGGCCCAGGCCCATCATGGGGTCTTCTCTTAAAGGTTCAAGTACACAATTTCAGTTAATAGGCTTGGCTAAATTAATTAAAATTGGACTTTGTTTGATCCATGAATGTTATGTATATTTATTTGCTTGTTTGGTGTGATGAATGGATATGCATGGTGCATTCATAGACCCTGGGTTTTGTAATTAAATATGGCCTGCAAGCCATTATTTTTATTGTAAAAGTTTTCATTTATTTCTTAGAATATAAAATACTTGAAGATTTTGTAAATCAAGACGAAGCCCACCGGAGTGGAGAAGCCCAACTTGAAGATTCTTATGTAATAGTATAGAATCTTAGTTGTAGGTTTTAGGGCCCATGTTTGTCACGCTTTACTTTATGCAATTATATATATATGCATGTTATGGATGGATGACAAAGTGTATGCCATGTAAGCCGTAATAAAATGAATCCCCAAAATAGTAAGTCACAAAGTTGCCTTCCTAATTCAAAACATGTCAAGGCATCGATCATCGGTCACGTAGACTAGGAGTTCTAGATGTGCCCGATTATCTTTGTGAGGCATGGGTTATGGATGTAGGTTGGACTTAACATGGAATGGGATGCCCGGACCTAGGCAACTTATAAATGGGATTGTGCTATAACATCTTAAGATGTTAGCCCATTTGATCCAAGAGTTATGTACGAGACATGATTGGAGTCTTCCTACCTAAGTAATTTAACTTGTTAGGTGTACAAGCTCAGCTCGACTAATAAGTTGTTATGAAAAGTGGATCTTGGCCCACATTAAATCACTAACGCGAATTATTTAAGGGGATATTAATTCGGTTTGTGGGATTATAATAAGACCTCATTTAATCTTGCTAAATTTTATTATTGTAGATTGAAAATGGCATCTTCAAATAACAATTTCTCATTGCAATCGGTCCTTGAAAAGGACAAATTGAATGGCACCAATTTCATAGACTGGTCTCGAAACTTAAGAATAGTTCTTAAGTAAGAGAAGAAGTTGTATGTTTTGGATGCACCCTTACTTGAAGAACCTGCTAGGAACGCTTCTGTGGTTCAAAAGGAAACTTTTGAGACCAAGAAAAGCGACTCCAATGATGTGACCTATTTGATGCTAGCCACTATGGTGCCTGAATTGCAAAAGCAATTTATGGACCAAGAGGCCTATGCGATCATGGTGCACCTCAAGGAGATGTTCCAAGAGCAAGCTCGTCATGAGAGGTTCATGACAACAAAGGCTTTAATTTCTTGTAAGATGGCTGAGGGTACTCTTGTTAGTACCCATGTCCTCAAGATGAAAGGGTATCTTGATACTCTTGAGAAGCTTGAGGTACAAGTGCCAAAGGAATTGGCCACTGACTTGATCTTAGGATCATTTTCTGCTGCTTATGATCCATTTGTGATGAATTATAACATGCATGCAATTAACAAGTCAGTTACTGAGCTTCATGGGATGCTTAAGAATGCTGAGGAGAACATTCGAAAGACCAATCCCGTACTGATGGTTCAAAAGGGAATTAAGAAGGGACCCGTTAAGGGAAAGGGAAAGGAAAGACCCAAGTCTGTTGGGAGTGTACCTCAGGCCCAATCCAAGCCCAAGGCGCAAAATCTCAAAGAGAGTGAGAGCACTTGCTTCCATTGCAACAAGATAGGGCATTAGAGGAAGAATTGCGCTCTCTTCAAGGAAGAACAAAAGAAGAATGGAGCCAAGGCGTCTAGTTCTGGTATTTTTGTTGTTGAAATTAACCTTTCTATTTTTACCACTTGGGTATTGGATACCGCTTACGGTTCTCACATTTGTTCAAATGTGCAGGGGCTAAGAAATAGGCGGTTACTTGGGAAGAATGAAGTGAACCTCCGTGTGGGGAATGGAGCACGAGTTGCTGCCATGAAGATAGGCGACTATTACCTCACTTTACCTTCCAGACTTTGTATTGTTTTGAATAATTGTTATTATGTACCTGCTATGAGCAGAAACATTATTTCAGTTTCATGTTTGGATAATGATGAATTTGATTTTGTTATTAAAAATGGTAATGCTCATATTCGTCGCCAAGGCATTTCTTATGGCAATGCCATAGTGCAAAATGGCCTTTATATCCTTGATTTGCAAAACAAAGAGTCTGTATACAACATTAATACGAAGAGGGTTAAATCAAACGAATTGAACCCTACTTACTTCTGGCATTGTCGTTTAGGACATGCAAACGAAAAACGCATTTCAAGACTCCACAAAACTGGAGTGCTTGGGTCATTTGACTTAGAGTCTTATGATACATGCGAGCCATGTTTGCATGAAAAAATGATAAAAAATCCTTTTAACAAGAAAGGTGAGAGGACTAATAACTTATTGGAACTAATACATACCGATGTATGTGGTCCATTAAGCATACAAGCTAGAGGTGGTTTTAGCTACTTCGTGACGTTCACAGATGACTTCAGTAGATATGGCTATGTCTATCTAATGAAGTACAAGTCTAAAACTTTTGAGAAATTCAAAGAGTTTAAGAACGAAGTAGAAAAACCAACTTGGCAGAAGTATAAAAACCATTCGATCAGATCGAGGTGGCGAATACTTAAGCCAAGAGTTTGACAGTCATCTAAAGGAGTGTGGTATTATATCACAGCTCACTCCTCCTGGAACACCACAATGGAATGGTGTGTCCGAAAGGAGAAATCAAACTCTGTTGGACATGGTTCGATCTATGATGAGTCAAGCTAATCTTCCTGTCTCTTTTTGGGGTTATGCATTAGAAACTGCTGCGTTTCTATTAAACCGTACTCCAACTAAAGTAGTTGAGAAGACACCATACGAGGTATGGACTGGAAAAGAACCCTATATGTCTTTTCTCAGGATTTGGGGCTGCGAAGCACATGTTAAGAAATTAACATCTGATAAACTAGAGTCCAAATCAACTGTCTGCTTGTTTGTGGGTTATCCCAAAGAAACAAAGGGATACTACTTTTACTCACAAGATGAGAACAAAGTATTTGTTGCTCGCAAAGCTGTTTTCTTGGAAAAGGAGTTCCTTTTCAAGAAAGACAGTGGGAGTAAAGTAGAACTTACAGAAATTCAAGTACCACAAACTCATATACAAGATGAGTTGGAAATGGGATCAAGTTCACAACCAGTTGTGGAACAAGAACCCATTGCACAAGAACCTAGAAGGTCTGGTAGGATACGTCAGGTGATTGAGAGATATGGATTTCTAATCACTGACAGTGACACCATTGAGTTAGTAGATCATGAGGATCCTACTACCTACCGAGAAGCTATTAAAAGCCCAGACTCGAAAAAATTGGCTTGAAGCCATGAAATCTGAGATGCAATCAATGTACACTACAAAAAAACTCTAAATTAGCGACGGAATTTTTCGTCGCTAAATCCCATTTTTCGTCACTATTTAAAATTAGCGACGCCGCGACGAACAGTCGCTAATAGGCCAGTCGCTAATATATTAGCGACGGATTCCAAAATCAGTCGCTAATTTAGCGACGAAATATTTCGTCGCAAATTTTAATTTTTTCGTCGCTAATTTATATTCATATTTAGTCGCCGAATTATAATAATAATATTTAGCGACTGAATTTTCCGTCTCTAAATACAAATTTAGTGTAAAGTTAAGCGACGAAATATTTGTCGCTAATGATTTCCGAAATTATATATTTTACATATTAGCGACATTTTTTCTGTCGCAAATCCGTCGCTAAATTATTAATTGAATTTTTTCTTTTGCTGTATTTTATAATTTTAATCCTGTATACAAAGATCGTTATTTATTTATTTTCAACCTGTAAACAGCAATGGTCTCACACATATAAATATATATTGATTCCAAATCAAAATATGTTCCAAAATACACATATATAGATAATAATTTGAGACATTACATAATATTATCATTAATCTGTCATGAAACAATAAAATAACAAATATCATTGTACTATTTAGCACAAACAGTGTCATCTAAATAAAATAACAATCAAACATATAGTGCGGCTAAGCTTTTTTTGCTTGGACACTTCAGTGCGTGTAGGATCCACACCAACAGCAGCAAAACTCCTGCAAGAAGAGTAATTGATAAATCCATCCATGAAGAATTTCTTTTTGAAAGAAATGTATTTGCCCCCAATACCCCCTCCAAATCTCCAAATAACACAGACACAATAAGCAGAACATTTTTCATTTATCTATTGAAGCTGAAATAGTACCAGTAAGCAAAGATGGTTTCCATATATCCATTGAAGCTGAATTCTTCTACCATTACTGGCTTTATTTCCATCCCAGGTTGGAGATTTACATTAACAACCATTTATATCTTAACCAAAAAATTTGTATTTAATCAACGAAAATGGTTCTGTTTATACATGGATTGCAAAAGTGTTGTTGATATTGATATCCCCCGAGGTCTAAATGACATATGGTTAAGCCATTGCCCCAAGTAAGTTGAAAAGAATCAAGATAAATGAAAAGAAGTCCTCCACATAGTAGATAGCATTAGTTTAAGTTCGGACTTGCTACTTTGCCCTATCTGTCACTAGGATGGAGCTATTCCAAGATGTTTAGTACACTATATTGTAATCTGGCATTCCTGGTGGAATAAAGAATAGATCTCAAAAAAATTTTGATTCCATCGAGTGTCACTATATACACTTCAAAGAGTCAGCATATGAACTTTAAAGAAATTTTAATTCCACCAAGTGTAACTATATACACTTAGAAAAGTCTGCATATATGAAAGTGGCTTCAAGATACAAAAAGAACTTAAATTAGCTTTACTTTGAATTAAAAGCACTGAGCTTCACATGTATAAAAAGCAACAAAAATTTTCCTCCTTAGCATTAAATAGATCCATTTTTCAAAAAAATGTAACATGCAAGTATGGTGAATTGAACAACAAAAACCAGTAATAGAAACCAAAAGTGTGAAACCCGGAAAAAAAAAGCATACAGAAATTCCCACCAAAATAATGTAAAAGCACACAGAACTAACAAAACAAGCATTCTCAAAAATACAAATTTGAGGATCATACCATCAATGAATTGCAGAGCTGTTTTTTTGACGTAAAAATCAACTCATATCTTTTTCTTGGTTGGGTGATTATGAGGAAGAAGAATAAATAGAGTAGAGAAGTAGAAGTTAGATACAATTACAGCTTTACTAACTAATTAGACAAACTTTTTATATTTCAAAATCCATGCAAAGATTCCATTGATTAGATACATTCAGTATTGAAAGAAAACCAAAAATATGAAAACATTCCATTGATTAGATACACTCGGTATTGAAAGAAAACCAAAAATATGAAAAGATTCCATTGATTAATTAGATACACTCAGTATTGAAAGAAAACCAAAAATATGAGCATTTTTTTTTATTTTACCACATTACATGTAACAATCTTTAAATTAGAGCATTACATGAGCAAACTTTAGACATATATCCAAAGCACAATTAGATTTGTAATAAAGAAAATGAAAATATATGCAGCAAGAGCTGCTTAAGATAGCCTGATTAATATTCCTCAGAGAACTGGTAACAGACTTTTCTGCTATATATGTATAATAATCTTTGAGTATTGTTTAATTTCCAATAAGAAAGACTCTAAGGATTGAGAAATGGGGGAGGTTGCCTATGCTATCAAAATTAACTATAAGCTTAAAAATGTTGTTGTGTTGGATCAATTCATAAGTTAATATTTTTGTAATGCTTAGATTCTCCTTTTTGTAGTTAATTTTTAATGCTCACATTCATTTTAATACTGTAATTAAATTCAAAATTGCAATAGGCAGAGCAACATGTTTTTGAATTAAAATGAGAGACTATTCTCTAATTTTCATATGCTTTCCTCTGTATCATCAAACTCAAACATCCAAACAGATGAATTTCGGTTTCCTCCTCATATTTACATAGCTAACCTAGTAATTAAAGGCTCTAATTTGGAGAATTAATTCCATTAAAATAAAATACAACTCATGATATTAACAAACAGAGTTTGATGTTCTGCTAGTGCGTTCATCTCTAAAATGTCATTTTAATCATTCATAAAATCAACACATTCACAACTAGATTTAGCTATAATTCCCATACCTATTTTTGTGCCCACCGAAATCTCACCGGAGTCTCGTCGGAGACTCACCGAAAAATTGTCGGAGCTCCATCGTAGCTGCCCACTTGCTGCCAGAGTCGCTAGTACCCTTCCGGTGGCCTTCACGCGCCCCAAGGCATCGTGGTTTGGTCGGAAAGTTGCCTGGAACCGCCGACTGCCGCAAGTTCCGATCTCTGCCGGCGAGTGAGGACGATCGGCGGGCACCAAAAGATCCGCCTCAGCCTCACGATCCCACCGGTGTTGTCAAACTCCTCCGTCGCCACCAACATCACCGGAAAGAAGGGAAAAACAAAAGGGAGAGTTTGAGCTATGGTGGTGATGAACAAAACGGAAGAAACCACCGGAAGAAGGCACCGTTAACGGAGGATGGGAAGACGGTGACGACGGCGACGTTCTGCGCCCCTTCCCCGATTCTCCCTTTTCTTTTTTTTAATTAATTAATTCTTTCTTTTTCCCTTCTTTCCCACTTAACCACACATCAACCTTCCTTTATAAATATCATCCAATATATTACTTTTCTCTTTAAATTCCAATCACACATTTCTTATAAATCTCACCTTTTTAACATTGTTATTATTATTATTATTATTATTATTATTATTATTATTATTATTATTATTATTATTATTATTATTATTATTATTATTAATTGTCATAATATGATTTAAGTCACAATTATTAAATTAAAACCCAAAAATAATATTCACTTATACTGAAATTTTCATAAATCATCCTTACAATTTGATACTATTTACCAACTAAAATCAATCCAAATTTTTTTAACATAAAATTCCCCAAATCTTGACCTTAACCAAATTATTAAGTCCCTAATTAGCTCAATTAAATTCTTATTACATACATTAAATTCATATTACACACATTTCTATTAGGGTCAATATTGGGGCCTTACAGAATCTACCAAGATATTTACCTAATATTATTATTATTATTTATTTAATCTTAATTGTAATTTTGAAAATTAAAAATGTATCTTAATTTAACACCACTAATTCAAATCTATTTACAATTAATTTCTTAGTCAATCTAAGTTCTCGATATAACATAAATATAACAATTAATTTATTATTATTATTATTAAAAATGTAAATTTTCTAAATAAATAAGTTTATATTTTGAAATAATTGACAAAAAATTATTAAAAATATAAATTTTCTAAATAAATAAGTTCAAAAAACAGATCAAGTATTCATATATTGAACTCACTTCAAATCTCTGTTGATTATACTCTACTGAAAAATACATTACTGGTATAATAATTCATGTTTTAGATTAACAAAAATTATAGAAAACCAAAGCTTCTATAAAATATAGGAATAGAAACGTCTTTACTTATACTCCAAATAAAAATAAAATTTACCCAAAAAGAATCAATAACCTCTTTTTTGCAACAAAAACTAAACTTACAGATCTTAAAAACTAATCTTCACCGTCCAAAATTAACAACAAGGAGTTTCGAATGTACTCACCAAAAATCAGGCCAATCTAACGGTAAATAATTTTCGATCGTCTTTGTATACAAAACTGGTCATTAAGTAAAAAATTCAGAAAACAGCCTTTTTTTTGCAATAAAAACTGAACTTACAAACTTTAAAAACTAATCTTTACCGTTCAAAATTAACAACAAGGAGTTTTGAATGTACTCACCAAAAATCAGGCCAATCTAACGGTAAATGATTTTTCGATCGACTTCGTATACAAAACTGGTCATTACGTAAAAAATCCAGAAAACAACCTCTTTTTTGCAACAAAAACTGAACTTACAGATCTTAAAAACTAATCTACGCCGTCCAAAATTAACAAAAATGAGTTTTGAATGTACTCACCAAAAATCAGGCTAATCTAACGGTAAATGATTTCCGATCGTCTTTGTATATAAAACTGGTCATTAAGTAAAAAATTCAGAAAATAGCCTTTTTTTCGCAATAAAAACTGAACTTACAAACTTTAAAAACTAATCTTCACCGTTCAAAATTAACAACAAGGAGTTTTGAACGAACTCACCAAAAATCAGGCCAATCTAACGGCAAATGATTTTTCGATCGACTTCGTATACAAAACTGGTCATTACGTAAAAAATTCAAAAAATAGTCTCTTTTTTGCAACAAAAATTGAACTTACAGACCTTAAAAACTAATCTTTACCGTTCAAAATTAACAACAAGAAGTTTCGAACGTACTCACCAAAAATTAGGTCGATCTAACGGCAAATACTTAACCGTTGAATCTTTACTTATATTATTCCTTATAAAAGTTGTTCAATTTGTATTTAAAGATCCAACCAAACCGTAAATATGCAGATTCAAATGGACTATATATTTGGATTTATCAGATAATATCTTAACTTATTTATTAATCTGGCCATGTTTAGAATTTCAACGCCATTTCTCCATTTTCAAATCAGTAAGTTTACTCAATCTTCCATAACATTCAATTAGGTAACCACGGTAGTGAAGTTAAATGATAAGGATGAGTTTAGATGGAGCTTGAACATTTAGAAAAATAATAGAAATAAAATTGAAAAGTGTGTGTGTGTGTATATATATATATATTAGAAAATTTATTCATTTAGAAAAATAATAGAAATTAAATTGAAGAAATTAAATTAGAAAATTTATTCATTTTGACTTGTATGAGTTTAAGTCTTGGATTGAACTCTATTGTATTATTCAACTAAATAATAAATTAAGCTTAAAATCATATACGCATTAAATTGAAACGGTTGAGAGATGTGGCGGAAGATAAAATGTTATTTTTATATGTAGGGTAAATTTTTGAAATTACTAAAATGCCCCTACCAAATTCCATCATTTTATCCTTGTATTCAAGGATAATTTTATAAATATATATTTTAAATTTTTTAATAATTTAAAATTTGCTCAAAATTTTAACAAAATAAAAATAAATTATAAATTTTTCATAATCATTTTAAATGAAATAATAAACTTTATATTATTATTATATAAATATAAATATTTATTATTTTTCATAATATGACTATATAATACTTATAACAATTACTTTATTATTATTATTAAAATGTAATTTTTTTAAATAAATAAGTTTATATTTGAGGATAATTGATAAACAAATCAATTTAATTCCTAATAATTTAATATTTGATTTAAATTTTTTAAAATAAAAATAAATTACAAATTTTTTTATTATTATTTTGAATGAAATAATAAATTTTATAAATATTTATTTTTATTAATCTTGAACACGCAAATATATAATAATCGTAACAATTAGTTTATTATTATGATTAAAAATATAAATTTTCTAAATAAATAACTTTAGATTTTGGTATAATTGATAAAAAATTATTACCAACTTATAAAATAAATTATAATTTTCTGTTACAAAAGAAAATATTTATTTTATATGGTGTATATTAAAATTACTTGAAATTATACATAAACCATGGGAGTGAAAATTAAAAACTTATTTTTTAATTTATTTGCGACAGATTAGCAACTAAATACTTCCGTCACTAATCGTATTACAGCAACAAAATACTAATTAGTGACAGATATATTTCTGTCGCTAAACCGTCGCAAAAAAAGGCGCTAAATTTTCCTGCCAAAATTAGCGATTAAAATTTTAGTCGCTAAAATTTCTTGAATTAATTTCCTGAATAAAAAATTATAAAATCTAGCGACGGAAATTCCGTCGCTAATTCCGTCGCAAAACAAGGCAAGTACTCTTCCCGCCAATAATTAGCGACTGTTTAATAGTTCCGTCGCTATTTCGTCGCAAAAATAGTAAATATCATTCTCGCGACGCAATTATAAAACAGTTGCTAATCCGTCGCAAAATTAGCAACGGAAATTGTGCCGTCGCTAATTTTAGTCGCTAATTGGCAGTTTTTTTGTTGCGGTACGATAACCAGGTTTGGACCTTGGTTAATCCACCGGAAGGTGCTAAGGTAATTGAATGCAAATGGCTATTCAAAATTAAAGCTCATAAGACCTACAAAGGTAGACTAGTAGCAAAGGGTTTTCGACAAATTCATGGTATAGACTATGATGAGACCTTTTCGCCAGTAGTCCTGCTCTAGTCCATTAGGATCTTGCTTGCCATAGCTACATATCAAGATTATGAGATATGGCAAATGGATGTCAAAACTGCTTTCCTCAATGGAAATTTACTTGAGGATGTGTATATGACACAGCCTGAGGGTTTTGTCAATCCCAAGCATCCTAAGAAGATTTACAAGCTTCAAAAATCCATCTACGAATTAAAGCAAGCATCCCGAAGTTGGAATCTTCATTTTGATGAGGCAGTCAAAGAATTTGACTTCATCAAGAATGAAGATGAGCCTTGTGTGTACAAAAAGGTTAGTGGGAGCATAGTAGTATTTCTAGTCCTGTATGTAGATGACATCCTTCTCATTGGGAATGACATTCCAACATTGCAAAAGGTTAAGCAATAGTTGGAAAAATGTTTCTCAATGAAAGACTTAGGTGAAGCCGAGACAATACTTGGTATTCGAATCTATAGAGATAGATCGAATCGGCTTTTGGGACTAAGTCAAGAAAAGTACATAGACAAAGTACTAAAGCGTTTAGTATGGAAGACTCAAAGAAAGGGTATATACCTTTGGCTTTGGAAGTTCCTTTAACTAAAGAATAGTGCCCTAAAACCAAAGAGGAAAGGGACAACATGAGTAGAATCTCATATGCATCTACTATTGGATCTATCATGTACGCTATATTATGTACTAGATTGGATGTTGCTCATGCACTGAGTATAACCAGTAGGTTTCAGCAAGACCCTGGTGAGAAGCACTAGTCTGCTGTAAAAAGGATTCTAAAGTACCTATGAAGGACTAAGGATCACTTCTTGGTGTATGGTGGTCAAGAAGAGCTCGTCATACAAGATTATGCCGATGCTGCTTTTCAGACTAGCATTCAGGATTCTAGATCGCAATCTGGATTTGTTTTTATGTTGAATGGTGGTGCTGTCAGCTGGAGAAGCTCGAAGCAAGAGACCGTTGCCGATTCAACTACAGAATCTGAGTATATTGCAGCAAGTGAGGCTGCAAAAGAGGCTGTTTGGATTAAAAATTTCATTTCTCGATTAGGAGAGGTCCCAAGCATCCTAGATCCATTAGAAATTTTTTGTGACAATAACGGGGCCATAGTACAGGCTAAGGAGCCCCGGTCACACTAAAAATCCAAACACATACTCAAGAGGTACCACCTGATCAGAGAAATCATTGATCGTGGGGACGTCAAGGTTAGCAAGATAGCAAGTGAAGACAATCTAGCAGATTTTTTGACGAAACAATTGCGTCCAAATCTGCACGAAGCTCATTTGAGAGCGTTCGGTATTAGGGCAATGCCCGATTGGGACTAGTGCTAGTGGGAGATTGTTAGTGTAAGCCTTAGCCCCAATAGATTGTAATAAAATATTTGAGTTAATAAATGAGGCATTTGTTTTATCTTTTATATTCCTGTGCATATCAATTGATAGAACTATCCAAGAATGTTGTTTCATTTTAAGTTATCATGTGTGAGGCACATGGTTGTAAGACCTTGAAACAAAAGAGACATCATTCTAAATATCCCTAGTCAGTCATTGTTATGGGAATAACAATGAATTAAGACTAGTATGCTCTCTCTGATAAGTTGAGTTATGTCTTACGGATCATAAGGACAAGAGTGTCAATCAGATATCATAGATACATGTTTAGAGCATGGTATCTGGATTCGATCCATTTATGAGAACACTACATGGTATAAGTCATAAGTGTTTCTCATATGCAAGTTTTGCATTGGAGTTCTTAGACCTAAAATCTTTATGAAACTCTTTATGTATTACTGTATACTTTGACATACACCTAATGTGCTCGTAACAGAGTGACAAGTATGGATATGCTTGGGTATACATTGATTCATGTTAGAGAGCATGGGAGAAGTGAAGGAATTACCTGATAATGGTCATTTATATAGTATTTTTAGTATGTTTTTAGGTGTTTAATTAGGTTAATTTTGTGTTAATTAGGTTGAATTTGAGTTTAATTTGTTAGTTTTATATTTTTAGAGTTAATTATAAATTTTAGTGTTTTTTCAGGGTTAATTTGCACGAAAAAGGACTTAATTGTAAAAAAGGCAAAGATTTGGACCAAAACTACAAATATGGAAAATTTATGCGAGAAAGTGATCGTGAGGTCCAGAAGATTGATGCATGGCCACGTCAAAATGAATGAAGAAGGAGACGTGGCCACGTGAAAGAGTTTTTTGAAGAATGAAGTAAGGACACGTGACCACGTGTGAAACAAAAGAGGAAATCATGTGGCCACGTGTGAGAAAGGCCAAATGCAACACATGGCCACATGTGAATTTACACTAGGGAACACATGGCCACGTGATGGCAATTCCCACTTCACGGAGGATTCTCGAACTTCCTATTTTGGGCAGAAATTACTTCCTATTTGATTCTAAGAGTTTGAGAAGGAATCCAAGACATCATTTGCCTATAAATAGCAGTCTAAAACACCAAAGAAAAAAAATTAGTTTAGGAATTAGATTAATTAGGGGATCAACCTTAGAATTTAGCTTACTTTTCTTTAGTTTGTTTTTATGTTATTTTGCTTTCATTATTTTTTTCAGCTTTGTCTTTAGTTTTTAATTATGTTTAGGAAGTAGTTTTTCTTCTTTTGCTAATGGAACTTTGAAACTTATATTTTCATTGTTATGACTTTATTTTGAGCTTAATTTCAATATCGGTTGATTATTTCTTGGTTTTAAGCATATTCTTATCTTTGATTGTGTTGAAATTGATTGTTGGTTTGTTGAATAAATAACTAAAAATTGGTTTTGACATAGTTAATGATTTGCATGTTCTTGGATTAATTCTTTAATGTTTATGCATGATTATTATCCGAAATATGAGATAATTATGTGTTAATTTTATTGATTAATACTAAGAGAGGAGGAACTAAGAATAAATTGGAGTTGAATCACTTGAGAAAGGCTTCAACGAATATTTAGGTAGTTAAAACTAGATTTGCATGCTAAGTATTAGATTTGTCTATGAGTTTAATACTAGGAATGATAGACTTGAATAAAGATATCTGGCTTTATTACTAGTTTTTCCATAATCACTGGTGTTTCTATTGAACTTAAGTCATTACAATGAAAGTTAAGGTGGATAGTTTCTTTAGCAAGAGAATTTCAATTATTGTTTTGTTTTTAATTCATGCTTTTATTTTGTTTTATTGTTTATTTTGTTTAATTTTTGCTTCTAATCAAAAACATTTGGGAAACTATCTCGAATTAATTTAATTCATACATAGATATTGTTCTTAGCAATCCATGTTCCCTTGGGTACGATGTTTGGGGTCTTAATCTATATTTCCCTATATTACTAGCCGATCTAGTACACTTGCTAGCATCCGATCATTACCCCTCTCAATAAGAGAGAAAATATCATCGGCCACTTGATCAGTGAACTGAGAAGTGTATGGCCATACCGAGATGAAATAATGAGTAATCATTATTTATCTGAGAGTTCAGTGTTACTGGAATATCAAGAAAGGAATTAATTTATGTAAGGGTGACTAGTTCCATGCCTTATATTAATTCTGATATTTTTGGGTAAGGGACTATGCAAAATTGCATTAGGTCACAAAATGCCATATGCATTTTCATGTAATTTGGAATGCTATAATATCTTGCTAGAGAATATTTATAGCCTTTGAATTAATTTATTAATTCATTGCCAACATTAAATGGACCTATAGGATCGCACATAAAGCATTGGGCTTAAAATATTTAAATTAAGTATTGGGCATTAATTTGGGCTTTTAATTAAAGTAAAATTAATGTGTGTAATGGATTATTAGATTGCTATTGGACCTTCACCCATGAGAGAGAGAAATTCAGCCCATAAGGTTTAATTTCAATTAATTAAATGTCTTGTATTAATTTAATTAATTGAGTTTTAAAGCCTAAAAGAATTATGATCAAATAAATCACTTAAATAGGAATACTATTGGCCGAAATTCCTAGAGAGAAATCAAGGAATTTCAGCATATCCTTTATATTAATTAAGTAGTTTATTTGATTAATATGTCTTGTATATTCCTATTTAATTAAGTGGTTAATTTGATTAATATGTCTTTTGTTTTTATCTTGGATAAATTAAAAGAGTTTTTATCAATAAATATTGCTTATTTTAATTAAGTGATAAAGGCAAATATTAATTATCTTTAGCTAATATTAATTATCCTAAGGTAGTATATTTGAGATTTATCACTTAATAAATAAGATAATATATATATTGGATGAGAGAGAAAAGCAAAAAAAAAACCTAATTTTGTGTGTGGCATGAATAGTAACTCTCTCTCACAATTTTATTTTGGCCAATTTTTCACAAGGAGAAAGGATTGTTCCTCATTCTCTTGTGATCTTAGGTAGTAATAGCAACCTTAGAGAAGTGTAAAATCAAATTTTGTAGCTTCAATCAATTGCCATTACACGATACTTAAACAGAGAGCTAGCAATCTCGATTTTAAGCCATCTTCGCAATTGTGTGTGAACATAGAGAAGAGTGGCGTAAAGGCTATTCTTTTGGCATTGGCAAAGAAGATCAAAGGTTGATAAATCACTCTTGATTGCTGGTCATCACCAAAACCAAATATTAAAGTGCATATAAAGTTACAAGTTTTACAACCCTAAAATTGTATGTTTCGTTTCTTGCTTTGGAATTGTATGGTATGTATGATAAAATTTTATTTTTCCGCTATGTTATCATCACCATCATACCATGTCATATTCCATCACCTACCACTATCAACAATAACAATTTTCTCTTTACTAACAATTTTAGCCTCTATATCCAATAACAAATACGTATGAACCAAATACAGTATAGCCATTTTCATTTTATCCTCATCTGATTCAAACTTCACCATAAAAAAAAGCTCGCTTATCAAATCTTTTAAAATTTCCTATTTCCTGGAAAATACTTATGAATATAATCAGCACCGTCACTTGATAAGCTTGACCAATCAAAATCTTCACTGCACTTTAATCCAGTAATCATAGCAAATTGAGCTATATCAAATGTTAAAATATTACCATTTATATTTATAGATAATTCTTCAGCATTAATTGTGTATATCTCCCTCAACAATAGCGAATGTACCACTTGCCCTTGAACCATAATCCTTGGCATCGCCAAAAAATATCCAAAACATGAATATCTAAAAATTTTCTTCTGCCCCTCATCTAATGCTCTAGCAATCAATCTAGGTACATCATTCGACAAAGCAAAATTAATATTACCTTTACAATAGTCATTTGGATCAACGAATGAATCATCAGGCTTCTTTGAGTCTGCTGGGTTCTCCATTTTCCTCAATATTTTATGAAGCATCTATTGTCTTATGAGATCTAAAAGACTTTCGAGATCGATAATATGATAAAAGATGACATATTTATCTAAAAAAAAATCGTACATATATAACATGAAAACACACACACAAAAACACATAAAATGCCAATGAACTTTAAAACACATAAGAATATAAAGTATATTAAACTCATATGCAGAATACACAAAAAGCTAAAAACCATTACATTAAAACAAAACAAAAAAAGTCTTCATATGTAAAAGAACATATACTGTAAATTTTTTATGAATTCTGAAAAGATCATACACTGTAAAATTTTTTTACAAAAATCATACACTGTATAATTTTTTTACAAAGATCATACACTGCATTTTTTTTATTTTCAAAAGGATCACAACTGTTATTTTTTATTTTTAAAAATATCATACACTGTATATTTTTTTACAAAAGATCATACACTGTATATTTTTTTACAAAACATCGTACAGTGTATTGTTTTTATTTTAAAAACATCATACACCGTATTTTCTTTATTTTCAATATATCATGCACTGTAAATTTTTAT
Organism: Excoecaria agallocha; assembly: GCA_037975025.1. Lineage (NCBI taxonomy): Eukaryota > Viridiplantae > Streptophyta > Magnoliopsida > Malpighiales > Euphorbiaceae > Excoecaria > Excoecaria agallocha. The sequence continues at coordinate 44,896,315 of CM075815.1, forward strand.
TTTTAAAAAAAATCATACACTGTATATTTTTTTATAAAAAAATCATACACTATATATTTTTTTATAAAAAGATCATACAATATATATTTTTTACAAAAAGATCATATACTATATATTTTTTTATACAAAATCATACATTGTATTTTTTTTGAAAAAGATCATATACTGTATTTTTTTATTTTTAACATATCATACATTGTATTTTTTCAAAAAATCATACTTTATATATTTTTTTACAAAAGATTATACATTGTATATATTTTTTTAATTTCAAAATATTATACACTGTATTTTTTCATTAAAATAACAACTAACGTGTACACATTACAAAACAAAAGAAAATATATAGGGCAAATTATGCGAAACACATCTCACTTCGGATAACAGAAAAAGATCTATCGAATAACGGAAAAAAATCTATCGACTGCTCACACAATGTCGAAAACAACAACGCGAAAAAACAAAAATCAACACAACAACCATCATTAACAACAAATCAATACAATCTTAAAAAAAAAAGCAAAAGAAAATGAAGAAACAATAATCGACATAAAATAAATAAATATCGATTTACTTACCAGCGATTAAACAAAGCTTGAAAAACTTCTAGAAACAAATACACGACGAAGGGCGACTCTCTAACAGATTGTTGGTATCAACCAAATAACTTAAAGTAAGTAATAATAAGAAATTTTTAAATATACTAACAAAACCCTCAAGAAGATATAAACCGCCATCAGAGCTTAAAATAACAAACTGCCTTTAAACGTTAGTAAGGAAAATAAGTCGCTGATATAGAAATTAGGGGGTATTTTTGATATACTCAATATTTTTAAATTAAAAAAGGGCATATTTAGAAGCAAAAATATAAATATGAAAAACAAGAAAAAATCCTATGGCATTTTTGAAAACAAACTTAAAAAGGGGATATTTCGTGTAATTTACTCTTTTATTTTAGCCTTCAAATTAAAATACCGAACAAATCAATCTTCAATTTTTTCAGAATTTTCAAACATAACTCCATCCTAAATAAATAGAAAAGTGATTTAGTGGGGACTTTTTTTTTAAATAATGTTTTTTTAGAAAATCATTTTACAAATGGTGTTTGTTAGAAAAATTTTACAAATTTGGGGTTTTTTCCATTCCTTCAATCCCTAGCTGGGATCGGATGTGGGGCCTCAAGGGAGTCTGCCACCCTACGCTTTAAAACAATATAATAAATACATTGAATAAAAGCATCAAATTTGGCATTGGGTTCTAGTGGCAATAATCTCCACACGTTAAACACTCTTTAACGCCCGTTTTGTGTGGGTTCGAATCCCACCAAAAATATTATTCAGTATTATTCAGTTTTTCATTTTATATACATTGAACAAAAATTAAATAAAACATAAATATAATGGATTCGGACGGTACCAAGTCTGGCTTAACGGCAAAAGTACATTACTAACCATAACTTATGTAGGTTCGAATCCCAGCAAAGGATAATCTCTTTTTTTATTATTATTTAATTTTTTTAATTATTTTTCATAATAAAATTTATAACTAATTTTTTTGCGTTATTTTTTATATTTTAATTAAATAAAAGTATGGTAGTAGAGTCATTTGGATTCGAATCCCAAGGCAACCGCTTTTCCTTTTTTTATTATTTTTTATATTAGAATTTATAATTAAGTTTTTTCACATTATTTTTTTAATTAATTAAAATTATGATAGTAAAGTCACGTGGATTCGAATTCTAAGACAACCGTTTTTTAAATTTTTTTTTATTATTTTTTACATTAGAATTCTTGATTAACTTTTTTACATTAATTTTCATACTTCAATTAATAAAAATTATAATAGTAGAGTTATGCAGGTTCGAATCTTAAGACAACCATTTTTTTCTTTTTTTATTATTTTTCATATTAGAATTTATAACTAATTTTTTTACATTAATTTTTATAATTCAATTGATTAAAATTTAAAGTTAATTTTTTTAAATAAAGATAATATTAAATAATTAAAGTTAAAAATAATAAGAAATTAAAAAATGATGATAGTTAGGGGTGAGCATGGACCGGTTAACCGGTCCATTAACAATTTTATTATCCAGTTCATTAATTTTGGTTAACCGCTATATCGATTTCGATTTTTAACTCGGTTTTTCGGATCGATTTATTAGTTAACCAATAAAAAATTTTAATATATAAATTTAATAAATTATATAATTTATAATATTATTTTGAATACTTAAAAATATTTTAGAAATGAAAAAAATACAAATTAAATACAATATCTATAAAAAGAATCAAAATAAAATAAAATTTTTATAATTAATTATAAGAATTAAATATATTCAATATGAAACTAACAATAGAGTGCTAATTATGCACATATAATGAATAAATAATAGTAATAAAAAGATAATTTTAATGTTTATTTACTAAAAATATGCATTTTAATAATATTTTAGAAAGTTATATATCATAATATTTATAAATTACACAAATATTGAAAAATATAAGTATAAAATTTAAAATATAATTTATAAAATGTATATATAGATCGATTTCGATTTCGATTTGATTAACCATTGGTTTTTAAAATAAAAACCGTAAACCTAAATTTTCGATTCGATTAACCTAAAAATCAGTTCAGTTTCAAACCGATTTTTCGATTAACCGAAATTTTGGTTTTTTTGCTCATCTCTAATAATGGTTGTGTTAGAATTTGAACCCTTGTGGATTAATTAATAATTAATAAATAAAGATAATATTCAATAATTAAAATTATAAATTAATAAGAAAATAAAAAAAATATGGCTCTATTAGGATTCGAACCCACACATGTTATGGGAGAATGCAACTTTGCCGTTAATTTTATTATACATTTTTTATTAAGTTTCTTCAATGTATATTAAAAAAATAATGAACTGTTATAAACTAATTAAAGAAAAGACAGATATAGTAGAATAGAGAATTTTCTCTTATTAATTGTGTTTACTGAATAATCACAATAGGATATTTATAGGCACAAAATAGAAGATGTAGACTTCTACTAGAATAGGGAGAATGATGAGTTTGATAGTCATCCAAATATCTCATAATTATCATAACACTTCCCCTTGGATGACTATGCACTATGAATATGCCTCGTTAAAACCTTGCTAAGAAAAACCCAGTGGGATAAAAACTTAGCAAAGGAAAAAGAGTACAATATTTATATGTACTTGTAAGGCCCCTAACATGACCCTAGTTAATTTGCATATTTGTAAATGATAATTTCATATGAGTAAGGGTCCATGGGGTAAATTATTATTGTTAATTGCATGAAAATAAAAATTTATGAGTAAAGTTTAATATTAGTTGAGGATGCAATTGAAGTAAAAAGTATTGTTTTGGGGTAATTTTGCAATTACAGTATCTTTAAGGGGTAAATGTGAATAAATGATTAATTGAGAGGTCAATGTAAGAAAAGGTTAAATTGGTGAGGTTGAATTAAGAATGACTTAAATGATGGGGTATGATTTGTGACATGCAAGATTTGGTGGGAAGTCTTGGTAACATGCAAAATCTTAAAGGACCTAAAGAGAGATTTGCCAAGCACTATATATAGGTGTGTGTGTTAGTGGAAGGAAAGAGAAATTAAAGACTTTGTGAGTGTGTGTGTGGTGGTCGGCCATTAGAGAGGAAAACCCAGAATTTTCATCTCCTTCATCCTTCCTTCACTCCTTTTAAATCATTTCAAGAGAATTAATGAGAAATCTTGTGAGTTCATTAAGAGTTTAAGACTTTCAACTAAGGTAATGTATATGTTAATGAACCCATCATCATCTTCATCTCTTTTCTTTTCATTTTGATTGAAGAAGATGTTGTATAAGTGTTGGATTTTGAATGATGATGATATTTGTGAAGGAGAAGAAGAAAGAAGGAAGAACAAAGGGAAAGACATTGCTAAGGATTGAAAGATTTTGTGATTTTAGCTAAGGTATGGGAATTTAGGGTTTCTCATATTGCTTGTGAATGGATCTTTTGGAACATGATGTGTTTTGCTTGAAAACTTGAGAAATAAACAAAGAGAACATAAGATGAGACATGCATGTGAATTTGATAAAATTCTGGGTTTGAGTTCTTTTGACCTATGAGTATTGTTTTGATAATATCTGGAGTTTGAAAATAGATATTGAGGTGATTCAAAATGGGACTTAAACTAGACCTATATAAAAAGATTTTATAAGAATAAACCATATACGAATTCTGTCTTTAAATGGGTCTAAATCCAGTTTGAATTTCGGACAAAGATGCAGAATTTGTGAGCATGAACAGTCCTTAGTATTTTCTTCATATCTCGAGTTATATAAATGATTTTGAAGAGATTTTTGATTTCCTAGAAACTAGACACATAGGGCTACAAGTTTGTTGAAGAAAGTATTCTCTAAAAATGATGATTTAAAGGTCAAAATTGCAATACAAGTTGAATCTGTAAATCGGCCTCTGGACAAAATATATGTCACGGTTACCAGAATTTCCTTAGTAACCGTGACCTAGTCCAGTTTTTAGTCCAGAATAGAAAAGTAACCTATCTCACGGTTACTAAGGAATTCATAGTAACCGTGAGCCCCTTTTGTACATATAGGACACGGTTACTAGGATCTTCATAGTAACCGTGACCTAGTGCAGTTTTTAGTACAGAACCGAAATGTGACCTATCTCACGGTTACCAACAATTTCATTGTAACCGTGACCCCCTTGAACATACCACACGGTTACCAACAATTTCATAGTAACCGTGACCTATTTGTCCTTATATGTCACGGCTGTCAAATATTCATAGTAACCGTGACCCTTGCTGTTTTACTCCAAATTCACAGAAAGGTTTCAAATGAATAGTAATGATTAACTAAACTGTTTTTATCGAGAATTTAACAAGTTTTTGATACAAAAATACATATGAATAAAGGTTTCAATCAAGTTGTAAAGATGTATGTATATCTACCTTACATGTTGCAAGTTAAATGTATTTATTACATGAAGACTTATCAATAATTTGTATAATACTTGATTCATACTTGATGATGAAGGTGATTATATGTATAGATAAATATGCATATAAGAATGCATCAATTGTATGTGAACGAATCTACAGGTACGTACAATGATGATTATGAAGTGATGATTAAATGTCATGCCTACATGTTATATATGAATGTATGAATATGTTATTGCCCATGAAATAGAAGATATTTTGGCATGACTAAGAATATGTATAATGCTTAAAGAGAACATGCTTAAAAGTATGAGATGATGATTATACGTCATGCTTATATGTTATGATGCAAATTTATAGTCTCATGGCTTGATATAACCTAGCATATGAAATGTGCATATATTTGTTTATGCACCAAAGAACTCATAGTATTACAAGATATTATACATATACGAATAGTACACTATGAACGTAGTCTTGATATGTGACTTTAACAAGAATATAATTATGCCTGCGATAGAGTTTCAGTTGTGGATAGATAGGCGCCTATAGGGAATTGCAGCTGCCAAAGTCGATCCTGCTGGATCTTACACAGCCCATTAGGGTTGTTTATTTTTGCCCTCGTGTGGGTGCTCACGTGCGAGCATTTGACCGGTCCAAAGTATAGTTGGCCCTACTTGGGTCCATAGTTTTGATATCTTCGGATATCCACCGTTTGATACCCTCGGGTATCCACCGATCCCGTTATCCATTATTAGAACTTAAGCAGGCTAAAGTAAAGCAAATATGTTTCACTAATAAGCACAGTATGAACTATGCATTTGATATTTGATTTATTATGATTAACAATGATTGTTTAAGCATGAAATGATATCTGTTTACATTGTATACATATCTCATTATGAATTGTATGAATTCAAGTATGCTGAATTTATTGTGAAAGGTTATCTTGTTATGTAACTTATTATTATTATTTTAAATTGTTTGTTTATTCTATATTTTTGACGACCACTGTGAGTGGTTGTCATTCATGTTTAGAATTCCCCACTAAGCTTTATAGCTTAGCACGGGTTATTTGGATCCGTGTAGGTTTTAAGTAGGCAAGGCTTTTGCACAGGAACTATTTCTGCATCAGGACAGGCCAACACCAGTCTATAGAAGTGGATGTAGGAAACTTTTGATAAATCTTGTTTAGTTCCTTACATGTTTCATATGTATAAGGGTTGTAATATATGTATATGTAAATTATATGGAAGGGAAGACTGTAATAAGCTCATAGTGAAAATACTAGTATATGCATGCATGATGAAATTAGCATTACTTTATATAAATGTATTGATATGATGAATGCTAAGCATGAAAGTACAATAGCTACAGTATGATGATATAGTCATATGACTTGATGAATTAAAATGGCATAGTTTGCATTGGATATAGTAAACATGGGATATAGGGTGTTACAGTACTTCCCCTCAACAATAAAATGAATCAAACTAAATCTTTTAATTGGCGCATATCAATATTGTGTAGATGTTTCTTGAAATTTGAACTTGGTAGGGCCTTTGTGAACAAATCTGCTGAATTATCACTTGAGCGAACTTTGCAAACATCGATCTGTCATTCTTTCATAAGTTCATGAGTATAGAAGAATTTTAGTGAGATGTGTTTTGTTCTATCTCCTTTGATATAGCCACCTTTGAGTTGTAAAATACATGCTGCATTATCCTCATACAATTTTGTTGGCTTTTTCTCCACTATCAACCCACTTGTTTCCTTAATATGTTGAATCATGGTTCTCAACCATACACATTCACGACTTGCTTCATGGATGGCTAATATTTATGAATGATTTGAGGAAGTAGCAGTGATTTTTTTGCTTAACAGATCGCCAAGAAATAGCAATGTCACCATATGTGAAGACATAACCTGTTTGTAACCGAGCTTTATGAGGATCTGATAGGTATCCAACATCAGTATACCCTGTCAGTTCTGAATTTACTCCTTTTGGAAAAAATAAATCCATGTCAGAAGTGTCACAAAGATAACATAGAACATATTTTATACCATTTCAGTGCCTTCGAGTTGGTGTAGAACTAAATCTTGCTAGCAAATTAATTGCAAAAACTATATATGGTCTAGTGCTATTTGCAAGATATAAAAGTGCACCTATTGCACTAAGATATGGTACTTCAGGACCAAGAATCTCTTTGTTATCTTCTTGTGGGCGAAAAGGATCTCTCTTGACATCAAGAGAGCTAACAACCATTGGAATGCTCAATGGATAAGAGTTATCCATATAAAATTGTTTCAATATTTTCTCTATATAAGATGACTGATGTACAAGAACTCCTTTTGGCAAATATTCAACTTGAAACCCAAGAAAAATTTTTGTTTTTCCTAGATCTTTCATTCAAATTCCTTTTTCAAATATTTTGCAGTAATAGAGATCTCTTCTGGAGTCTCCACTATATTTAAGTCATCAATATAAACTGCAACTATAGCAAATTCTAAATTTATCTCTTGATAAAAAATGTATGGACAAATTGAATTATTCTCATACCTATTTTTCACTAGGTAATCACTTAGATACAAGCATCCAGATTGCTTTAATCCATACAAAGATCTTTGGAGTTTAATCGAGTACATTTGTCGAGGTTTTGAATTATATGCCTCAGGCATCTTAAATCCTTCAGGAATTTTCATATATATGTCATTATCTAATGATCCATATAAATAAGTTGTCACCACATCCATTAGATGTATATCAATCCCTTCAGAGGCAATCAAACCAATCAAAAATCTAAACGTGATTGCATCAATGACTGGAGAATATGTTTATTCATAATCTATACCAGGTCTTTGTGAGAAACCTTGTGCAACAAGTCGTGCTTTGTATCTCACAATTTCATTTAACTCATTTCTTTTACGGACAAAAATCCATTTATATCCCACAGGATTGACATATTCTGGTGTCTGGACTACTGGTCCAAATACTTTACGCTTAGCTAATGAATCTAGCTCAGCTTGAATTGCTTCTTTCCATTTGAGCCAATCACTTCGATGTCGACATTCTTCTATAGTTTGAGGCTCATGCTCACTATCATTAATTATTTCATAAGCAACTACATATGCAAACACATTATCAATAACTATGTCTTATCTATCCCACATATTTCTAAATTTTAATGAGATCTCATAATTTTTCGGTACCAAAACCACTTCTGGGGTTGCTTCTTTGGAAATATGAAGTTATTGATATGTGTTATTTTTAACCCCTTCTTGAGCATCATTTTGAATATTTTTCAATTCCCTGTTCTTTCGAGGAACAATATCTTTTGCACCAATAGGTCTACCACGCTTCTGGCGTATGTTAGATTCATTGGCTACTGTACCTACCGAAAATCCTTCAGGGATAATCAATCTTGCAGGTACATTGACAGCTGGAACATGGGATTTAGTCACCTTTTGGGTGTCTGTGAAGATATCTGGTAATTGATTTGCAGAATTCTGTAAATTTATTATTCTTTGAACTTCAAGTTCACATTGGTTTGTGCGTGTATTATAACTGGACAAGGTTGAAGTGTTCCAACTAATTTATTGTGCTTTTGTCCCTTTACCTTTATCTTCCCCTAATTGAGGGAAAATTGATTCATCAAATTGACAATCTAAAAATCTTGCTCTAAAAAGGTCACCAATTAAAGGTTCTAGATACCTAATGATAGAAGGAGAATCAAAACCAACATATATACTAAGACGTCATTGGGGACCCATTTTAGTTCGTTGGGGAGGGGCAATACGAACATAAACAGCACAATCAAAAATTCTAAGATGAGATATATTAGGTTGTTGATCAAAAACAAGTTGCAAAGGTGAAAATTTCTGATATGTGGATGGTCTTATACGAACTAAAGATGCGGTATGAACAATTGCATATCCCCAAGAAGATGCAGGAAGTTGTGACTTCATAAGCATAGGTCTAGTAATAAATTGTAATCGCTTAATAAAAGATTCAGCTAAATCATTTTGAGTATGAACATGTGCAACAGAATGCTCGACACTAATCCCAATTGACATGAAAAAGTCATAAAATGCTTTTGAAGAAAACTTACATGCATTATCTAAATGAACTGTCTTGATAGGATGATTAGGAAATCTAGACCTTAACTTCATAATTTGAGCAAGAAGTTTAGCAAAAGCAATATTACGAGTAGAAAGTAAACATACATGTGACCATCGAGTTGAGGCATCAATCAAAACCATGAAATATCGAAATGGTCCATAAGAGGGATGAATTGGGCCACAAATATCTCCATGTATCCTTTGAATAAAAATAGGAGACTCCAAATGCAATTTGAATGGTGAAGGTCTTACAATCAATTTACCTTGTGCACAAAAACTACAAGAAAAAGCATTAAATAAAAGAATTTTCTGATCCTTTAATCCATGTCCATTTGTATTTTCGATAATACGTCGCATCATGATTGAGCCTGGATGACCAAGACGATCATGCCAAAGTATAGAATTTTTAGGATTTGAGCACTTCCAGTGCATATAATTAGATTCAATCATCTTTATTTTGGTAAAATATAATCCAGTTGCAAAACTTGGAAACTTCTCCAATATGAACTTCTGGTTCAATTTCATAGAAGTTATATATAAATATTCAACAGTTCATTTATTTGTAGTTTCAATATGATAACTATTGCGACGTATATCTTTAAAATTTAGTAGATTTCTTTGGGATCTACTTGAATACAACACATCATCAATATATAATTTTGTTCTATTTGGAAGCATAATTTGGACTCTTCCAGAGCCTTCAATTACATTTGCAAAACCAGAAATTGTATTAACATTAATTTCAGCTAATGTTAATTGTATAAAATATTTCTTGAGAACAAATAGATTATGAGAATTCCTTAAGTAGAATTAAAGAAACTTCTGGTTCTCTAATAAACATATGAATTCTCAATAATTTATGTATTATAATCGATCCAGAATGGTCAAACTGGTCATGCCAAGTAATCAATTGTTAATTAGTAAACTTCAGGCTTAGTATTTTTATTATATCAATATTTATATCAATTGATAAACATCAAGTTTCTTAATATCAATATCAAACAATTAGTAAACGTCAGGTTTACTAATATTTGTGACATACAGTCAATAAACTATATATTTATTAGTATTTGTATCAATTTTCAAGTTTATTATAATCAATAAACTTCGAGTTCATCAATATTAGTATCGATTAATCAACAAACTTCTGGTTTATTGATATTTGAATAACTAGTCAACTGCATGTTACTAATACTTGCATAACAATTAATAAACTTTATGTTTACTAATATTGTGACAAATAATAAAATAAATATTTATTAGTATTTATATCAATTTTTTTTAAGTTTACTATAATCAATAAATTTCAGGTTTACTGATATTAATATTAATTAATCAATAAACTTCATGTTTACTGATATTTATATAATTGGTAAATAATAGGTTATTAATATTTGTTAGTAAACTTTAGGTTACTAAAATTTGTATTTATTAGCAAACTTCGAGTTTACTAATATTTGTATCAAAATCAAATTATCTGAAAAAATATATTACTAATCTTATACAAAGTAAATCTCAAGTGTTTATCTTTTAGTCTCAAAATGATATTCATTTCAGCGAATATTTTTTAAAAATATATGTCTGCAGGACATATTTGAGAAATAATATATTTTCTAACAAATTGTATGCAAGTAATTGCATTATAACTCTTCAGGAGGCTTCAAATAATTGTATTACACATAACAATAATATATATATAGCAAATTGAAAACCAAATATGGCTTTACATAAAATATATTCATTATATATAATATAATGATTAAAATATAATTAAGTAAGGAACAAATTGCAATAATGCAAAATAAATCACTAAAATCATGTTAATGTCCTTGGTAATAGAAAATGTTATTCTCAGTTCTTAATATTTTTGTATATAAATTTTTAAAATTATTTATTGTAGGGTAGAATTATCGACCCTTAATCAATCTCATTAACTTATGAGAATTAAAATAATTCAAAATTTATGAATTAAATCTACTTACGGTTTAATCTTGTAAATTATAATTCTTGATTCCTTCGAGCCGGGTTATCGTAAACCACCGACTTTCAATGATCAATAGAGACTATCGTGCTGATAATGTGTTATAAACTAATTAAAGAAAAGACAGATATAGTAGAATAGAGAATTTTCTCTTATTAATTGTGTTTACTGAATAACCACAATAGGGTATTTATAAGCACAAAATAGAAGAGGTAGACTTCTACTAGAATAGAGAGAAAAATGAGTTTGATAGTCATCCAAATATCTCATAATTATCATAACATGAACAATGTTTTTGTTGAGACTCAAACTCACAATCTGGTGCTTAGTAACGATGCCAGGGCAAAGAGAATTGCCATTAGGCCACAGTGTTGGCTTTAAGGTTTTTATTCAATATATCCATTATATTGTTGCTAAAGAGTGTGGTGTCAAACTCCCCTGAGGCCCATATCTGATTCCGCAATAAAAGGGTTGCGAGAATGAAAAAACCCTAGATTTGTAAGATTTTTCTGGCAAACACCATATGTCAAATTTTTTTCTAAAAAAAATATTTAAAAAAAAAGTCTCGATTTAGTGATGAAATTTTAAATGAAATGAAATCTTCATGCAAATCATTGAATTTTTTAAAGCCGCCATCCATTTATTATCATTTTTATATTTTTTTCCTAGACTATTTAGGGATATTTTTTAAGAATAATGTTTTTAAGAAAAAAATTTGAAAAATAGTGTTAGGCAGAAATAATTTATAAAAATGGAGTGAATTTCATTCCTGCAACAACAGGTTGTGGGATCAAATATGGGTCCCAGGTTGGGGCTGCTACCACTATATATATATTAATAAAATCTTGAATAACAATCTTTGGTTAAGTATTCTGGTTTAACGGCAAAAGTCCTCGAGTACTGTGTTATTTATCAGCATGTTTCAGCTTCGAGACGCACCAGCAACAATTTTCATTGTTCCCTTATATACAAGCTTTTACTCCTTTGCACAGATTGAATATATACTCAATGAGCCTGGCCAAAGTGACCAAAGTGTGCTTTGTTGTCCACTATGCACGCGGGTTCGACTCCTAATATAGCAGTTTTTCTTTTCTTTTTTTTATTACTATTTCTTTATTATTTTCCACATTACAATTTGTTCCATATAATAAAGTCATAATTTATAAAATTATTTCTTAAGAAAACTATTTTTTTCAATTTTTTCATTATTTTTATATTAGAATTTATAAGTAATTTTTTAAATTATTTGTTATATTCCAGTTGACTAAAATTTATAATTATAAATTCTAATTAAATAAAATAAATAAATTATTTGATATTATCTTTATTTATAAAATTAATTATAAATTTTAGTTAACTGAAATATAAAATGTAATGTAAAAGAATTAGTTATATATTCTAATATAAAAAATAATAAAAAAATAAATTGTGACTTTATTATATGGAATAACTTGTAATGTGAAAAATAATTAAAAAAATAAAAAAAAGGAAAAACTGTTATATTAGGAGTCGAACCCGTGTGCATGGTGGATAACAAAATGCATTTTGTGCCAACTCGGCCATTAAGCCAAAGGTTGTTTTGTGAAACAATTATTCAGTATATTATATATAGTTAATGTAATAAAGGAATAATGAAAAATGTTGTTGGTGCGTCTCGGACTAGAGACAGATAATAAACCATACTATGCTCAAGAGGACTTTTATTAATATTATTTATATGTTGTATGGTAGCAGCCCCATGTGGAACCCACACCTGATCCCGCAACCTGCTGTTGCGAAAATGAAATTCACACCAGTTTTGTAAATTGTTTCTGTCCCCCATCATTTTTCAAAATTTTTTTCTTGAAAACATTATTCTAGAAAATGTCCTGACTATTTATTGTAGTTATTTCTGTGAAATTTAAACTTATCATGTAGGAAGTTTTAACCATTATAATCTTCAATTTATTTTTAACTTTCACCTTTTAATTAAATATTTAATATAAACTTTCACCTTTAATATTTACAATTATAATATTCTCATGTAGAAAGTTGTAACAATTATAAAAAAGCTAATAAATTGATTATAAACTTAAAAAAAAAACTGATGTTACTACCTAAATATTAAAGGGACTTTTTTCAAATAATGTGGATTGAAAGAATATTTATAAATATGGGGTATTTTGGATTTTATTTAGGGGTTTGGGATGGATTGGGTCCCGTAGGGAAAGGCTACGGGAAGGGGATTGTGGGGCCCGCAGGTGGAGGAAACCGAAGACTTAGATCTCGTAGGGAAAGGCTACGAAAATGAAGGAATGGGGCCCACCATGAACAGTAAATTAGACATTATTGGAGTTTGATACCGCAGGTTAAGTAAAAGGTGTTCAGAGCAACCTAGTACTACAGGTTCAAGCCTACTTTTTTGACTTTTCAAGCCAATAATTAAAGAACGCATTGAAAAAATTTTTCGACTATGTATATATAAACTGAAGGAAGTAGGTTGAGAATTCGCTTTGCTTGATTCACATTGCTTTTGCATTTCACAATTGCAATGTTCCAGTGATCAAAGAGAGAGAAGTTCATTAAAAATTTGAGTGTATTATTAATTCTTATCAACACTTTTACAGCATATTATTAATATCGGGTAAGATTTCTTAATGTAATTATTCATAATTTGATACTTTCTATTTTAATTGTTAACATATTAATTTAATTTTGTATTTAATTTGATAAATAACAGGTATTATACATTCAATAAATGAAAAATCTTTCGACAATACTAGCTTAAAAAACAAGGTATTATTTCAAATATAATCTATTTATTTATTGGTAGTTTAGAATTATATATATATATATATTCTCTTATTGGACCGTAATATTTTAAAAGGTTTATAAATTAGTATGACTAATTTTAATTTGATAAAATATATATATATATATATATTCTCTTATTGGACCGTAATATTTTAAAAGGTTTATAAATTAGTATGACTAATTTTAATTTGATAAAATATCATGATAAATAAGAAATGTACATATTTAAATTTAATATAATATTTATTCTATTAACTTTATATGATAGATAGTGCACACATATTTAGTTGCGAAAGTCATGAGAGGTAATATTGCAAGGAAAATTGTTAGTAAAAAATGGAATGATTTGCATAACTGTCGAGTTGAAAATAGTGCAACAATATTCAATCACATTATTATAATAAATAAAAAATTACAAAAAATTATCATGCAAGAATATCCCATGACGGAAGCAAAGATGGTAGATGCACTGTGCATAACAATTTCAATAATTTACTTGAAGTCTATTATGAAAATTTGGAATAGACATGATGTAGAAAAATATCAAAAATTAGTTCTCATATTTGTGAAAGATGTAATAAATATTAGTGAAGAAAATTATTTAAAACTTAGAGATACTATGCCAATAGATCAAAAAACTTATTATAAGTGGTACAATTATAATATATAGCCCAAATACTATATTTATTAGAATGTAATACAAAATGGTTGGGTTGTATTGATAAAATATTTATTGTATTAAATACCAATATTTTGTAATGATGTTAAGTAAATTAAGCATGCATAATTATAATATGTAATAATATTAGAGTATTTAATATTTTTACATAATTAAATAGAAAAATTATTATCTTAATAGTGGTAAATTTTACTATATTTGACAATTAAATCTAATGGAAATGGTATTACTAATATTTGAAAATAATGAAATAAATATTTTTTTGGTAATAGATTAAATATTTAAAACATAAAAATTTATATAATTTGATTTTGACTTATAGGTAACAGGAAAATGGCAAGATACACTGAATTTTTTCTACACACAGGAGGGCAAATAAGTTACAGATTGATAGGTTTTCAATATGACATATCTGCTCCAAATGCTATTACAAAGAGACTAAAAATTAAAAATAAAGCAACCCTTTCCTGAATTGATCCATAAAATTCATGTTAAATTGGGTTTAGGCATGAACGATGTGGTGTCTAGGATCATCTACAAGTGTCTAATGTACAATCGAGGATCATTATATTGGACATCAGTGGATTTGGTAGACGACGATGACATTGAGACAATATATGATAATTTAAGTAAATATAAAGATTATAAATTGGTAGAATTAATTATTGTAGTTGGTGAACGAGGTGCGAGAGCTAATCTACCTACGTATGCACCTGGTTATTAGTTGACAAATAATGAATTACAAACAAAAAACTTCAAGGTAAGTGAACAATTCTATGTGAATGATGTTAGTCCTAGTCAGCCAAGGTCGTCCGTAAGTCAACAAGATATTGATTTGGCATGCCAATCAATTTTTTTTTTAACTTTGTTAGATATCCAATATAAAATGTGGATGAAAGCCGATGATAACAATTGGTTAGCCACCAAGTAACTGTCGGTCCGAATTAAAATATTGAACCAAGCTGACTACAACATTTGATTAACCACCGAGGAGATAAGGGTGTAATTCGACATGATGGTGACTTGCTCAGAAGAGAGGCAAGTGAATGCTCAGGCCATAGTCTTCAAAGACAATCAGTTAGCCAGATACCTAATCATTATTTGAGTCAAGTGAGACAGTCAGTTAGCCAGATGCTTGATGATTGTATTAGTTAACCTTGGCAGTTATTCAGTCGCAGGGTTGGTAATTTTCTGACTAAATCCATTTTTGGTAATAGATCAAGTAATCGTCCAACTATCAGGGATTTTGTTGATCCATATGGTACTGAGACAAGTCAAACAGCTTATCAGAATCATCAACGATGATCAGTTGCCTGGAGGCCAGATTCAATTCCTAGTGAACCGAGGCAGTATATTACTCGTCGAGATGGTGATTTACTTCATCGGTCCACATCCATTAACACTCCAAATGCACAAGCAAACAAAGTTCCTTTTAATAATCTAATTATTGGTGACATTGTTAATGAAAGTTCGGTTGATTTAGGAGCTAATGATGATTTTGAAGATGTGGCTTTGAATTATGATTATTTGTCACCTAATGATGATGTTGACGCTGAAACTGCAGATATGGGTGGAGAAACTAATGACTCTAAATTTGGTGAAGGTAATGAATCTGATCATACATTATTTGTCAGCCCATTAGCATCAGTGCATGATATTGGAGAGATAGGTGATGCCATCTTTAACTTTTCATCAGGGCATTTTTCACAAATTGACTTCGATATATCATAAGTTGATCTATTAGAAAGTGTTCAGCTTCAAACTTGGGATAGTAGCTCAGAGTTATTGAAAGGTTTGGTTTTTAATAGCAAGGATGAGGTAAAATCATGTGTGAATAAATACTTAATTATGGGAATGTTGACTTCAAGGTTGTTTAATCCAAGCCAAAATATTGGGTTATAAAATGCACAAAGGCTGACGATGGATGCACTTGAAGGTGAAGAGCAGTGAATAAAGGAAAAAGTCCTTTTTGGATAATCACGCAATATCAGGGGCCTCATTCATGTCTTGTCGGTAATCTTTTAAAGGATCACAAAAAATTGGGGTTGCAAATCATTCGTAATTGCATCATGGGAATGGTAAGTAAACAATCGACCCTTCCTATTGATGTTATTATTACTGATATTAAAAATTGATTTAATTTTGAGGTATCGTATCAAAAGGCTTGGTATAGGAAAATGCAAGCCTTAGAGATCCTATTTGAAAATTATATTAAGTCCTATGAGAGATTATAGAGTTTTTTATATGTTTTGCAATGTTACAATCCCTGAACTATTTATGATTTGTGCTTAATGAAACATATGACCCAACTGTTAAGCAATGTTGATACCATGTAAAATAGTCTATTATTTAGCATGTATTTTCTTTTACTCAAGTAGTTAAGTATGTAATATTGTATATATTTTAGGTGTTTTTTGTTTAATTATTGTGTTTAATTGTATTGTAGGTCTAGGTGGATGTAAAAGTGGAGAAGGGGACCAATATTCATAAGTCATGAAGGGATTCACGACTCGAACAACCATACACAAGTCGTGAGGTGCTTCACGAGTGAAGAAAAGAAGGAGGCTCACGAGTCAGACAATCATTCACGAGTCGCAACAACATTCACGAGTCATGAAGGCATTCACTACTAGGTAGGCAGAGAAGAAAATGTTCACAAGTCGGCAAAGTGTTCACGAGTGATGTAGTATGTGAAAATGCACGACTCGTGAAGGCATTCACGAGTCGATAATTGCAATTGTTTTCGAGCGACATCAGTTTTCAGCAAACGTTTTCTCAACCAACAAGTGTTTCCATCAGGCCTTTTCATGACAACTTTTCATCTTCACACCTAATCAGAAGAGGCACGATTATAGAGTTATTCTCTCTATAAATAGGGATCTAGGATGCTAAAAAAGGGGGGAATCGAATTAGTTTTTAGTTTTAGAAAAATACAGTTTGTTTTTGGATAAACATTTTTACTTATTTTTTATTAGATTATGACAAAGGAACAAAGCCAAAGAAACAAGAGATAAGTTTGTTTCTCTTATTTATCTTTAATTCAAGTATATACTTTGGCTAGTTTTCTTTGTACATTATAAATATGCAATAGTATTTGTTTAAGACATGTTTATTGTTATTATAAATGAAGTATGATTTACATCCATTTGTGTGCATTTATTTTCTATGTATGCTTGGTCACCATATTTGGCATGTTAGTCAATTTATTCGTAACGAGAGTTGGAATTCTTTGATGGAAAAACAAATGAATGTACTTAAAGCATTGAATTCCTTTAATTTAACTTAAGGGATTCACTTTGAAGGGTTAACAAATTGGCATAGAGCTTCATAATTTTTGTTTATCTCTATAATGACACGAGAGTGCTTGTAGACTCCAAATAAAAACATCTTTACTGACACGAGAGTTGCTTTAAAGAATCTTGGCTAAATTCTCCAGTCACTTTATTTATACAATTACTTATACTTGTTCTTAGATGAATTACTATTTCATATTTCTAATGTATGTTCATACCATCATTTAAGTCATCTTTAATTCAATTTGATTTAATATATGCAAAGTAGTTTAGATATTTAAATACATCATTTTTATTTTAAGCATTGCCTATCCATCTACTTCTTGTTATTTCAATACAAAATTACTTCGTTCCCTTTGGAATGATACCCTACTCATCCCATACGCAGTTTAGTAAGACTAAGGGTTCAAATAAATTCCCATCAGATTTTGGCGTCGTTGCTAGGAAACAGTTTAAATGAATTTTTATTGATTAAAACAAAGTAGTAGATCTTCTAGGACTGTATGTTATTAGTTAGTTATTTATTTTTATGTATGAATTTTTATTTTTATGGGGCTGTTGATATTGCTAATGATAAAGGAGAGGTTTTTAAGGTTAATGGACATAGATTAAAGCCTTATTTCATTGGTGATATATTAGTTCCTGCCCAAACGGTTTCTTTATTGACTTCTTCTCCTACATAAACATATTTTTATGTTTAGGTATAGTATTCTTAGTTTAGATTTTATTAGTTTTATGGTTACTTTTTTATTTTGTTTTATGTATTTTATAGTTTTAGTTTTTATTGTCTAAAAACTATCCTATCTTCTTGAATTTTGGATCAATTTAAGTAATTTTTGCAGAAAAGTTGCATTATAGGGACACATTCATGAGTGAGGTTCAACTCATGAAGATGTTCACGAGTGTTCCAGAAGCAAACTCTTCACGAGTCGTGAACATTTGTTCGACTCGTGCATGTAATTCTTCAGTATAGGTTCGACTTGTGAGGGGCTTCACGAGTAAGACAGAAAGAAAAGCTTCACAAGTTTTGATCGACTCGTGAATATCTTCACGTGTGCAACAATCAACTTTTTCACGAGTCTTGAAGGTTTGTTCGACTCGTGATCCATTATTTCAAAATTTATACCGAGTCGTGATTTACGGATTGTTTTCTTTCTTAATTTTTTTTCTTCCTTTATTTTAGTTATTATTCATTTTAATTAATCATACATTATGTTGTAATTTTATTTAACTGCAATCCATTAATTTAAAATAAAGGGGGAGTTACAAATGCCATTAGGGTTTGTGAATAAACATGACTTTTCACTATCGGTTCACTATTTCCTCTTCAAATGTTTATAAATACTGTCGTTACCTCTTTTATTTCCCAGAGTTATTTTTCCTTCTTCACTCGTGCATTTGTCTTCCTTTTTCTTTTGTCATTCATTCTTCTCTTCTCTTGCTTTATCTTCTTTTCTGGATTTCCTCTGTGTGTGTTTCTTTTTCTTCTTCTTTTACTTCTATGATTTTGCCTTTCTTCTTTCTCTGTCTTTTTCTTTCTCCATCATGGTGAGAACAAAAAACCTATCATCTTCAAAAGGATAACAAGTGGGAGATGAAGCACAGCCTGAAAGTTTCTCAACCCAATTTGGTGCTCAGTTTACCATTTCTTCTGTGCATGAAGGTAATCGATTTCTTGCTCTCAAGGATATGGCTATCCACAATGTAAGTATTTTCCAGACTCTCTTCTTGAACAAGTAGGTATGCTTGATGCTGTCAATGACATGTTGTCTCAATGTGGGTTGCTACATCTTATCAATATGCATGAGCATTTCTATATTGATTTGGTTTTAGAAGTTTATACCAATTTGAAGGAAAATGCAGAAAATTCTAGGCTGATGGATTTTCGTTTAGGTGGTATGGATTATACGCTTACCTATTTTATAATACATCGAATTTTTGGCTTCAAACAAACTGGATTACGTGATCCTCCTAAGATTTATAGACCTAATGCATTTTGGAATTTTATGACTGGATTGACCAAACCATTTAGGGCTAGGGAGGCTAAGTCCATATTCATCACGGGATTTGAAATATTGGATTCTGCATAAGATCCTTACTTCTATTGTTTTTAACAAGCCTGAATTTAATAGAGTCGCCCATCACATGTTGTTTTTGATGTGGTGTGTGCATAATCGCAAATCAATTTGTTGGTCTTATTTGATTTTTAATCAGTTAATGCAATGTGTTGGCCGTCCGGAGTCTCCTCTAACATATGGTCATGTAATATCTGCTATTGGTAAGAGTCTTGACATTGACTTGCGTACTTATGATCGTGTCCTTCCATGTTTATATTTTTCTAAACACCTTTTTGTTAGGGGTGAAGTTGTTAATAATTCCTTTCAATTCATTCCATAGCTTTCACGATCTTATTGGAAGGACCTTGCAGGGACTTCTACTCCATAAGAAATTGTTGTGGAAAGCACTTCGGATGAGGCAAGGCAAAAGAAGCAGGGACAAAGTGATGATACCATGGATGATGCCCCTCGTGATGAGGCTGATGTTTCACCTATTATTGGATCTTCTTCAACTACCACTCATTCCATGTTCACCCAATTGTTGCAAAATCAGTCCACCATTCAGCATCAACTAACATCTTTAGAGCAAGTTACTACACAATTGGTTTGCTGTCAACGATGAATTGAGCACAAGGTGGATACCTTTATTGCCCAATCGAGCTATGTGGTATCCTTTCCTCCACCTTTACTATGATTTTTAAGGGAGTTTTCTTTTCTATGTTCTTTAGTTTATCTTTTTATTTTTATTTCATTTTTTCACATTGAGGACAATGTTTATTCTAAGTGTGGAGGAGTAGGTTTGTGTTGCATGTTTGGTTATGGTTTATATGTTAGTTGCATGTGTATTGGTATGTATTCATTTTTCAACTAAACTTTTCAATTAATTTTATTATAAAGCGTTGTTCACTTTGTATATAATATAGGTTGTTATGTTAAGTCATTTTCCTTTTATGCTCATTTTATTAGTCTTTCAAAGCTTTTAGTATGTGTTTTATGTTTTTTAAGCTATCTAATTTTACTTCTTTCAACATTTTAGGTTATTTAGTCTCTTTACTAACTATGTTTTAAGATTAGGAATTGCTCATTTAGTTTAAGATTTTAGGATTTTAGTTGCCTCATGGAAACTATAGCCATAATACTTACCCTTAGGTCCTTTCAATAATGGATGAGGACTAGTAGAAATGCAAAAAGAGAAAAAAAAAAAGAAAAAAAGAGAGAAAAGTCTAAAAATGCCACGAGATTGGATTAAGGGTATGTGCACTTACAATTGTCCTAAAAGGCAACTAATAATCTTAGAACCTTAAAGTTTATGATCAATGTTCTCTCTTGAGCATGTTTAGTTTTGAGACTCTATACTCTTGATGTTGGACATAGTAAACTTAGGTGGCTTGTTAAATTTAGAATGATGCTTTAAGATTTGATTGCCTGATATTTTGAGTGTTTAAGGTCTTTGATTTCATTTAGATCCTATCACATATGCATATTAAACAATGCTCTATAGTATAACTTGCGTAGTTTAATTTGGAATTAAATTTTCTTATTCTTTTCTCTTGCTTGAGGACAACCAAGGTTTAAGTATGGGAGAATTCAATACCATGTAAAATAGTTTATTATTTAGCATGAATTTTATTTTACTCAAGTAGTTAAGTATGTAATATTGTATATATTTTAGATGTTTTTTGTTTAATTATTGTGTTTAATTGTATTATAGGTCAAGGTGGATGTAAAAGTGGAGAAGGGGACCAATATTCAGAAGTCGTGAAGGGATTCACAACTCGGACAACCATGCACGAGTCGTGAGGTGCTTCACGAGTGAAGAAAAGAAGGAGGCTCACGAGTCAGACAATCATTCACGAGTCACAACAACATTCACGAGTCATGAAGGCATTCACTACTCGGTAGGCAGAGAAGAAAATGTTCACAAGTCGGCAAGGTGTTCACGAGTGATGCAGTATGTGAAAATGCACGACTCTTGAAAGCATTCACGAGTCGGTAATTGCAATTGTTTCAAGCGACATCAGTTTTCAGCACACGTTTTCTCAACCAACAAGTGTTTCCATCAGGCCTTTTCATGATAACTTTTCATCTTCACACCTAATCAGAAGAGGCACGATTATAGAATTATTCTCTCTATAAATAGGGATCCAAGATGCTGAAAAAGGGGGGAATTGAATTAGTTTTTAGTTTTAGAAAAATACAGTTTATTTTTGGATAAACATTTTTACTTAATTTTTATTAGATTATAACAAAAGAACAAAGCCAAAGGAACATGAGATAAGTTTCTTTCTCTTGTTTATCTTTAATTCAAGTATATACTTTGGCTAGTTTCCTTTGTACATTATAATTATGCAATAGTATTTGTTTTAGACATGTTTATTATTATTATAAATGAAATATGATTTACATCCATTTGTATGCATTGATTTGCTATGTATGCTTGACCACCATATTTGGCATGTTAGTCAATTTATTCGCAACGAGAGTTGAAATTATTTGATGGAAAAACAAATGAATGTACTTAAAGCATTGAATTCCTTTAATTTGACTTAAGGGATTCACTTTTAGGGGTTAAAGAATTGGCATAGAGCTTCATAATTTTTATTTATCTCTGTAATGACACGAGAGTGCTTATAGACTCTAAATGAAAATATCTTTACTGACAATGAGAGTTGCTTTAAAGAATCTTTACTAAATTCTCCGGTCACTTTATTTATACAATTACTTGTACTTGTTCTTAGATGAATTACTATTTCATATTTCTAATGTATGTTCATACCATTATTTAAGTCATCTTTAATCCAATTTGATTTAATCTATGCAAAGTAGTTTAGATATTTAAATACATAATTTCCATTTTAAGCATTACCTCTCCATCTACTTCTTATTATTTCAATACAAAATTACTCCGTTCTCTTTGGAATGATACCTTACTCATCCTATACACAGTCTAGTGAGACTAAGGATTCAAATAAATCCCCATCAAATGTAAAAGTGTTTTTTGGAGTTTTAGACCCGCCATTGATGGCCTGGTTCACTGTAAACCAATTTTTTGCATCGATGGAACATTCCTGACTGAAAAAATTTTGCAGACACTTCTGATAGCCAGCTCATTCGATGGTAAAGATATATTTTTTTCGATTGCATTTGCTATTGTGGAGTCAGAGAATAAATCCAGTTGGTCTTGGATTATGAATTTAATTAGAAAGTATGTAACTCAATGTGTCGGCATAACAGTTATATTAGATCAACATGCCAGTATCATGGCAGTCTTTAGGGATGAACAAAGTGGTTGGAAAGAGCCTTTAGTGTTTCATAGGATATGTTTGAGTCGTTTTGTAAGCAACTACAATACACACCACATAAAACCAACAAAAATAGATTTACTTTTCAAGGTTGGTAAGCATCACAACTGAGTGAATATCATTGTTTGAACTATATTATTTTTTATATTGAATTGTTGTACCTTTAATATAATTTAATGTACTTGTTCAGGGGCTTAATTTCAAAAGCATAAGTTCAAAGAGAAAATGGATCAAATTAAAATGCTTGACTAGGATTCCTATAATTGGGTGATGAAGGTACCATTAGAAAGGTGGACATCATTTAAGGATGATGGATATCCCTATAGCCATACGACGACAAACATGGCAAATAGTGTAAATAGTGCTCTTAAAGGTATTCGTATGTTGCCTATTACTGCGATCATTGAACATGTTTTTGGTCGGTTAATTAAATTTTATGAACAAAAAAGGGGTTGTACATGACCAAAATGGCTAAAGCATTAAGTTTCACACCCAAATATGTTGAAATAATTACCTAACATGTTATTAAGGCAAGAGGTCATATGGTGGTTGATTATGATAGTCGATATAAATTATTTTCGGTAATAGCATACATAGCACCTAAGGCTGGCACTGAAGTGGACACTTACATAGTGAGTTTAGACAAGTGAGAATGTGAGTGCGAAAAGTTTCAAGGTACCAAAATGCTATGTTCTCACACAATTGCAATTTGTACTCACAAGCATCTCAATATGTTCCAATTTGTTGATAATTGTTATAAGGCTATGAAATGTTATGAAGGTGAGTTCAGGTCGATGAGACATAGAGCATATTGGCCTGAGTATAATAGCCCAACACTCAAACCCAAAATGACACTAATGAGGAAGAAAGGTCGACCAAAGACAACTCGCATTCGCAATGAGATGGGTCGGCATGAACATGGTTGTAACACCCTTAATAAACTTAACACTGTTCCACTACATCACAGGCCGAAAATTTTTTTTCCAACTTATTCTTTTTAACTTCACAACCTATACTTAGTTATCTTAAATCCCAAAATGTCGATGACCTAAAACTGTCTAATTGACTATGCATTTAATAAAATTTTAGCAATATAACGGTTATAAATTGCTCTAACCCCCTGAAAAGCAAACAACATCCACAGCCTCTTAGAGGCACAATAGTCACATATATATTATCAAATCAAGCTTTTATATATCCAAACCATTCATTTAGATCTATCACGAACATTCCATTTCACCAACTAAGTCTCATATTTATCACTAGGTAATGACATATTACAATCCAAAATATCAACTCCAAAGTTTATTTACATCATACACACCATAAGTATTATGTTCATATATATATATACACGCCACAAAAATTCAAAACTCTACTTTAATCAAAGAAGTCCTTCAGGGAATATTATTGTTCCCGCTCCTGCGTACTTGCACGCAGTCACAACTACGCGCTGAGCATTGACATGCCTAGTGGTAACTAACAATCTAAATATTTTTTATACTTAACTTAAAATAGTGCAATTATTAAAAAATTCTCCATGTTAATTTGTCAAGCAAATTCAAATAACATTTTCCCTTTTAATTAACATTTTTAAATTGCTAATACACTTTTATTCTTTAAATGTTTATTTCTTATCAAATTGCACATTTAGTTCAATATTTTACTTTTTATCAATTTGGTCCCTCTTTCTTGTTAATTTACAAATTTAGCCTTATATGCTTTCTTTTAACATCTAAACTATTAATTAAGGTACTTAACCTTAATTTTACACTTAGTTAAACATTTTTATGCAAAATTTTATTTTAGTCCTTGTTGGCTATAAAACTTTATTTTAGTACATTTTAACCATTAATTGACTGTCTTATCCTTAATTAGGTAATTCTCAATTAATTTACTTAACTTTTACTCTTTTGAGAAAAATTGCAATTTTGTCTCTAAACTTTCTTTTTCTTTCAAATTAGTCATTTTCCACTTTTAATTAACATTTTTCATTTCTTTTTCACATTTTCTCATCTATTTTCATTATGCCCCTAGTTCTGACCTGACAGAAAACTCCAAATCGGATACACAAGATGTGGACCCCGCAGGGCCACAACAGAGATAGAGAAATGACCTCCAGAGGGCCAATTCTCACAGAGCAGAGAACAAAGACAGAGTAGCCATGGTGATCAGAGATCCAATCCATAGCATAGCAAGTCGTCATGACTTGTACCGCGGTATAGAGATATCCCTATGGCCAACCAATTATATTTTGAGCTAGTTTTTACTGCCTGGTTATTTCTAAAGGCATTACTGTATGTCTTTTACTTATACATATTACACTATTTATTTCAAAAATACTTTAATATTGCATATAAATTTCTTAAAATTTTATATGCACGCTTTTCACTTTTCTTAACATTATTCCTTCATTTTATTGAATTTTTTTCCAATAATTCAATATTTTTCATTGTACATAATTAACAATTTATTCCTCATTTATTCAATATAATATAGATAAATTCTCTAACAATTTATTTATACCTCATTTCACATCTAATACCCATATATACATAATTTATGCCTTAAACCCTTATAAATTCCAATTTTCATTATTTACATAACTTACTAACTAGCTTTAAAAATTTCCATTAAATTTCATAAATCATATAAAAATTCATGGAAGCTAATTATGATATTCATAATTAATTTAAGCTACTAATTACTATTTTTATGCAAAAATCATTATTTTTGCCTTAGTAAAATTTTCAGCCATCACTATAACATAACCTTAAAAATTTTATTTCTTCATTCTAATTATTCACATAGCATTAAACATATTCCAATTTCATTTTTCCCAACTTAATTTCAATATTTAAGCAATTTAGCAATTTTTTCCTAATTACATAAAGAGAATTAATTTAAATAAATAGGAAATACTTAGATTTATTAGTCACATACCACAATATCTTGATCAAGAGTACCTAGCCTTCCTTCTCTTTACCCTTATCCCTTGAATTTCTTCCTTCACTTTCCACACCTAATACAACCAACCCATTAAACCTTAGTTTTCTTCATTTTATTGATCTCAAATGTAAAATTCAAGCTCAAAATCATAAACTATACCTCAAAATTCATAGGAAAACACTAAAGAAATAATTTAAATCTATAAATTTCTTAACTTCTAACTTACCCTAATTTCTTTAACCACTTGATTTCTAGACTTTCCTTGCTCAAACCACTTGCTTGAGGCTACTAGGGTGAACTAGAGAGGTGAAACTTTAATTATTATGTTGGAAATTATGAGAAATTTGAAGTGAGAGAATAAGAAATCAAAGAGAGGAAAGGGAGAGTATGGTTCGGCCAACTAAGGAGGAGGAGAGGCAGCCAGCTAAATCTGAAAATTTCTTCAGATTTTCTCTCTTTATATACCCCTCAAGTAAGCCTAAATATGGGCTTAGTTTATGGGCTTACCCCAATTATAAATTTAAGTCCATTTTAGGCTATTTAAGGCTCAAACCAAATTCTCTACCTTGCTCACTTCAAATCACTTCAAAAATAACTAGTACGCAAATTTTCGGCTCAATCGGAGTTCGTTATCGATCTGATTCAAACTTATCGGTCCGACAACTGTCGGTGTCACCGAAAAATTTCATTCTCATCACTAAAATATTCTACACAAATGTTCATGTAGGCATGCAAAATCTAACAATTTTCGGAGTTCGTTTATTATTTTTAATTATTTACGCAAAATCAAGTCATATTCTCTATCGGGAAAATTGACTCGCTACCTTTTTCGTATTTTTGACTTTTAGATGCATATTTAACCTAAATTTCACTTCAAATTTTAACCCCGAACTCTCTATGACCATTACTTTTTGATGGTCCAATAAAATATTTTTGACTTTCGGGTGTCCTTTCAGGCCCGAAAAGTACTATTTACTATCGGGAAGTACTGTTCACGGCTGACCCAGTATTGAGGCCATTATAATTCTCCCCTACTAAAAGAAATTTCATCCTCGAAATTTACCTAAACTGAAGAGTAGAGGATACTGCTGTCTCATGATCGACTCAGGTTCCCAGGTAGCTTCCTCTACATTGTGGTGATGCCACAAGACCTTCACCAACGGTATCTGTTTGTTCCTGAGTTTTCGGACTTCTCTAGCTAAAAGCTTCATTGGTCTTTCTTCATAGCTCATGTCAGCCTGCACTTGTATCTTTTCTGGTGCTATCACATGGCTCGGATCAGACCTGTATCACCGGAACATGGATACATGGAAAACATCATGTATCTTCTCCAAAGCATATGAAAGTTTCAACTTGTAGGCCACGGGACCCACTCTTTGAAGTATCTTATATGGACCTATAAATCTAGGGCTCAACTTGCCCTTCTTGCCAAACCTCAGAACTTTCTTCCACGGAGATACTTTTAGAAAAACTTTGTCTCCTACCTGAAACTCAATATCCTTTCTCTTCAGATCTGCATAAGATTTCTGACGTTCCATTGCTTCTTTCAAGCGGCTTTTGATAATCTAAACTTTCTCTTTCGAATCACGGATCAAATCTAAGCCTAAAAGCTTTTTCTCACTCAGTTCTGTCCAGCACAATGGAGTTTTACACTTCCTACCATATAACGCTTCAAAAGGTGCCATTTTCAAACTGGACCGGTAGCTATAGTTGTATGCAAACTTAGCCAAGGGCAAATGCTTTTCCCAATTGGTGCCAAAATAAAAAACACAGCATCAAAGCATATCCTCTAATATCTGAATCACCCGCTCGGACTGGCCATCAGACTGAGGGTGAAAAGCTGTGCTGAGGTGAAGTCTGGTGCCTAGAGCATCTTGAAAACTCTTCTAGAAATGAGATGTAAACCTAAGATCCCTATCAGAAACAATCGATATAAGCACTCCATGCAACCTAACCACTTCACTGATATAAATTTCTACCAGCCTAGTCAAGGAATAATCCATCCGTACTGACAAGAAATGAGCAGATTTAGTGAGCCGATCAACAATTACCCAGATGGCATCATGTTTTCTTTGAGTCACAGGTAGGCCAGTCACAAAATCCATGGTCACCTGATCCCATTTCCATTTCGGGATAACAAGTGGTTGAAAAAGACCAGAAGGAACCTGATGCTCTGCCTTTACCTGCTGACATGTCAGACATTTATCCACAAAATCAGTCACATCACATTTCATACCTGACCACCAATAGTAGACTTTCAAATCTTGGTACATCTTGTTACTTCCAGGGTGCATGGCATAGCTACTATGGTGTGCTTCTGTCAGAATCTCTTTCTTCAATTCTTCTTGAGCTGGCACACAAAGTCTTCCTTTATAATAAAGGCTTCCATCACTAGACAATGAATAGTCACTTCCACTACTATGCGAAAGCTTGTTTACAATAGCAATTAGCCGGTCATCTTCCTTCTGAGCCGTTTTCACTTTATGCATAAAGTTTGGTTTAACTCGTAGCTCAGCTACTATAGCTCTATCTGTTGCTAAACTTAAATTGGTGTTCATTGCCCGAAGAGCTGCAAAGATCACTATTAATCATTTACACTTATCAATACCTTATACAAGTTCATTTCAAAACACTAACATTACCTGACATAAATTTCCTGCTGAGCGCATCAGCCACCACATTTGCTTTCCCTGGATGGTAGTCGATATAGCAATCATAGTCTTTAATCAACTCCAAGCAACATCTTTGTCTAAGATTGAGTTTTTTCTGGGTAAGCAGATATTTCAAACTCTTATGATCAGAATAAATATAGCATTTTTCTCCATACAAGTAATGCCTCTGAATCTTCAATGCAAAAACAATGGTTGCTAAATTTAAATCATGAGTAGGATAGTTTTTCTCATGAGTTTTGAGTTGCTGAGAGGCATAAGCTATCAACTTGCCCTCCTGCATCAAAACGCAACCTAAACCATTCCTGAAAGCATAATTGTAGATCATGAAATCCTTGCCTGATTCAGGTTGAGTAAGGATTGGAGCTTCTGTCAACAAAGTCTTTAGCTTCTCAAAGCATTCCTGGCATTTATCAGTCCATAAAAATTTAACATTTTTCTGTAGTAATCGAGTCAAAGGAACTGCAATAGTGGAGAAGCCCTTGATGAATCTCCTATAATACCCGGCCAATCCCATAAAACTTCGAACTTCAGTTACATTCTTAGGTGGTTTACATTGAAGGATTGCCTCAATCTTGGAAGGATATGCTTTGATGCCCTCTGTAGATATGACATGACCCAGAAAAGATACCTCATTCAGGAAAAAAGCACATTTGCTGAATTTAACATACAATTGTTTCTCTCTCAGAGTCTGTAGCATAATTCTTAATTGTTAGTGTAAGCCCTAGTCCCAATACATTGTAATAAAACACTTAGTTAATAAAATGAGGCATTTGTTTTATCTTTTGTATTCCTGTGCATATCAATTGATAAAACTATCCAAGAATGTCGTTTCGTTTTAAGTTATCACGTGTGAGGCACATGATTGTAAGACCTTGAAACAAATAATACTTCATTCTAAACATCCCTAGTCAGTCATTGTTATGGGAATAACAATGAATTAAGACTAGTATGCTCTCTCTGATATTATGAGTTCTGTCTTACGGATCATTAGGACAAGAGTATCAATCAGAGATCATAGATACATGTTAAAGAACATGGAATCTGGATACGATCCGCTCATGAGAACACTACATGGTACAAGTCATAAGTGTTTCTCATATGCAACTTTTGTATCGGAGTTCTTAGACCTGAAATCTCTATGAAACTCTTTATGAATTACTGTGTACTTTGACATACACCTAACGTGCTCGTAACAGAGTGACAAGTACGGGTATGATTGGGTATGCATTGATTCATGTTAGAGAGCATGAGAGAAGTGAAGGGATTATCCCTCTCAATAAGAAAGAAAATATCATCGACCACTTGATCAGTGAACTGAGAAGTGTATGGCCATACCGAGATGAAATAATGAGTAATCATTATTTATCTGAGAGTTCAGTGTCACTGGAATATCAAGAAAGGAATTAATATATATAAGGATGACTAGTTCCATGCCTTATATTAATTCTGATATTTATGGGTAAGGGACTATGCAAAATTGTATTAGGTCACTAAATGTCATATGCATTTTCATTTAATTTGGAATGCTATAATATCTTGCTAGATAATATATATAGCCTTTGAATTAATTTATTAATTCATTGCCAACATTAAATGGACCTATAGGATCGCACACAAAGCATTGGGCTTAAAATATTTAAATTGTGTATTGAGAATTAATTTGAACTTTTATTTAAAGTCAAATTAATGCATAAAATGGGTAAACAGATTTTTGCCTAAAACAGCAAATCTGTAAAAACAGTTTTTTGCCTAAAACAGCTAACTGTCAAGGTGCGAGCTGTTTTAGGAAAATCTGTTCAGCCACGATTTTGCCTAAAATAGCTAGCTATTTTAGGCAAATCTGTGAAACAAGTTTTTTTGCCTAAAACAGTTAGGCAAATATGTTGAACTGTCTTTCTGTTTTAGGCAAATCTGTTAACAGTTGGTCACAAGAGAAATTTGTTGGCATGTGCTAGGTTTAATTTCAATTGATTAATTATCTATGTATAATTAAGTTAATTGAGTATTAAATCCTAATTTGTATTTAATCAAAATATAATACTTGAGAGGGAATTACAGTAGCCAAAATTCAAACTAAAATACTAGTTGAATTCGGCAACTTATCACCTTAAATAAGTAAGTTTGTTTTGATTAAATGACTAATGCCATTTGAATTTAAATTCTAATAGAATTTAAATTAAGATATATCTCTTAATTAGGAAGTGATGGAGGCTGAAATTAACACTTAATTTTCGGCACTCACACTTGACCTAAATTAAGTGATATATATTAATGAATTAAATGAATAAAAAGGTATGCCGTTTTGCTATTTTTCTCTCTTGGCCGAAATACTCAAGGGGAAAGAAATCTTTCTTGTTCTCTTGTGTTCTTGGGCTGAAACAGTAACCTAAAGGAAGAACAAGATCAGATCTTGTGGCTTCAAATCATTCCCATTGCCGAATACACAATCATAGAGCTAGCACTCTTAATTTTAAGCCATCTTTGCAAGTGTGTGTGTGAGAATAGAGGGAGTGGCGTAAAGGCTGTTCCTTGGCATTGGTGGTGAAGATCTAAGGTGGACATATCCTTCTTGGTTGCTGGTCATCATCAAAATCAAGTTTTAAAGACATCTAAAGTTGTAAGTTTAAAACTCTAAAATTGCACGTTTCGATTCTTGTCATGAAATTGTATGGCATGTATGATAAAATTTTTTTGTTTTTTCGCTGTGCTATCATCACATTCATACCATGTCATATTCCATCATGTTTATCATAATCTTTCGGTGTCCTTAAATACACCAGGATGTCGTCGATGAAGACCACCACAAACTGATCCAAGTAGGGGTGAAAAACTCTATTCATCAGGTCCATAAAGGTTGTTGGTGCATTTGTAAGTCCAAATGGCATGACCAAGAACTCAAAATGGCCATACCTGGTCCTAAAAGTAGTCTTGGGCACATCCGCTTCCTTAACCCCCATCTGGTAATAACCCGATCTCAGATCAATTTTGGATAAAACTTTCGCTCCATTAAGCTGGGCAACCAAGTCTTCAATGCGAGGAAGAGGGTATTTGTTCTTTATAGTCACTTTATTCAACTGTCGGTAATTAATGCATAGTCGGAGAGTCCCATCCTTTTTCTTTACAAATAGGACAGGCGCTTTCCAAGGAGAAGTGCTAGGTCTAATAAACCCCTTGTCATGCAATTCCTGAAGCTGAATCTTTAATTCCTTCAACTCTACAGGTGCCATTCTATATGGAGTAATAGAAATGGGAGCAGTACCAGGAGTGATATCAATGGAAAATTCTATCTCTGTCAGGTGGTAAGCCTATAAGCTCATCAGGGAACACATCCTAGAACTTCCTAATTGTAGGTACATCTGACACCTTTTAACTATCTTTCTTTGCCTCAACTGCATAACACAAATATGCTTCACAGCCTTTTCTGATCAACCTTTTTGCTACAGTAGTGAAAATCACATCAAATAGAAAGTCAGATCTCACACCCACAACCGTGATGTCTTCACCACTCTGAAGCTATAGGGTGACTCCCTTTTTTCTACAGTCGACAGTCGCTTGATGGGCGGATAGCCAATCCATCCCAAGAATCAAATCAAACTCGCAAAAGGGAAACTCGATAAGATTTGCCAGGAATACATGTCCCTGGACACCGATAGGACACTGTCTATAAATATTATGCACTACCACACTATGCCCTAGAGGATTACTCACCAAGATGTCCTAGTCGAAGTAGGCTTCTTTCATCCCTTTTCCCTGTGTCAGTTCTGTGCTAATGTAAGAGTGTGTGGAACCAGGATCAATTAGAGCATATACTGAATTAGATAACAAAATAAACTTACCCACAATCACATCAGGAGCATCCTTCTCTTCTCGGGCCCTGACAGCATATGTCTGTCCCCCTAATTGCCTCTATCCTTGGGATGACTGACCAGCTGGTCTGAAAATTGAAGTATTAGGGGCTACTCCCCTACCACAACCTCGCGGGGCTGATGACCTTGTACCAGATGCTGGTGAGGCGGCTAAAGCAGTCTGCTATAAAGGACAGTCTTTAATACGATGCTCTGGGGACCCACTCCTAAAACAGGCTCCGATCAGCAATCTGCACTCCCTTAAATGTGCCTTTCCACAATGATCACACAAAACTGGTGTCCCCCTACCACTGCCTCTGGGTGCACTAGAAACTGTAGTGGCTGTAGATTTACCACGAGAAGCACTACCCTGGCCCCTGCCCGCTGGTGGGTGACCTTGAGGCGTCTGCTGACCCTTCTACTTTTTACTCTGTCTCGACTTGCCACTGTTTTGTCCCTGCTTCCTCTTCTGCTGAAATCGAAACTGCCTTTCTGCTTGCTCGACTTGGTTGGTTTCTAATTTGATAGTCACATCTATCATGGATCTCAGATTTGGGTATTTCTGGGCCTCGATGATCTATCTCAGCTCAGTATTCAATCCTCTCTCAAACTGCTGACATAACCTTTCTTATGTAGCCAAGCCTTCATCTAAATAAGCGCTTAGGTGCTCAAACTCTCTGTACTCAAATCCAATATACTTTTTCTCAAACTGATCAATGAAAAATTTCCAGTTCAAACGGTATGCAGGCGTGTGCCTTCTGACTGAGTCCCACCAAATAAAAGTTGGACCCTGTAGTAAAGCAATAATACCCTTAAGCTTCTCCTCTTCAGAACTGTGGGTGATTTCAAACAACCTCTTTACTTTAAAAAGCCATGCTCTGTAGCTACTGGTGTTAAAGGGTCCTCGCCTGTAAAATCCTCAGCTTCTAACCTTTTTAACTGCTCCAATATAAGCCTTCTTCTAGGTGGAACAAGCTGCTAAACCTGTATTGCTGGTGGTGGTGCCTGAGCCTGTGCAGCCTGGAGGCGCTGCTGGATATAATCTGACATTAAATTGAGAAAATTCAGTTGAGGAGGAAGAGGTAGAGGAGGCACTATAGGTGGAGGTATCTGCTGCGGTGAGACCTCCTGTTGTCCCATATTACTTGAGGCCTCGCTCCTATTATCCCCAGGCTCGCGACTCGGCTCTCCAGACATCTTTTAACTATAAAATAAAAGGAAGCAAGAATACACTAATTCCCAAAATAACTTCTCAAAATAGCAATTGACATGTATATAACTTATTTAAATTAAACATTGCACCCACTCGATCTTAGAACTGCCTAAACCTCGCTTTGATACCACAAAATGTAACACCCTTAATAAACTTAACATTGTTCAGGTACACCGCAGGCCGAAATTTTTTTTTCCAACTTATTCTTTTTAACTTCACAACCTATACTTAGTTATCTTAAATTCCAAAATGCCGATGACCTGGAACTGTCCAATTTACTATGCATTTAATAAAATTTTGGCAATATAACAGATATAAATTGCTCTAACCCCCTGAAAAGCAAACAACATCCACAGCCTCTCAGAGGCACAATAGTAACATATATATTATCAAGTCAAGCATTTATATATCCAAACCATTCATTTAGATCTATCACGAACATTCCATTTCACCAACTAAGTCTCATGTTCATCACCAGGTAATGACATATTACAGTCGAAAATATCAACTTCAAAGTTTATTTACATCATACACACCATAAGTATTATGTTCATATATATATACATGCCACAAAAATTCAAAACTCTACTTTAATCAAAAAAATCCTTCAGGGAATATTCTTGCTCTCGCTCCTGCGTACCTGCACGCAATTACAACTACGCGCTGAGCATTGACATGTCCAGTGGTGACTAACAATCTAAATATTTTCTATACTTAGCTTAAAATAGTACAATTATTCAAAAATTCTCCATGTTAATTTGTTAAGCAAATTCAAATAACATTTTTCCTTTTAATTAACATTTTTAAATTGCTAATACACTTTTATTCTTCAAATGCTTATTTCTTATCAAATTGCACATTTAGTTCAATCTTTTACTTTTTATCAATTTGGTCCCTCTTTCTTGTTAATTTACAAATTTAGCCTTTTATGCTTTCTTTTAACATCTAAACTATTAATTAAGGTACTTAAAGTTAATTTTACACTTAGTTAAATATTTTTATGCAAAATTTTATTTTAGTCCTTGTTGGCTATAAAACTTCATTTTAGTACATTTTAACCATTAATTGACTGTCTTATTATTAATTAGGCAATTCTCAATTGATTTACTTAACTTTTACTCTTTTGGAAAAAATTATAATTTTGCCCCTAAACTTTCTTTTTATTTCAAATTAGTCCTTTTCCACTTTTAATTAACATTTTTCATTTTTTTTCACATTTTCTCATTCTATTTTCATTATGCCCCTAGTTTTGACCTGACAGAAAACTCCAAACCGGATACACAAGATCTGGACCTCGCAGGGCCACAACAGATATAGAGAAATGACCCCAGAGGGCCAATTCTCACAGAGCAGAGAACAGAAACAGAGTAGCCATGGTGATCAGAGATCCAATCTATTACATAGCAAGTCGTCATGACTTGCACCGCGGTACAGAGATATCCCTATGGCCAGCCAATTATATCTTGAGTTAGTTTTTATTGCCTGGTTATTTCTAAAGGCATTACTGTATATACTTTTACTTATACATATTACACTATTTATTTCAAAAATACTTTAATATTGCATATAAATTTCTTAAAATTTTATATGCACGCTTTTCACATTTCTTAACATTATTCCTTCATTTTATTGAATTATTTTTCAATAATTCAATATTTTTCATTATACATAATTAACAATTTATTCGTCATTTATTCAATATAATATAGATAAATTCTCTACAAATTTATTTATACCTCATTTCACATCTAATACCCCATATATACATAATTTATGCCTTAAACCCTTATAAATTCCAATTTTCATTATTTACATAACTTACTAACTAGCTTTAAAAACATTTATAATTAATTTAAGCTACTAATTACTATTTTCATGCAAAAATCACTATTTTTGCCTTAGTAAAATTTTCGGCCATCACTATAACATAACCCTAAAAATTTTATTTCTTCATTCTAATTATTCACATAGCATCAAATATATTCCAATTTCATTTTTATCAACTTAATTTCAATATTTAGGCAATTTAGCAATTTTTTTCCTAATTACATAAAGATAATTAATTCAAATAAAGAGGAGAATTCATGTAGGCATGCAAAATCTGGTAATTTTCGGAGTTCGTTTACTATTTTTAATTATTTATGCAAAATCAAGTCACATTTCTAACCGGAAAAATTGACTTGCTACCTTTTTCGTATTTTTAACTTTTGAATGCCTATTTGACCTCAATTTTACTTCAAATTTCAACCCCGAACTCTCCATGACGAGTACTTTCCGATGGTCTAATAAAATATTTTTGACTTTTGGGTGTCCTTTCGGTCCCGAAAAGCACTATTTATCATCGAAAAGTACTGTTCACGACTGACCCGGTATTGAGGCCATCACAGTGACCGTGTTACACATTGCAATAAGTGCAAAAATGTTGGTCATAATAGGAAAACATATCGTAGTAGTGTGGGATCTTCTAATCAACGATTTAACTGAAAGGTATGTAATAATGTCTTGAATATTATATGTCGTTATATTGTTTTGTTCAATTGGTATATAATTATGTCTAGCATATTATATGTTGTTACATTATTTTGATCAATAGGTATGTAATACTGTCTTGAATATTATATGTCATAATATTGTTTTAGTTTCAACACACATCATTATTACTATATTTAAATAAATATGTCTTGAATTATGAAATGAAATAATATGAGATATCAAATATTATACTTAATATAAACATATCATACATAACAAAATGAATTATGTCTAAATTGAGGATAAGAACTACTGCTGAAATTTTTAGGATCTGTTTGTTCTGGCATGGAATCTTTGAAACCACCACTATATAACAGTTGATCCCCAAAAACCTGTGTGGGCATGACATTTGTATAATGTAAAAGTTCATCTAGAAAATCATCTTATTGAACGCGATCATTCATTCCCCCTTGCATATTGAAGTGCAAAATTACAGAAGTGTACCCTGCTCATTCCGATTCAAAGACACTAAGATTCAAATCAACGTTCAAACGTGATGGACCCGCTTCATAGTCATAACATGTTGATGGACTAGGTCGTGGATCATAAAATGTAGGTTGAATAAAAGTAGGCATTCCGAATGAATCGAAACTATCATTAAAACCATATGGCCATGACATAGGTTAGGGTACCTAGTGGACTCCCGGGGGAATCAAAATAGAGGGTATAGTGGTCCATGGTAATGGTGAATTATATGATATTTTTAGTGTGTTTTTAGGTATTTAATTAAGTTAATTTCATGTTAATTAGGTTTAATTTGAGTTTAATTTGTTAGTTTTATGTTTTTGGAGTTAATTGTAAATTTTAATGTTTTTCAGGATTATTTTGCAAGAAAAAGGACTTAATTATAAAAAGGTAAGAGATTTGGGCCAAAACTGTAAATTTGGAAAATTCATGTTAAGACATTATCGTGAAGTTCAGAAGTTCAATACATGGCCACGTGAAATGAAGAAGAAAAGCAACACATGGCCATGTGTGAAAATGAACTAAGCAACACATGGCCACGTGAGAGAATAAATGAAGAATACCAAAGGAGACACGTGACCATGTGTGAGGGAAGACATAATCAACACGTGGCCACGTGTGAAGGAAGACTCAAGGAACACGTGACCACGTGTTCCATTGCAAAGGAAAGGACGTGGCCACGTGATGAAGACTCCCATGAAGCGAAGGATTTCGATTTTTCCAATTCAAGAAGGATTCTTCTCCTACTCTAATTTGGGAAGTTTAGAAGGCTT
This sequence comes from Excoecaria agallocha, assembly GCA_037975025.1. NCBI lineage: Eukaryota > Viridiplantae > Streptophyta > Magnoliopsida > Malpighiales > Euphorbiaceae > Excoecaria > Excoecaria agallocha. Next base: position 44,933,956 of record CM075815.1, read on the forward strand.
CTACAACATATTTTGCCTATAAATAGACAACTCTAACACCAAAGAGAGGGGGAATGGGATCGAATTAGGGAATTAGGGATCAAAACCCTTAGAATTAAGTTTTACTTTTCTTTAATTTATTTTACGTTTCTTAGTTTTTCTTGTTTTCTTCAACACTTTGTTTTAGTTTTTAATTATGTTTAAGAAGTAGTTTTTCTTCTTTTGCTAATGGATTCTTGAAATCTTACATTTTCATTGTTATGACTTTATTTTGAGCTTAATTTCAATATCGGTTGATTATTTCTTGGTTTTAAGCATATTCTTATCTTTGATTGTGTTAAGATTGGTTATTGGTTTATTGAATAAATAACTAAGAATTGGTTTTGACATAGTTAATGATTTGCATGTTCTTGGGTTAACTCTTTAATGTTCATGCATGATTATTATCCGAAATATGAAATGATTATGTATGAATTTTATTGGTTAATACTAAGAGAGGAAGAACTAAGAATGGGTGAAAGTTGAATCTCTTGAGAAAGGCTTTAATAAACATCTAGGAGGATTAATTCAGACTTTTATGTCAAGTATTGAATTGTTCTGAATAAGGAAGTTTAATGCTTGGAATGATAATCTTGAATAAAGTTATCTGGGTTTATTTATCTGAATTCTTCATAATCATTGATGTTATTATTTGAATTTAAGTCATTACGATGAAAGTTAAGGTGGATAGTTTCCTTAGCAAGAGAATTTCAGTTATTGTTTTGTTTTTAATTTATGTTTTAGCTTTTGTTTTGTTTAATTGTTTCTTTTATTTAATTTTTGCTTTTGAATCAAAAACATTTAGGAAACAATCTCGGATTAATTTAATTCATACATAGGTATTATTCTTAGCAATCCATGTTCCCTTGGGTATGATATTTGGGGTCTTAATCTATATTTTCCTGTATTACTAGCCGATCTAGTACACTTGCTAGACACCGGTCAGTCCACCTTTCAGCCATGCCTTTTTTACTTTTTCTTGAGTGTCGAAAGTCCTCATAAGGTGTCGATAGTGGTGGAAATTGTATATGATGAGGAACAGGCTACCGTGGGTAATCGATTGAAGTTCTATCAATTGCTCCCACTGCACCTAAAATGGCTTTTGATTTCATACGAACATCCTCGCCTTGACTTGATGATGACAATGCCATGTCACAATGGAAAATCTTTTTAGCAACATCAGCCTGCATGCATTTAAGTTAAATATTATATAAGAGGTCACCATTCATGCAAAATCATTCAAATTTTTTTATATTAATGATGTAATAATCATACCGAAGCTCCTATTGTAGCTCACGCACGGCTTATCCATCGTCTCGTTCTTACTATATACCACTACATATATTACGACCTTAAATGCAATGGTGTTGTGATTAGAGGTGTATTGACAATCCAATTTAGTCAATTATTCCACTCAAAAATGAAATTAAAAAATATATCTTCCTAATTTTTGTCATTGTGCCCTCTCAAATCGACATAATACATCCTATCATCGATTTATGGTTTATTAGTAATGGGTTGATCCATTCCAAATTGCCAAAGGCAGCGATCCGGATAGCGCCACTCTATGATATGGAAACATATCAAAGGCATAATTGATCTCTAATGTGGTGTCCATTTATACAAAAAGATGGTAATGTATGCATCACATCGCTGTATGGTTGCCACTCCATCTAATAAAAAAAGAAAAATTACCAAATTTTGGTATCAATGTTTAAATTTTTCAAAAAGCAAAATATTTATCAAAATAAATTAAAATATATAATTACCTGATCATTCTGTTGTGTGTCTAAATCGACTCGATAATCATTCACATCTTTATTATTATTTCTTCTCAGATCGATAGGGGATCACCACCTGATACACAATATTAGGTTCATAAAGATTATTGTATAATTGAATATAAAAAAATATTTATTTCATAATAAATAAATAAAATTTACCTATATCCATAAAGTATACTTTGATCTAACACAATTGCATGAATAAAAGAAGGTCGAAATAGGGTGAGTCTTTCCCATGTCCACATTTGTAATAACTGCTGATAACCACTAATCCCTTGAGCATTTGAATGAGTAGCACGGTAAAGCTCCCTATACAGCCATGCCAAGCAAGCTGAACCCCAATTGTAATTTTCAACCTCATTTAAATGCTCCAGTGGGGGAAGCCACATCAAATGGATAACATTATTTGAGGTTAAAGGACACAATAACCCACCAATACAGCGTAAAATCTATACATGGGTGAAGCATTGGATGTCATACTCAATAGCATTGTCAGGTAAATGATTAAAAGTTCTCAATAACCATGTCATTTTAATTGAATGCCCTCTTATAACATTTTCAAGAGACATTTATCCTAAAAGTTGTTGACAGATAATATGCCAATTATAGTTCACATGACCTATTACCACACGCCCATCGATGGCTAAATCAGCCAGTATCTCGATGTCTTGCAATGTAATGATTGCTTCATCAACGGAGAAGTGAAAAGTGTGTGTTTCTTGCCTCCACCTTTCCATAAGGGCAATCATCAAATTGTCATCGATATTCATTATCCATATCTGAGATACTCTATAAAATTTTGTCAATCTTAAATATGGTATGATTCTATCATCGATATTTAGGTAGTGAGCCTTCACACTATCTCTCTAGGCAAATAATACATCATATGCAACCAGCAAATATAAATACATACATATAAATATAAAAAAAGTCACACAAACGTGCATGTGTGTTTATTTGTGCATATACATAGACACATACATATAAATATAAAATTAATTAAATAATAAAAATATAATTACATTGTTCGCTCAAAAAGCATTTACTCAATGCTTTTCTTTTAATGTTAGCAAATCATCTACATATGGTCCTGAATTAATATATTGCTAATTCGGAAACTAATCCAATTTTTTATAACCTAAATTTAAACACAATAACAAACGTTTAATCAATAAAATTTTAGTTTTTTGTTGTTAACCCAATAAAGAAATTATTTAAATTAACTGTTACTAATCTATCATGGTAACAAATAATTAATAAATTTCACTACGCAATTTATTTAAATAATTATCTTTTATGGGTTAACTCTATATTTATTCATATTATAATTACTAACTTTTTTTTCATCAATATATCACATCGCACCAATGTATATAATTATAAGTTATAATTTTTCAACTAACTAAGATTATTGTCCGAATATTTTATATTACTTCACTATAAAATTATGTTACATTCAAAATAAATATTATATGTTTACAAAAAAAAAGAAGGAAATACTTACCTTATTTTCTTCAAGTTATTAAATAACCAACCAAAATAAATCTATAATTTTACAATAATATATTCAAATATTATTTTTAATTATTATTTTAAAAATCTTACTATAATTAAAATTAAAATATATAACATGTCAAATAAATAAATTAATTCAATAACACACACACACACACACACACACACACACACACACACACACACACACACACACACACACACATATATATATATATATATATATATATATATATATATATATATATATATATATATATATATATATATATATATATATTTTACTTACCTTACTTGAAGAAATATTTTTTTCCAACCAACAATAATAAGATGAGTGAGATTCAAAAAGCTTTAAAACAAAACTTACAATATAAACCTAAATGTTACAACAATATATACAATTATTATTTTAAAAATTTTACTATAACTATAATTAAAAAAATATAGCTTGTCAAATAAATAAATTAATTCATTAACATATATATATATTATTTTTTTACTTACCTTACTTGAAAATTTAAATTTTTCAACCAAAAATAATAAGATGAGGGAGGTTCAAAAAGATTTTAAATAAAGCTTCCAAAATAAACCTATAATTTTACAACAATATATACAAATAATATTTTGAAAAACTTACTAAAGATAAATTTTAAAATTTCTCAAACAAATAAAATATCAAAATATTTTATATATTTTATTCTTTTCAACATACCTTCAATTTTCGTGGTTGATGAAGTATTTTCTTCGATGCACAATAATAAGAATGAAGAAGGAATGAAGAAAATCAATACAAGACTAAACTTGGATATATGTGTTTGTAGAATGAAAGTTGTGGAGTGATAGGAGAGTGAAAATAAGCTAAAAATCGGATATGAGTGCATAAATAAAAAGGGGAGGGAAGAAGGATTACTGTGCACGCGTGAAGGCTCGTCTATCGAGGTGCAGAAGACAGACTAATCCCGCAGCTAACACCTACGAGATCAACTTCTGATCTCGCAGCTGACATCTATGGGATTAGCTGTTGATCCTGCACGCATCAGCCGAGAGATCAACTACTCCTTTCTTCCCTGCATTTCTTAGTTGCCCCCCCCCCTCGCATGTCTCGATTGGCGTGGTAGACTGCAAATTCCGTAGGGTCTTCCTATGGGTTTGACCACAATAACACCAATCCCATAAATATTTCTCAAACAACCCCAATTTTGTAAACAATGTTACATAAAATATTATTTGAAAAAAGGTTCCAATATTTAATCAAAATTGATTATAATTACAAAATAAATTAAAATAGCTACCTAATTGAGACAAACTTGGAAAGATATAAAAAAGAATTTATATAATATTTATATATTGAGACTAAACTTAGAAAAATACATAAAAAATTTATATAATATTTATAAAATAAATATATATTAGTAAAAAGAAAAGTTTCCCACAAATAAATATATAATAAAAGAGGATTATTTTTTAATATTTTTACAATTTTTTATTTCTTAAATACTTTTAGTGACGAATTTCATAATATTTTTTTTTTTCATTTAGCAATGGATATCGAAAATTGATCGCCAAATCCCATTATGTTGCAGTTTGGACTGAAAACCTAACCGTGTTGAATTTGAAGACTTGAAAAAGATTAGGGATCGAATTTGCCAGCTCTGTCTCAACTCGGAAATGAAAAGAACATAATACCTGGCTGTAATCTCCATAATGATTTGAGCCCTCCTGGAATCATTGTAAACCTATACAAAAATAACTTTATTTTATTTATTTATTTATTGAGTAAAGCCTACAAAAAATAGTTTTCAAAGTTCTGCTGTCACATTATTTCAGTGCATTCGTTACAGCTAATTATCACTTTTGGGTCCACGCAATTGCTGTTTTGATTTAATTTTATCACAGTTACAATATAAATAAATTATTTAATTTTAGTTTTTATTTTGTTTAATTTGATTTAAGACACACTTATTTATTTTTGAAGGCAATAATATTTATTTATTTCAACTCATTTTTAATTCATTAATAAAGCAACATTCAAATTTCAAATTTAGGGAATCAGTTATAATTTAAACCATTAAAATTACTATTTTTTCGATTATTTAAATTCAATTTCTATTTCTACCTCTAAAGATATAATTATCAAAAACAAATTCAAATTTTGAAAAAAAAAAATCTACGCATCTAATATTAAGATAACAAATAAACGCTATTATTGGTTGGAAATCTGATTATTATCAATTTTTTTTTCTCTGTTTCGAAGATGTAATTATATAAAAATAAGTTTATAATTAATTTTGTATACTAAATTATTATAACAGAAAACATATAAACAATTTCTTGAAATTCAACTGGGGTCCACAGTTTCATATGATAATTTGGATTTTATCAGCTTAAGTTAAGAAAGAAAAGAGAATTTGGATTACAGTTGGCAGCTAATGTAATGCAAAGGTCCCACATTTTTAATCCTTCGCTCGTCTCTTTCGCATATAACATGTAGCTAAAAATAGCCGTTAAATTTAAAAAGGAAATAAAATCCCAATCACAATAAGCGAAGAATTCAAATAGGCAACAAACGATTACTCACACAGGGAGAGAAATTTAGAGAGAGAGAGAGAGAGAGAGAGAGAGAAGCTATAAATAATTAAATACCGTTTCTTTTTTATTTGTAGTTTTTGTATTATTTCATAATTAATTTTGGTTTTTTTGGGTTGTGGAGGCACCTCGGTGATCAATTCTTCTCCGTTGAAGCACAAATCCCGAGGGAATCCGCAATCCAAATTTTTCCCCTCTAGTCTCAGCCCTTCAATTATCAATTTTGCTTTCTCATATTTTATTCGTATTCACAAGTTTTGGGGGAATTTTTGGTTTTTTATTTCTTCTTTTATAAGTTTTGACAATTCGAACTGCGAGTGGTTGCGCAGATTTTTTTAGTGATACAGATATAGATTTGTGTGTTTATAGGTTTGAAGGGAAATTTTGAATTCAAAAGTTTTGTTTAGGGTTAAATTATGGGTGCGATTTCGTGGCAATTGATGCCTGCTTGTGATTCATTATGTTACTTTTGTCCTGCATTGCGTACCCGATCAAGGCAGCCCATCAAACGTTACAAGAAGTTGCTCGCAGAGATATTCCCTAAAACTCCGGTCAGGGCTTCTTTTTCCTTTTCTCTTGTAATTCTGCTGCATTCTTATATTTATTGGAATTATCTGTTCGTTTTTTTCACTTAGATATGTGAGAGAAGATTAGAATGAAGAAATGGATAGTTTGAATTCATTGATTGCTTTTTCATAGATTTGTAATTCGTGTTTTTAATGGCCATTTCAGGGTCTCTATTTATCCATAGAAGGTAATTTGAATGGAAAGTTCTGAAATTTGATTATTTGGGTCAGTAGCGGTTTTCTTAGCTTCTGTTGTTTTAAGGAATGATTGATTTAGATTAAATTTACATACTTGTTCGTTTGTTTTCTGCTTGTACAACTAGTTGGTAAGGAGTGTTTGGAAACAATGTGACAGTCGTATAACTTTTTCCTGCATATTGCATTTCCTTTTTGGTTTTAAGGGTCAAGGATTTGTGCAATTGGGAAAACTAGCTCCAAGTAAACACGGTTTCCATATGTGGCTTTTATATTTTAACCTTTTGGTATTTTTCATCATTGTGCAAGGCTGTGTGATATTGGTACTAAAACGTGAGGCTAGTCTTGTAATTTTACTTGTGACATTTATCGAAAATTGGAACTTGAAACAGTTACTATCTGCTAACGGAATATATTGCTTACAGTCTGAAACTCTTGCTTACAGTCTAAAACTCTGCATCAGTCAGTTATTGGTTACTCTCTATGGAGTAGAATAACTTATTTTTTATTTAGTTCATAATGCAACCATTATTATACAAGGGTTCAAGAGTCCTTTTAGTTTGTTCGTTTTCAGTGATTCAGCTCTGGAGATTTTCTTTTTCCTTTCTCATTTTGGCAGGATCAACAAGTAAACGATAGGAAGATCTCTAAGCTCTGTGAATATGCTTCTAAAAACCCTCTTCGTATCCCGAAGGTACAAGCTTTAAATTTCAAGAAAATTCTACTCTATTTCCCTGTTACAATTAGGGTCTTACAGTGTTGTTTTGGGTGCGCTTGTGGTATGAATGAAGCTGAAGAGTTATATGGTTCTTTTTATAAATTATGAAGCATTATCTGATTGTCCGTGTGCAGAAAAACAAACACCTTTTTTCTAATCTAAGAGTTTTATGGTTTATATGGCAAGATGACCATACTCACGACAACATTATCTTCCCTGCTTAATCCATTTATTTGTTATTTTTGCTGAAGTGATTTAATAAGGTGGGAAGGATAAAACTGGAAAATATTGGCGTGCAAACTTAGTTAAGAGTTCATGTAACAAAAAATTTGTTCTAGTCTAATCCTTGTGGTTCAACTTGATATTTTGATGTTCACCTTAAATGAAATGGAGAGTTACTACTAAACATGTAATAACTTGTTCTCTTATTTTAGATGTCACCTCATAAGGTGCATATATGGAGTGACAGCTGCACTGTGTGAGAGAGAGAGAGAGAGAGAGAGAGAGCACATCAAAAGAAAAATAAGCGAAGTATGTGTAATAAAATTTAAAATGCATGGGAAAAAGTTAGTACCAACTAGAGAAGATTAATGTGTTTCTGGCTCCGCTTAGGAATGGATAAAAATGACAAACGACAAATAAATAGTCATCTTCTTTGTTTCTGTTGTTTTTTTCCCCTTATTTTTCATCAACATCTTGATTTGGTCAATTACTTGAAAAACAATTGTACAAATTTACTTAGTTTATAAAATTAATGCTTGAATACTGAAATTGTTTTCCTATATGATTCCATATGTATTAAACAGATAACAAGTTCTCTTGAGCAAAGGTGTTACAAAGATTTGAGAAGCGAGCAGTTCCAATCTGTAAAAGTCGTTATGTGCATATACAGGAAGTTGTTGATTTCTTGTAAGGAGCAAATGTGAGTCAAATTCTGTCAAAGTCCTTGACGTTGTTTGAGGCATTTTTATATTTTTTGGAACTTGGAAAAGCTGGTAATGGAGTGCTGTCAAGTTGCTAATATCTGCTAATTTAGTTGGGCCATTTGAGTTGTCATGTCATCTCTTGGAGCTGATCCTTTTGGAGGCATTGCATTCCAAGCACAACTTGCTCATTTAGAAGAACTGTTATTTATTAATGATTTCTTCCAGAACTGGTTGCTAATATTGCATTGTGGTTGCAAGTTTTATATTTGGAGATTTACATAGGCTGTTGCATAATGTCTTTGAAGTCATGCAAAATTAGTACTGTAAACAGGTAAAAAAAAATTATTTATGCATTTATCTACATGAAGAGGAGACAAGGAGATACCTTCGGTTTCAAATGCGACTTCCTTGTTGGAAACAAAACAACTGGGTTTTATATTGTCTGCTTCTGAATGATTGTCTGGCCAACTGCTTATAGTAGAGTTAGCAGATTACTCCACTGCATATATAGATGTGATTGATCTGTCCTACATATACTGATATTAGGTTTAAGATTATTTTTATTTTATTGAAAGGTGTGCCCCTCAAAATTTTCTTAAAATTGAGTAAATAATGTTGAAAAATGTTTTCTTATTTTGGATACACAATAATCAACGTGTCTTGTTCTAGGAGCAACATATGCTTGTTACTATTTTTAGTCATATGGCTCTGATATGAGTATTTGGGTTACTTTGCATAAATTATCATTGACCATTGCTTGATCCTAACCGCCCAGGATTAATTATTATTTAGAACATTATTTATATTCACTACAGTTTATTTATTTCTAATGGTATCAATCATTTGGTGATACCCTTTCCATCTGGTGAAAATTAACTTTGTTGATATTCTGTAAATGACCTATTAGGAAAGAAAACTAGTAACATGTCTAATATCTGCTGTAGGGTTTTAAAAAGTGTAACAGACAATGACTAGATTTCTCTCGATTTACTTTATATTATAACTGATGATTAATGTTGATATATGGCAGGCCATTGTTTGCAGGTAGCTTGCTTAGCATCATACACATTCTATTAGATCAAACAAGACATGATGACATACGAATATTAGGTTGCGAAGTTCTTTTTGACTTTGTGAATAATCAGGTTGGAGTTGTCGAGTAACTTTTAATTCTGCTCTTGCATGCTGATTTTAAAATGTATGCTTTCGGATGTAATTAATCTCTAAGCTTTGAAGTTCCTCATATGGGAATTCTCTTGCTGACTGGGCTTCTCTTTATTATGCAGACAAATGGTACTTATGTTTTTAATTTAGACGGATTGATTCCTAAGCTTTGTGTTTTAGTTCAAGAAGTAGGGAAGGGGGCAAAAGTAGAGCTTCTGCATACTGCTGGGCTTCAGGCACTCTCATCAATGGTAACATAATCATTCAAGTGAAGTTGTACTTTTCAGTCATGTTCGATTATCATTCTCATATTATCTCTGTCACAAAAATTTCTTTTTGAAAAGATTATGCTTTTTGTGCAGTTTTTAAGTAAGGATATATCATGCTGCAGAATGCAATTCTGTTTTCTCATTATAATCAAGAAAAATCAACTCTTGCTGCAGAATGCAATACTGTTTTCTCATTATAATAAAGAAAAATCCACTCTCAAAAGTTCCAAATGTTATTTTGGATGTACTTCTAATTTAATATGTATTTGTGCCTTCAATGGTACATGTCAATATTCCTCTAGTTGTTATAATTCTAATTTTGAATTATATTGCCTATTAGTCCATAGTTGATTATGTTTTTTCTGGATTTAAATGGAGAAAATATTCTTACATTTTACTGTTGAAATAAATGAGCAGGTGTGCATCAAAGACCTCAATAATTCATGCATGTTTGCACAGATCAAATGAGGGAATAGGATGCATGTGACTCTATTTAGTTGTTGGTGTTCATGGGTACTAACTCAAAAATGGAAATAACGCAATAGGAAATTTTATATATTATTTATTTATTTATTTTTGTTATTTGCATTTGTTTGCTAAATAAGGCTCCATGTATCTAACTTGCGTCTACTTTCTCTTTTGGTCATCTTCATTCTAAGCGATATTCTTTATGTAAATTTTAGTTTTGTTTGAAAGAACAGGCAATGAAACTAAGTAGTAGTGTTATATATAAACTTCAATTTATAATAATTATTTTTTTCATGAAAAGTAACTTTGTTTTGTTTATGTAAATATTGCATGTCGCTGCTAACTACAAAATTGGTTCATTTTTCTTTTGAAATAACAAAAGATTATTTAAAAAAAAAAAAAAGAAGCAATATAACATCAGCAAAAAAATCCTGGAATGGATCATATTATTTCCCTTGTAAATTGAGTCTATTGCAGTGGAATGGTTGCAGCACGGGAAGCTGAAAATTTAGTTGCTTTATCATCTTATTTTAATTTCCTTTTTTAATGCTTGTACAAAATTTCTAAGTTTTTGTTCTATATTAATTGGCTTATACACAGGTTTGGTTCATGGGTGAATTTTCTCACATTTCAACGGATTTTGATCAGGTAAGTTAACCAGGGTAACATATAGACATGTTTTTCTTCAAGTCTTGGATTTTTACTTTCGAATGTCCCTTTACATAAGTGCTATGTTTAACTTCTTGACTATATACACTGCATGTTAGTGTCATATTCTTTGGGTGAATTCTATCGGATTGATGCTGAAGAATGGTGTGAGAGAATCTATTGCAAAGTTCTTGTTCACCAACTTTGCTTCGCTTCACTCTTTCTTACTTTATGTCCGTCAACAATTTTGCTGTTTATTTCTACATCTCATTTGTGTCGCTTTGTGCATGGCTAAGGTAAATATTGGTAAATTTACCATCACTGATTGTTGCCTAAGATGTTCATTGGCTCTCTATTTGAAATAAACTGCATACCGGAAATCGGTGTATAAGAATTCATATAAAATTTGTTTCTGGTAGAACTTTTACCCAGTGTGATCAAACTGTGGGTGAAATACAATGTAGGACACGGACAAGGAAATAAGACACGAGAGAAAAGCTTGAAACCCAACTCTGATTCTAATGTTTACCTTTTCAGATAATAACTTCAGTAAGCAAACTTAGCAAATAAACAAGGTAATATGCTTGTTCTAAACTGATAACTGATCCTACTAGACTAATCAGACATCCCAAACCAAAATAACTCTTTTAACAATACTGGATGGAATATGAAGTGCTTCTGATTTTAGTGTTCCTAAATAATAATAAACCTGCATCTCCTTAACAGAAATCAAATACAAAATTGAATTTAGATTTAAATTTCGTAAATAAAAATTAAATCAAAATACTTCTAGATCTAGTCTTCTGAACTTAATGGCTCAAGTTTTATAATGCTGAAGAACTAATGACCAAGTTGGGAAAGTTGTAGCTTTATTTTTGTTCACAGAAGTGAACTATAAATTTCATTTTTCTCCTTCTATCACATACTGAAATATTGAAAAGTTTTCGGATTCCCCATGAAAAGAAAAGCAGTTATGTTGCGTTCTTCATTGTCTTTTTATCATCTGTTCTCTGTTTCAGTATCCATCCATATTATCAAGGATTAGGGCATCAAACACTTTCTTGATGTCTCGAAATTTAAAACCTTAAATCTTTAAACTATTTTTCATGTGCTTCATTGCATTCTTCCCCACATCTTCTTGAGGGGCCACTTTATTAAACTAAAGTTTGCTCGCAGACCTTGTCTTTTGATTTCGACTAGTATAGTTGTTAAAACACATACTTCTTGCTGGAATATTTCAGTAGTTATTTTCTGTATGGATGATAAAAGATGTCTACTGATAAGTATGAAGAGAGACATACATGGTTCTCCGTGTGTCTTGTGTTTCTCTCCAATTCATAAAACACACCATATGGAGCTACAGAAATTGTAAATAAAACAGTAATTCGTTTAACATCTATTACCAGACCTTCTTAGACACTTGTCTCCTTGTTAAACCACTCAACTCAAAGCATCAATCTCAAGAGCAATCAAAAAGGAGACTGTGTAATCTGGCAAAGCATGAAACTCGTTCTTGAGTTATCCATAACAGAAAAACCTGAGGATAAACAGAAACCTATCAATGTACTTCCTCCATATTGCTCCTGAACCTTATTAGGGAAACAGCAACATAGGTTATGGAAGGCCTTGTCAAAAAAATTTCAATTTAAAGATAGTTAGCTTCTCTTCCTTGCTATAATATTGGCAACAAGCTCAATGACTACTAAGCAACATCTGAAATCCTCTCCCATCTTTCAAAGCACTTGGATTATCTAAAGTAGTATCAGTCAGAAGTATAAAAGACATTTAACAGCATTTTGGGGTGGATTTTGCAAACAGTGGTCACCCACTAAGCAGATGAAAATTCTTTAGTGGATCAGTTGTTTTTTTTTTTTTAATTCTTTAATTTTATTTTTTGCAAGGGTGGTGTTAGTGAAAATCTTATTCTTGCCTATCACTGCCGTTATGAAATACTTCAAAACATGCTATCCATCATTCTCAACTCCTGGAAAACATGAGCTTGGGGCAAAACGGTGGATTTGAGATTGCTACAGTGTGACAATAGGAGGCCAATCTAATTTTTCTATAATAGTCCTAGTGTAAACTTCAGAATAAATAAAACCATTATTCAAACCATCCAACTCTTTAAGCCAACTTCTTTTTCTCTACCATTTTCCACAGTGCAATAAGTGGGTATTGTAATCTTCTTCTTCTCCCAAATAAATCTTGCTTCTTTGAAACTATTCATCACTTCTTTCAAAAGAAGTAGTCAAAATCATCTCTTAGCTAAGCTCTTCCAGTGATGGTGTATAAAAAATTATTATGCGGATTATTTTATTTCTACCAGATTTGTATATTCTTTTATATTACCTTAAACTTCTGGTTGCTGCTCTTGTTTATGCAGCAAGATTTTGTGTTTATCTTCTAATGCATCCTCATTGCTTCTCCATTAATAGGTGGTGTCAGTCGTCTTGGACAATTATGGTGCTGAAGTTTTGCAGAGTGAATGTGTGCAAGAGGATCCTCATTTAATAGATTCCATGAGAAAGATTCCTTCTTGGAGGAGGATTGTTAATGAGCAACGTGAAGTTAACATTTCCCTGTAATCTCTCTTTCTCAATACTCAAGCTTACTGGTTATATTGGCCTTGTTCTATAGATCATTATATGGCTGCTGATATCTGCTCCCTCTTCTATTTGTCTAATTTTCTCTTTTTTCTTTGTCATTGACAAAGCGAGTCCAAGAATCCCACATTTTGGTCGAGAGTTTGCTTGCATAACATGGCACAGTTGGCAAATGAAGCTACAACTGTACGACGGGTCCTTGAATCATTATTTCGTTATTTTGATGATAATGATCTCTGGTCTCCCCAACATGGTCTTGCTCTTTCTGTCTTACTGGATATGCAGTTTATTATAGAGAAATCTGGTATTTAGTTTATTTATTCTTCAAGGAAATAGTTGTTTTTGAAGCTCAAGCAATCTTTATCTTTATCCTGTTCATTTATGCTAGTCAAACTTATGAAGTAGTTGACCAATTTGCAGGACAAAAGACTCACTTTGTGTTGTCGATCTTAATTAAGCATCTTGATCACAAGAATGTTCTTAAGAAGCCCAATATGCAGCTAGATATTGTTCATATTGCCACCGACCTTGCTCGACAAACAAAGGTTCAACCATCTGTAGCCATAATTGGTGCATTGAGTGATATGATGAGGCACCTGCGCAAAAGCATACACTGCTCCCTTGATGATTCGGATCTAGGGTCTGAAGTAATTGAATGGAACAGCAAATTTCGAGCAGCAGTAGATGAGTGTCTTGTGCAGATATCATATAAGGTAACACTGAAAATTTTCAGGACATCTGATATTTGCCTGTCATCAGAAACTTTATTATTGTATTATTAGTATTTATGCACTTTTTAGTGAACAATGTGTAAATGCAATAAAATTATTTGCAAAACTAAAGAGGCATTAATGCAGGTTGGAGATGCTGATCCTATTCTTGATGTTATGGCCGTGATGTTGGAGAACATGCCAAGCATCTCTGTTATGGCCCGAACTTTAATTGCTGCTGTATATCGTACTGCTCAGATTGTAGCATCCCTGCCAAATTTGTCCTATCATAACAAGGCAAGAGTGCACTTAATTCTTTTAGGATCTTCTAACTTTTGTTTTGTTTTTTGGTTTTGCTTCTGTTGTGTCAGAAATAGCATCTTGTACATTGTATTGCTTACAAGTTCTACAAATTTTTATCTTATTTTCAAGTTTTTATAACTTTTTCTTTGGCTGAAATTCTTTAGGCTTTTCCCGAAGCATTATTTTATCAATTACTTCTGGCCATGGTCTATGAGGACTCTGAAACCAGGGTGGGCGCACATCGTATATTTTCAATTGTCCTTGTTCCATCATCTGTTTGTCCACGTCCTAATGCTGCTTCCATGTCGAATAATATGCAAAGGATGCTCTCAAGAACTGTATCTGTGTTTTCTTCTTCAGCTGCACTCTTTGAGAAATTGAAAAAGGAAGAGCATTCCTCACAAGAAAAAATGGGCAATGATGGGAAGGACAGAACCATAAACAATGAAAATTTAACATTTAATAATAGTCCATCCATGCTGAACAGGTTGAAGTCAACTTACAGCCGAGCTGATTCAGCAAGAAGGCATTTATATCCAAGAACAGCAGATGAGATGACCAAGAGCAACTTGGACGAAAAACAGGTACATATTAATCTTCCTAACTATCAAAAGTTCCCTTTAGAGACAATGATTTGCACATATTTATATATATCCATATTTTGATAAAAAAACTATAGGAGGAGATAATATCTCTTAGGTTGAGCAGTCGTCAGATTACCCTTCTGCTTTCTTCAATTTGGGCACAGTCCCTATCTCCTCTAAATAGTCCTGTGAATTATGAAGCAATTGCTCATACCTACAGCCTGGTGCTGCTATTTGCCCGGAACAAGGTACTGCTTTGATTTTTTGCTATTGATGTTTTAAAGAAATGGCTATACATGCTTTTAGAATGTTCCAATTTCTTTTCTTTTATGTGCATAGTTTCTGAGTTGGCAATCAGGTTAAGCTAGGCAGGTAGGTCTTTTGGGTTAGGGTCATCTGGGTTTGAGATGTCTTTCGAGCATATATGTATTGCCACGAGTCATCTGAGTTTCCCGCCAGTTTTCTTTCCCATTTGGTCTCGTATCTTCAAAAGGTTTTCGATAAAATCAATTGATTTTCAAGTGGGAAAACATGTTCTATGTTTGGCTTTAAGATGCAATATAAAAAAAATTACAAAAATATTGAATTCATAAATAAAAAATTCTAAAAGTCCTAAAGTTTTACTATAAATCAAGAGTTTCAAGGTTTTCTTTCTCATGCATTATAAAGTAAAAAAAAAATTACAACACTTTTGAAATCATATATAACAATAAGAGTCTTTAAAAGTTTTAAAGGATATATTTATATTTAGTAGTTCATGTGCATGTGACTCGCACGTGGTAAATGTATTTTTTATACATCCATTATTTTGAATCATATTTTTAATTTAGTAAACATACATAGAGTAAAACATATGCTAATAATAAAATAAAAAATAATAATAAATTTTCATTGCAATATAAATAAAACACATAATTTAAAATTTTTTACTCAAAATTCTGATTGCTGATCAAAGTTAGGATAAGAATTATTTGAAAAGAATTTAGCGTCTAAACAACACTTATAAAAGATTTAAATCTTGTGAAAATATGTTTGACTAAATAGCCCAGAGGATATATATATATATATATATTAAAAATAAATTTTTATGAAAAGAAATTAATTTGTAAATAATGTGTAAATTCTAATCCAAGAAAAAACTAAATTGTAAAAGCTATCTGATACTTATTTTTTTATTTAGGAGTGGACATAGACCGCTTAATGAATCCATTCTCTATTTTTAAATCCAATTAATTACAATCAGTGTTTTAAAATTACAGTTAATTAATAATTGGTTAACTGCTAAATACGGTTGGTTAACCATTAATCATTAATCACTAGTTAACCATTACAAAAATTAAATATAAATTTCACATAAAAATTTCAATTCATCTATCAAATTAAAATATATATTCTCTAAATTTAAATATAAAATACAAGTCATTCAAATCTAATAATAATACATTAAAATAAGATTATATAAATATTAATTTATTAGCCATTTACTTTCTAATATCAAGGAAAAATGTGTATATATGTAAAAATTACCCATATGTCCATATATATACATATAAACTAGTTAACTGTTAACAAACCGGTTAACCAAACACTTAAATTCAAGCTCAAATTTATTAACTATAATTTTAAAAATTACAGTTCATGTCCATGTCCAATTAAATTAATAAACCAATAAAATCGGTTTGAACTCTATTTTTTAAATAGATTTAACGGTTTTTGGTTTTTTTTTCTAGCCCTACTTTAGGGTTTTTTTTTTGGAGTAATTTTAAAAAATACTTGGAGAATTGGTGTTATAGGAAAATTATTTAGGGAATTAGGTTCTTAAAAAAAGGCAACTATGAATGCCGTTTTCTGACTAGGTGGGTCCCACGCGATCAGCTGAATTTTCTATATTGAAAATGGCAGTTTGGTGTTCCCAATTGTATGAGTCAACATCAAGTTCCTAAATCTCTTTCATTCGTTTTGTAAACTTTCGGGATTGAAAGTTGTTTCTTGTAAAAAAAGGTTAATTGAAATTAAAAAAAATTCCTAACTTTCAAAATATAAAATAAAATATAAAACAAATTTAATAAAAAAATTATATGCCACATATTGGCCTTATATAACATGTTTTTTATTTTGAAATTTTTATGTGCGGTATTGTAATTGCTAACAAAGTAGCGTAGACAATACCGATGATAAGCTAATGGCTTCTTCCAACTATTGTTATTATCATGAAATAATGTCAAAATACCAGCATGCCGGTCGGAAATAACAGTTATACCTACTTGCTTAGTGACATACCTCCTAATACAAGACATAAATCAACCCCAACTAAATTTATTCTCCCCTTCAACAACTGCAAATGTTATTGAATATAAGTAATTATTTCCATCAATAGTATTTGATATCAAAAGAGTCTGATGGAACTTATATGTCATAAGCGTACCATCAACTAACAACATGGGTTTGCAGTGTGCTAGTCCATCAATGCTGCAAATCCATCAATTCATGGCTTAAGCACCCAGAAGAGCCTTTCGAATTGTATACTATCGTCAACCACAAATTTGTAGCAAAATCCTGAATTTTATGTCTTCATAGCCTTAAGATAACCTAACAACTTCTCATATGAAGCTTCATAATTGCCAAATATTTTCTCCAACGCCTTGGTTCGCATACCAAGCCTTGCCGTAGGAAATATCATAGTTGTAAGGAATCCTGATGTTAGCCATTATAACACTAATTTTGAGATTAAGAGCTGCACTAATAATCTCTAAGATGCAATCACAAATAATTAAGCTATCTAGATGTCTATGTTATTGAGATACTAATGGTGCAGTACAACTGTGGGAACCCTTGTACACACTGATAATTCAGTAAGCAGATGTCTTTTTTTTCATAGCTTTAACTCTACATTGACAGTTAGTATCTTTAATGTGCGAGCAACATACTACCCAATATGAAGGCTTAGATTCAAAAACTTTATACGGCACATTATTCTGAATCAAATATTTCTTTACACAAGGCTTAACTTCATCCTTTGATGTGAATGTCAAGCCTTTGCGTAACTCTGAAACACTGTCCCATTTTAACATTAGCAAATTGCTAGACATGCTAATCTGAGTTTCTGCAAAATTAACATATGTATGGTGCACTGATGAAAAGTGAAACTGTAAAATATTATATTGATCACCTATATCAACTCTAACATCATTCAAGTTCAAATTCTAAAGGCCTTCTATTACATGAATTGAACTACTTGGAACAAAGTTATCATCTCTACCAATAGCGGTTTCCTCACCAGCATCATTCAAGTCTATGTCTTTATCATCCTCATCTGGATCAAAATTTGGATAAATATACTCGTTCTTTGCAACACTTTCATCATCGCATTCAACATCCCTACATTCAAAGCTAGAACACGATGCAAAATTCAATTGGGTTTGCCCTCTAAACTCTCTGATTGGACTTGCTTCTATAGTAGCCAAATCGTCAAACTCTTGACATTATGGTTGATCCTCAAACTGTGTACCAAAATTAGACCTACTTTCTCTTACTAAATACGAGTCATCACTAACAATATTTTTATCGTCAACCGAACGGATAACATTCCTGTCTACATCGGTACTCATCTGGTTAATATTATTCATCACAACTTGTTCGTCTCCGATAACAATTTTTTCAGTTGCAACAATTATTTTTGCAATAGTATATCCAGGAAATGATATAAAATTTTCATAAATTTAATCAATTTCATCATCATTAATTAAGTCCATAAGCACCCATGACATTGATCACTAGTTGATAACAAGATACTTATATATCACTCTACTAACTCACACGTCTAGAACTAAATTTAATTTAACTAATATCTTATGAACAAGTTCTGAAAATGTCAGTTTGCTTCTGACTTTCAATCTTCTCGATCTTGCTAAGGGACTTGAAATATCATAATAGTAATCAGTTATGTCCCATATTTATTGTCCTTTAATATGAATTATAAATGTTGTTGAAATCGACATTCTCTAATTCCTACATTATATGTACATATTTAAAAATTAATGTATCAATTTACTATTTTCTTCATAAATAAATTATCTTTAAATTTTTAACTCTAAGCCAATTAATTGTTTTCTTCAAACTTTTAATAATTCAATTTTTTTGTCACCAAAATAAAATATAAGGTTATTGAAAAACATAGAGTAATTAAATTGAAAGACAAATCTTAGAAATTAACAAATTCCAGTTCTCATAGAATAATTAAATTTTTATTGTCACTCACTACACCTGTCAAATTTTGACTCAATCTGAATATTCGATGGAAATCCGAATGATTCGAAAAATTTAGATTGAATTCGACCTGAACCTGAAACTTGACCCAATCTATCTGGACCTAGATTCTATTTTTTAATTAAATTTTATTTTTTGTCATATATATATATATATATATATATATATATATATATATATATATATATATATATATATATATATATATATATATATATATATATATATATATATATAACATTTCACTATTTTAATATTTTCATCTCAATTTTATAAAAAAAATAGATTTAATTAAAAAATAAAATGGTTCAATTGTTTAAGTGGCATAGAGTGTATACTGTATTTCAGTATTTTTATTTTTTGCGTATTTCTTTTTTCGATTTTTCTTCGCTTCATATGCCATAATTTGCCTTTGTTCTATTCATCCGTCATCTTACATTGCTTCTGCAACTTAGTTGTATTTTTTCCATTTCTTTCTCATCACATTCGAAGAGAATGTAACATTTTGAAAATTTTCAATTTGTAAATAGTATATTTCAGACCGTCAATGGTAGTGCCTGAAATGAATACTTCCAGCTTGAACAAAAATAATATTTTTTTCGGACTTTGGATAGTGTTATTTGAGAGAAATTTGATGATCAAATTTGAGGTGAAAAATGCATTTAAGGTGTTTAAAATTAAAATTAAATTTCGGTTCAAGTCACGATTTTTCAGTAAATAGTGATATATTTGACTGATAGTTAAAATAAATCTAGAACTCTAAAAAAATCAAATTGACTATAATATAATAAGTTATATATGATGTCAATTTTGCATTTTAATTAAAATCGAAAAAATCAAAATTAGTTCGAGATACTAAAAAAGTTAAAACAGAATCTATTAAATCAAAATTCAAACCAAATATACCAAATAATTTATAGTTCATTTTATAATTATATCTTCAGACTTAACCTGAATCCGCCTGAAATAAAGTGATCCGATGACCAAAAAGAATGGTAACCCGAAAAACACAAAACCGCCCGATGCCATCCGTTTGCCTAGTCTACCAATAACATAGAAAATTGTATTATATTTTCAATTAAAACATAGTTTTATTTGATGAGCGAAGATCAAACTCCGGCAGGCATGCGCTATGTGTCGGCCCGTGACCAGGGATACAGAGGATGTCAAAGGTGTGTGAGGCACATGCTGGAGGATCATCGCCGAAGTGGGTGGTTTGGCTGGCGACTCGGCTGCAACTCAATTGAGGGTGGCGGTGAGGATAAAATACCAGTCTATATGGGAATGTACCTTAGTAAGGAAATCCTATCCTAGCCTGGAAAAACACCAATGTAGTAAATACATATTCCTATCCTAGCTAGAATTTACACATTGGTCAACACAATCACATAGAACATGATGACAATTTATATGGGATTAATCCGCATAGCGTTGACATTGTAAAGAGAAGATATGAAAGAAAGCGAACAAACAAACAAATAAAATGAAACTTGCCAGAAGCTAGAGGATAAGAGAAACAAAGAGCATTTCTTGTGAAATATTTTAAACCATCTGAGATGTACTATGCAAATGAGTATAGAGCACATACCTTTTACAATCAATAGAAGGGTTAAATAATCATATACAACATGAAAGTTATTACTATTATGGGCCATCCTATGCAGAGTCTAAGAACTAGTTGTGAAACTAATGGTCAGTACATGCATGTCTTTGAGTATCTTCCATACTAGATGTGAGGCTCTAAAATAGATGCTGGCTGCTAGGTTGCTGAAATGCTATCATGGGAGAATTGTCTGTTAATGGGTCCCTTCTTTTATGAGAAGTTCTCTCCATGTTGAAAGATAGCATTGAAATCTCACTTTTTCCAAATGCCAGGGCACTAATTTCCATTGTGCCTTGTGTGGGTCATGTTATTTCATTTTTTTTCTTTTTTGGATTACAAGGGGTTCAACCTGAACTTGAGACCTCAGAGAGTCACCACTAAGGTGAAACCTATTGGCCTTGTCTTATTTTCCTATTAAGTATGAATGTGATTTCAATCATGATCATTTTTTTTCTTTTTGATAATTCATTATGTGTATTTCTCTTTTCCATGATTGACAAGGTTTTCTTCCTGATTTATAATATTATAACTTATATTATGTCTTGTAGAACTCCAGCAATGAGATTTTGATTCGGAGTTTTCAGCTAGCACTTTCCTTAAGGAGCTTTGCTCTTGGAGAAGGTAGGTTTATGAGTCCTAACTCTTGAATTATTTAAAATTCACTGTTTTCCTGTGAAATTAATTGAATCTTTATAATGTTGTTTTGCTCTAAATAAGCCTACAAGTGCTTTTGAACTACTTAAGTTCTAGCGTGTTTCATAAGTATAATCATGGTCAATTAAGAAGGATGACAGTACTATTTGGATGCTTTTGAGTTATTGAACAGACTGCATAATTGTCCAAACCTTAAAACCCTTTCTCAACATGAAAACAGTCATGAAAATAGGCTTGGGGTGAAGTGCCTACAACCATACACATACCATAAATGAACTAAGTAAAAAGTGAGGAAAAATAAATGAGAAATAATACTTTACGAAAGTTGAAAGCTTAAGGAGCTACACAGTCGCCATCATTGAACCAGGTTAATGCATGACATGATTTAATTCAGTAACAATGGAAGAAATGAGAAATTAGATTCTTGAGGCAGTTGAACTGTGTAAAACAAGATATTGGAAAATGATTTTCTGTATATTACATAATTTATATAAGTGTAGAAACCCTAACTAGGAAACTTCCTAAACTTCCTATTCTGTACAAGGAAAGAGAATAAAAGAAACAGAATAATTACAGCTAATTTACAGCTTGTAACACTCCCCCTCAAGTTGGAGCATAGATGTTAATCATGCCCAGCTTGTTACACAAATAATCAACCCGAGAGCCATTTAAGATTTTTGTAAAAAAATCGCCCAACTGTTCTCCTGTCTTCACATATCCTATGGATATAACGTTATCTTGAATCTTTTCACGAATAAAGTGACAATCAACTTCAATATGCTTGTTCCGTTCATGATACACTGAATTAGAAGCAATATGAAGAGTAGCTTGATTATCACACCAAAGTTTTGCTGGAGACGAAAGATTCATACCAATTTCATCAAGCAAATGATGGATCCACAAAATTTCACATGCAGACTGTGACATAACTCTATATTCGGATTCTGCACTAAATCTGGATACTACAGTTTGCTTCTTACTTCACCAGGACACTAAATTTCCTCCAACAAAGATACAATAGCCTGTTGATCTCCTATCAATCTTAGAACCTGTCCAATCAGCATCTGTAAAGCACTCAATGTGAGCATGCCCATGATCACTGTACAATATACCCAGTCCAGGAGCACCTTTTAAATAACATAAAATATGCTCTAGAGCTTCCCAATGTTTAATCGTAGAAGCAGCCATAAATTGATTGACAATGCTTACTGCGAATGCAATATCTGGACAAGTTACAGTGAGATAATTTAATTTTTCAACTAACCTTCGGTATCTCTCTGCATCAGCAAAAGGATCACCATCATCTTTTGTAAGTTGTATGTTGGGAACCATATGAGTATTGCATGGCTTAGCTCCTAACTTTTCAGTTTTCGCAAGTAAGTCAAGAACATATTTTCTTTGGGATAGAAGAATTCCTTTCTTACTTCTCGTCACTTCCACTCCCAAGAAATATTTCAACTGACCCAAGTCTTTAATATGAAATCTACCATGCAAGAAAGACTTAAGTAAAAAGATACCTGCAGAATCACTCCCTGTAATCACAATATCATCAACATAAACCACAAGAAGAATAATGCCATTTTGGAATTGTCTATAAAAAATCGAGTGGTCGCACTGACTTTTCTTTAGCCCAAACTCTTGGACAACTTCACTGAATTTACCAAACCAGGCACGAGGACTTTGCTTCAATCCATACAAAGACTTCTTCAGACGAAAAACATTTCCATACTCCCCCTGAGCAACAAAACCAGGTGGTTGCTCCATATAGACTTCTTCCTGAAGATCGCCATGAAGGAAAACATTTTTTATGTCAAGTTGATGTAAGGGCCAATGATGAGAAGCTGCCAAAGAAATGAAAATACGAACAGAAGTCAATTTGGCAATTGGAGAGAAAGTATCAGAATAATCCACCCCATAAGTCTGTGCATATCTTTTAGCAACAAGTCGAGCTTTCAGCCGAGTCACAGAACCATCTGGATTAACTTTAACTGTAAAGACCCATTTGCAACCCACAGCATGCTTTCCCTCTGGTAAGTGCACCAACTCCCAAGTATGATTTGAATCCAAGGCATTCATCTCCTCAATCATAGCATCATACCATTCAGGATGACTCAAAGCGTCTTTAACTGTCTTGGAGATAGATATAGAATCTAAAGATGCAATTAAAGAACATGTCGAGGGAGACAAGTGATCATAGGAAACAAAATTAACAATGGAATAAGTAGATTTACAATTACGTGTACCTTTACGAAGAGCAATGGGAAGATCGGGATCAGTAGGAGCAGGATCAGATGACGAAGTTGCTGGTGCGGGACATGTATCATTAGTGTCTCTTCGTCTAGAGTAGACCTGAACAATCTGTGGTCTTGTTGATGTTGAAGGATCATCACTTGCTAGCTGCTCAGTACAAGAAGATGTAGTAGACAAATAAGCTGATTCTCGGAGAGATGTCACCTTATAAATGAGCCACTCATCTTCCTCCCCCTGACTTGGAAGATTGGATGGAGATGAAAAGAAGGGTTTATCTTCTGAGAATACCACATCTGCGAAAACCAAATGTCGCTTCAGATCAGGAGAGTAACATCTATATCCCTTTTGGAGTCGCGAGTATCCCAAGAACACACACTTCAATGCCTTAGGATCAAGTTTGGTAACATGAGGACAAACATCTCTAACATAACAAGTACTGCCAAAAATCCGGGGTTCCACTGGAAACAATATTTTATTTGGAAACAACACATTATAAGGAATATCACCATTTAACACCGTAGAGGGCATCCGATTGATCAGAAAACAAGCTGTAGAAATAGCATCGACCCAAAAACACTTAGGAACATTCATTTGAAACAATAAAGCTCTAGCTGTCTCAAGTAAATGTCTGTTCTTTCTTTCAGCAACTCCATTTTGAGGAGTATCAACACAAGAGGACTGGTGAAGGATACCCTGTTGAGACATATACCACTGAAAAGAATCTGACATATATTCCTTAGTATTATCACTTCGCAATATATTCACAGAAGCATTAAATTGGGTTTTAACTTCAGCACAAAAGGCAGAAAAATGATAAAAAAAACTTCAAAACGATTCTTCATAAAAAAAATCCAAGTCATACTAGAAAAATCATCTACAAAAGTAACAAAATATCTGTATCCAGTTTTGGACATAACAGGACAAGGATCCCAAACATCCGAATGAACAAGTTGAAAAGAAAACTCAGCTCGTTTATTAATTCTAGGACTAGATGAGCTACGATGATGTTTAGCAAAATGACAAGACTCACAATCCAAAGAAGATACATCATAAAACTGCGGACATAACTTCTTTAACATAGGTAGAGAAGGGTGCCCCAATTGACAATGTGCTTCAAAAGGAGACACTACATTTGAACAAGCAACAGGTCGTGGTACCCAAGAATCCAGAATGTATAGACCACAAGATACATGTCCCTTACCAAAAATCTGCTTCGTCATAAGATCCTGAAAAAGACAATGATTAGGGAAAAATGAGACACAGATATCAAATTAAAAGCTAGGTTAGGCAGATTTAGAACAGAGGGTAAAGTAATAGAAATGGTAGATTTGACAGTGCCAGACCCCACAATGTTGTATGATGTCCCATCAGCAATAGTAACAGGCAAAGAGATTTTATGGGATCGAAAATCAGAGAAACTATCAGGATTACCTGTCTTATGATTTGTGACACCAGAATCAATGACCCAATTGTTGCTAGAGGAGATAAGACATGTGTTACCTGCTTCAGTAGTAACAGAAGTTGAAGATCCCTTTAACAATTCCTAGTACTTGGCATACTCTTCGACAGATATAGTGACATTATGCTCAGATGATGAACCAGAAGTCACAACATTAGCAACTTGTGACCTCTGATTGCGATCTGCAATTTCTTGCAGTAGCGCTTTGTATGACCTGGTTCTTTACAATAATAGCAAACAACATCAGTATTCCGATTATCATTATATCTATTTCCCCCCTTCGACAAATTTCTTTTACTATTATCACCTCCTCCTTTATTATCAGCCATAATATCCGTACAGAATAAAAACAATCAAAGCAGTCAATAAAAAACTCAGAACACCCAGCCAAAAATACAATCCAAATAGCCAACAAAATTCTTAACAGATTGAATAATACATACAGAGAAGGAAAACACCTTATGGGAGATAAAAGTACCAGCAGAAGAGAGAATCAAGCCAAGAAATCCTCAAATAGTGAAGTAGCAAGAGAGAACCACCACAACTCACGTAGATTCGGGAGGCTAAGTAAGAGAGAGGAACACCAGATGAGGGAACTGACCCTAGGATCGGATCAGAGACCACCAGGCGACGCCGGAGCTGCAATCGGAGGATCGTCGGACACCAGAAGCACTCACACGCGCTGGCGCGTGATGAAGAGGCGGGAGATTGTTGCGGCGCGTGAGATCCACTCGCAAGACGTCTGTTCACCGGAAAAGTGTGGGATGGCCGGAAATCAGGTTGCACTCCCTATGATAACGGCGGTGAGGCAAGATGGTCGCCGGAAAAAAATTCCCACCACACAAACAGTAGCAACCCAGCAGAGAAGAACACGTTACCTTCCCTCAGAACGAAACCCAGAAAGAAAACCAGAGAAGAACAAGTTACCTTCTCTCAGAACAAAACCCAGAAAGAAAATCCAAACGAGCCTAAGGCTCTGATACCATGTAAAACAAGATATTGGAGAATGATTTTCTGTATATTGAAATGAAGGAGGAATACATAATTTATATAAGTGTAGAAATCCTAACTAGGAAACTTCCTAAACTTCATATTTTGTACAAGGAAAGAGAATAAAAGGAAACAAAATAATTACAGCTAATTTACAGCTTGTAACAAACTGAAAGATCAAGTCGAAGGAATCTTTATGCAGCCAGGATGTGCCAGGTGGTTTTAGTGCTTAGTGCCAAGTTGTTATAGCAATCATAAAATGAATGTGAAAGAGAGTAAGATGCTTGATATGCTTTGATGGGAATGGCTGACCATCAGTTGTTGATAGCCATTACATCTGTTTGTAGTTATGTTTGTTGGTTAGTGGTTATGGCCATCAGTTGTTGATACCTGTTTTTCCTGTTAGTAGTTATGTCTAATCCTTTTAGCTAAATTACACTTGATCAATTCTTTTTTCTTTTTAATCTTCTCTCAAGCATTTTGAAATAATTTGGATATGAATTTAAGTAGTTCTGAACAAACCTGGGTTATGGTGTTTCCTAACTTTAAAATGAGTTCTCCACTACCACAGCCTTTGCCAAAACAAAGATTACCATTGGACCACTTCTGTATCCATTCTGTTGCAAAAATAGGCTATATTTAATATTTACACTGATCAGTTCTTTTTCCTAAAGTATGCTTCAATCCTATTCTCTCTAAGATCAAAACCATTGATAATGATGAATCTATAATTAATTTTCTTTGGCTTTTTTTCTTTTTTTGAAGTCTGAATTTCGTATTTCTTTTTCAACAATTTTGTTACAGTTGCTGAACCTGATATGAGAATACCTTTTTTTCCCCCGGAATGTGTGTAACATGCCAAAAAATAGGCTGTATTTACACTTAATCAGGTCTTTTCCCTAAAGTATCGTTCCACCCTATTCTCTCTAAGATGAAAACCATTGATAAGGATGAATCTATAATTATTTTATTTTTCCCGGAATGCATGTAACATGCCAATATGTGCTTGGTTTGCCATCATTTGAGCTGATAAAGCTTTTTCACTTTTGCAGGGCCATTACAGCCTTCCCGGTGCCGATCCCTGTTCACATTGGCAACTTCTATGATTTTATTTTTATCAAAAGCTTTTTGCATTCCCCCCCTTGTTCCCTGTGCCAGAGCTGCAATTACCGAAAAAACAGTAGGTTTACTAGTATCTGGTAGTTCTGGCATGACTGAGGTTTTCTTTCATTTAGGAAGTCCAATAACATAAGAAAGTTGAAATGCCTGTTTCCTTAATTTCTTGTTCTGTATGCTTTCAATTTTTTGAAACACTGTATATTACACTTCACTAATAATTTATGATTAACACTTCTTCTCAGGCTGATCCATTTCTACGGCTGGTTGATGAGTGCAAGTTACAGGCTGTTGACAACCAATTGGACCAGTTAAGAAAAATTTATGGATCTGAAGAAGATAATGAAGATGCTGTGAAGTCACTGGCGGCCATTCAAATAACAGAGAGCCAATCAAAAGAATCATTTGCTACAATGATAGTGAAGTTTCTGGGAATGACGTCAAGTGTAACAGTCATTCATGTTCTCTTAAGTTAAAGCACGGGTGCTTTTGGCAGTTACTTGAACATGCTACTAACATTATGGATTTTTATATAGGATATGTCTTCCATACGAGAGCAGCTGCTCAAGAACTTTGTGCCCAATGATGCATGTCCACTCGGAGCTGATTTATTCATGGAGATGTCAGACCAAATGTCTGAACCAGTACCAGAGGATAAAAATATTGAAAAGGTAACTTACTGGTTTTCCATCCCTATTTTCTCACTGCTCACTCTCATACTTATGTGCATGACAATGTTAATGCAGGATAAAACTCCACCACTCACAATAGACGACAGTTCTTTACCAAATACATCAGAAGTTCAAATAGATCATGGTGCAAAGGAGGATACAGAATCTTCAGGACTTCTAAGTGTTGGTGAACTGTTAAATGCAGTAAGTTGTACATGGTTTTTCAGTTTTTGTAGACTGATAGATGTAGACATATATGTGCAAAGGCTTGTGCACACACTTGGGCTTGCAAGTTCATCTACCCAGATTAGATCAGAACATTATTGTTGTAACTATCAACAAATCTGATCATGTAACATTTTTACAGGTTTCAGAAACAACACATCAAGTTGGAAGACTTTCAGTCTCAACCCCACCAGATTTGCCTTATATTGAAATGGCTGGCCATTGTGAAGCTCTTTCAGCAGGCAAGCAAAAAAAGATGTCTGCTTTACTGAGTTCCCAACGAAGACAGGAAAACGAAATTAGAATATATGCTTATGAAAACAACCAAGCAAAGCAGGTGCCATCTGATTATAACATTCAGCAGGTTTTTCTTAAACATTCACCAGTTACTTTTAAGCGTCTGACTTTTCATATTAAATAACTAAAAGCATTTTGAACTGAAATCATTAATAGTGCTGAATACACTTGACATGTAGGGCTTAACCACCATTTGTCATTGTGCTCCACCACAGCCACTGCCAATTCCAATCACCATGAACTGTTATGGCAGCCATAAACACCCTTCACGAACTATCATAGTAGCTAAAAGCATTTTGAAAGAGTTTGAATCCAAACTGTTAATGGTGCTGAATATACTTGCCTCGTAGGGCTTCCTAACTTTTACGGAGCTGTTTATGTAGTCTGAACAGTATTTAAACACTGCTTCCATTGTGCGCCACTGCTTGCCAAATTCCATCACCATGAACTACTACTGCAGCCTTAAAAACCCTTCAAGAAATATTATAATGGCCTCCATTACTACTTGCCTTGGACTTTCTTCTTCATGAATATGACCAGCATAAACAACACCATCAATGACCACTACACTGGCAATTGCCATTATGAACCCACTCGATACTTCTTCAGTGTTGATGTAATTATAAGTTATAACAATCATGTACCCCATCATTGTCAGCATCTCTACTATTTTGCATTGCCTATACTAAAAAATGTCAATCCTATGCTAAAGTAAAGAATACTTGAATCTCTAGCCTTAGTTAAAATTTTGAGCCTAACATTTTCTGTGCAAATCTTTTCCTTTCTTCGTGAAGTCCATTGATTTGCCACTTAATGCATCTTGCCTGTGCAATTTGATATATGAGTACCTTTTTACTTCCCATTTGAATTTGGGATGCATGGTATTGTCCTTAAACTGATCTAATTATGTAAGCTTCTGAAACTGCAGAGTGGAAATC
The DNA here is from genome assembly GCA_037975025.1 of Excoecaria agallocha. Classification (NCBI taxonomy): domain Eukaryota; kingdom Viridiplantae; phylum Streptophyta; class Magnoliopsida; order Malpighiales; family Euphorbiaceae; genus Excoecaria; species Excoecaria agallocha. The sequence continues at coordinate 44,963,482 of CM075815.1, forward strand.
CATTCCTTAATGAGAATTTGGATTGCAATTCATTCATTTCATCTGCTACTAGTGTTCCATGTGCCACTGAGATCCAGCATCGTGAGCGCTTCCAGTTGCCAGTGTCAAGTCCTTATGATCACTTTCTAAAGGCTGCTGGTTGTTGAGGTCTGGAGATTCTATTTTGGAAGGAAGCTCAAGTGGCAGTATAAGGTTAGGGAAACTTGTAATGATCTTTGCAGCTGCTAGTGTTTGGAATCTTAGCATGTGGTCAGCAGATATTGATGGATTATTGCCATGTTTTCGGCAAATGGATGAAGCCTTAACAGTTCAAAGGGAGACAAAAGCTTGACTTCTTGGTACTGCAGTATTTAGGTGATAGCTACCATTGATAGAGAAGTGACATTGCGTTACTCCTTATATTCTGTTAGCTACCATTGGGTTCGTTTATTCTTGGAAGGGAAGGCTTTTCCCTCTTCTTCTTTCTCCTCTCAAACTAACTTGTATATGTATTCTATTTTTTGAGTGCTCTTTCTGCTCCTCAGGATGCTGCAAAGAGCTTGTATAGTTCACATTATTTTGACAAAGGATGAGTTTTCTGCTCCTTGCAGTACCTAATACCTATACTTGCAGCACCTAATACCTGTACTTGCAGCAAACTCTGGGAAGAGAAACTATTTGCCGGAATTTGATTTAAATGGGACTGAAAATTTGATTGTTTCATGTCTCTTTCTCAATCTAGCATTTAGCTCAATGGAAGAATCTTCTAAATGCATTTTGAGTAGTTTAGGTCAATTTGTAAAGAAGTTTTTGCGAAAAGCCATACAACTCTTGCGAAAAGCCCCATCAGAGTTGAATACAACCCAGCCTTCAGGTGGCGGAAGACAACCGATTAAACGATCCACCTTTCGGCACAGAATTACTATTTAAAGAACTTAAATCCCTTACAGCAGAATTGTAACTATCTACTGCAGCCCAAATGAGTTCCATTTTCTTGTCAAAAGGAATACATGGATTACATCTCACACAAAGTAGTAGGAGACAAATGCATGCGACAAAGCTCCAAATTGTAAGGAGGCGCTTATGCATAGAAAGCCATAATTTAGGACGCCTCCAATTCCCACAAGACTCCAAACAGCTTCCAAATGATCTTTAGCATAAAGGAATCCTTACAGAATTTTAAGTCTTGTTTGGTTGGTGGTAGTCTGTGATTCATTAATATACTGTACAGATATAGTATAATTTTAATGATATAATATTTGAAACGACTGTATGATAGTCTGTAATTTTATAATATTTTCTGTTTGATTCAATTGTATAGTATTATACAGTTTTACCATAAAAATGACGTAATTACCCTCTAGTTTAAAAAAAATGCAAATATTTCCATAATTATTAATATTTTAAAATAATAATTTTAATATAATAAAAAATAATATTAATATTTTTAAAATAATGAATTTAATGTTTATTTAATAAATATTAACTTAAAAATTTAATAAATAATTCAAACACATCATAATAAACATTAGGTCCATAATATTTAAACATTAGTTCTAAATTATCATAATAAACATTAGTTCTAAATGATCATAAATAACATACTAATAAAATTAATTATAGTAAAAAGTAAAAGTAATAAGGTTAGAATAGTAAAAGTAAATAATAAGAATCAATTGGTGATTCTCAAAATTAAACAAAATCATAGTTTAAGAATCATGGAACAAAACCATGGAGTACAATACCATGAGAAGAATTATGCTCCCAAACATTGTACTCCAGAGAACAATACATTAATGAACAATACCATACCACAAACCAAACAAGCTCTTAATCTCTGAATACCCAAACCACCTTGCTCCACCGGGTTACAAACCTGCTTCCAATACAATAGATGCATTTTGTGTTGATTCAAAGATAAGCCTCAAACAAAATTACGGCAAAGTTGTTCAATCCATCACCAGTGCTCACAGGGAGAATACCAGTTTGCATGACATAAGCTGAAATCGATAGTGAAGCTAATTTCACCAATGTAATATACCCTACGAGATAAAGAAGATGCCTTCCAATTGGATATCTGGGCTTGAACTTTGTTTATCAAAATAGGAATAGTATTTTTGTCTAAAGCAATCGTGGACCAAAAGAGTTCCCAGTATCAGAAATAAGGAGATGACACCTATTAAATATCAGAAACAAGTTCCTTAGAGATATTACGAGAAAGATGTTTGTCACCAAAATATACACAAAACTCCCCTAAAACCTCATTAAAAATCTAAATTGCTAGAAAGTATGCCCTAAAGCCCATTATTTTATTTATAAGAAGGCAACATACATTCATTAATGCTATGTTTAATGACATTTTTGTTTATATTAAATTAATAAATGAAGTCCTTGGTATTATAAACATAATGCAAATGAAATCATTAAAGAGTTCATGATATGAGATATTTATTGTATATAAATGTGTTAATACCTAAATATCCCTACCCGTAATATTAACAAGATAAGACATTGTTAATGCAGACAGTGTAGCATATGTCATGCTTCTTGAAAGATTCAAGCAGCGATCCTCATAACTGTAATCATGGGAGATGATCAAAGCTAACACGTGGATACTTATTAGAAGAACAAGTTCATTGGAGACTTGCCAAGAGAATCCTCACATAGATATTAAATCTATGCCAGTAAGGAATCTCTTCATAACAATGGTGCAAATATCCTCAGACTTGAGATCACCAAAGTTATCTCAAGTAGTGAGTGGTATACTTTGATTTCATAACTACTTACCTCTAATAGGGGGTGAACATAGTTAGAAGGTTGGGTATATCATGACCTACTTAAAGGTAGTTGAGTAATCAATAAATAATTTACCATCCCATATTTATTAAGGAAAGTTATTTCACATGATTCTATAATTGCCTTATTTAGAGAATCTCTAGCCAGAGTAGGATGCCAAGGTGGATAACGATCCATAAAAGGCATTTTGGAAATAATGGTTGAATTAACAAAACGTACACATTTAAGTTCAAATGAGTTGACATAAATCCATATTTAGAACCTAAAAGAGATAAGTGGTAAAAAGAGTAATCGCACGGTAATTGTTTTATGAAAGGGTATAGTCAAAACCACTCGACTTTTCTGACATTTAGATGGTCATGATGCTTAGCTAGAGACCTTTCGTGACTTGTATAATAATGTATCATGAATATCAATTGGGAATTGATAAAATAATTTAAAAAAGTTTAAGCCATAAGAGCGATGCTTCAACTAGGATTCTTGGTGAAGAGTTCCAGTTCGAGTAGAATTCTTAATTACATATTATACTGCCAATATGGATAGAAACCCAATAGGTCACACACCTATAGAGTAAGGGACAAAATGGTAAAATGACAAGGATAGTAATATTTGATATTGTTATAGGAGAAGAAAAATAAATATAAAAATAATTAATTAAAGAGTTTAATTAATTATGCATACAAAAAAAGTTCACAAAAGGTCCGTAGAAAAGTTCACAAAACTTTTCGAAAATGTTCTACAATGATGAACCTAATTGAAATATTGTATTTCATAATTAAATATTATTGGACTATAAATATTAGAGAGTTGAAATAATATTAATGGGTTTCGATATTCATGAATTTTATTTCATGAATATTAGAGAGTTGAAATAATATTGAAAGGTCCATTAGTTGTTTATTTCATGAATTTTAAAATATTGGATTTCGATATTCATGAATGAGAAATATTAATTTCTGTATATGTGTGATTAAATAAAAAAACAAACAAATAAGAAGAAAACGTTTTCTCCTTGTGCAAAGAAAAGGGGAAGGGAAGTTTTCTCCTTGGAGAAAAGGGGGTTGTTATAAATCAATTTTTATTTTTCCATGATAAAATTATTTTGATGGTATTTTATGTGTTTAATATGTGATATTAAGTCATAGGATCAAACAAAATTGAATTCAAACATGTTTTACATAAAAACTAGTTTAATCGAAAAGTTCGATAAATTAGTGTTATTCATGTGTTCTTGGTGTGTTCATAATTAGAACAACTTTTGATCCTCTAAAACCGATATATCTGATATATTAGTGTGTTTTTAATTAATTGAATTAATTAAAATGGGCTTTCAATCAATTAGATTGAGTTTAATTCATTAAAGCGACTTAATAGGCTTAATTATGTCTACGAGCCTGGTTTAAATTAGTAAATGACTTGGTGGACCTAAGGAGATAATTTAAATTAAATTAACGGACTTCAATTAAGTCTATTAATGGGTTTTAAGGGCTGGAGTGGGCTTAATACACGTTTAGCTCATTCCCAAAGCCCAAATGGCCCAAGACATACAAAACTAGTTTGTGTGTGAACAAACTTTTGAATTTTATGTGTAGGTTTTAGCCTACCCATGGTTTTAAGCCCAAAATTAATTTTTTAATTATTTAATATGATTAATTAATTAAATAATCAATTAATTTTCAATTGGATTGATAATTAAGACAAAACACATGCATGAAAAAAGTTTCCTAATTTGGATAGTTTATTAATTTGATCACACTATTATAATAACTCAAAATTAAGTTTCAAGAGTTGAAACAAAGTTAGTATTCCATAGTTAGGCTTTACTTTTATACATTAGAATTGCATATAAAGGTGCATGATTGGTATAATGGATAGTTATGGATAAAACCAAATGTGATTAAGTATAATGTATGTTTTGGCCTAATGAGGACTTTCATGTCCCGGCCACTTAATTTTTGTTTGTATTTTCTTTTCAAATTATAATATGTAATTAGATTACTTAAGATTAAAGCTAGTAGTAGAAAAAAAAGACCATAATCAAGGAGCAAGATGGGTCGGATGGAGATCCAACAAGATAGAAGATATGTATCTATCTATATTTATTTAAATCATGCATATTACCTAAGTTTGACATTTTGATCTCCGTTTTTTGGCTCGGGGAGGTCAATGTAGTAAAGTCTATAATTATGTCGTATTTGTATGTTTATATTTATGCATAGATATATGATGCATACCAATGTATGCCAACCATGTATGATAAGACTTATTTAACAAAATTTCTCAAAATAATACTAAGGTATATAAGCCTCCCATTAATTGAAGGAGAACCAGAGTTCTATATAGCATGGATTGTTGACCACAGTCAAACCCATATTATATCGAATATGTTTGAATTCAATTAAATGGGTCATCTTAGCTAGGTCATTAGCTTGTTGACCACAGTCAAGGCTAATGATTCTAGAGGCAATATTAAAAAATGCATATATGATATGCATGTATCAAGAATTGATAACTCAATGATCCAATAGTTGTGTAGAGACACAATTGGTATAGAGATACCTACCTTTTAAGGGTGTAAAGTTTGACTTGTTGACCATAGTCAAGGTTAAATTTTATATCAAGGATTGGATATTGGCCCACTAAGAAAAGAATCGGGTTTTCTCGGATCATGTAGTGAGGGCTATTGATTTACAATAAAATAGTGGGAGTAAATTGATTAATTAAAGATCTAAATAATGTATGTATATTTATGAACATACTCTTATAAATTTTCTTTCTTCACATCTAGGTCATTATCATTAGCACATCAAACATAAACCTACGATCAATCTTGGATAACAAGCTGGTTGGAGGTAATTATTCTGACTAGATTAGGCAAGTGAAAATTATTCTCAGGGCCAAAAATATCCATTATATCTTGGATAGACTCACCACCACTTCCATCAGATGATGCCACTAATAAGATCAAAGGCATTTATCATAAATACATGAAGGATAGGGAGGTAGCGGCATGTGTGATGTTGGGTGCTATGTCCTCACAGCTTCAGAAGCAACATGAGAAGATGGATGTTAGAACCATTATTTTGCATCTAGAGGAGCTTTATGCTTCTCAAGCTAGAACTAAGCAATATGAGATTGTTCGAGCTCTCTTTAGCTGTAAAATGGTGGAGGGCACTTTGGATACTACTCATGCATTAAAAATGTATAGGTACATTGAGCATTTAGGCAGGCTTGGCTATATTATGGATAATGATCAATACATAGACTTGATCTTGTACTCATTGGCTCCAAGTTTTGCACCTTTCATACTCAACTTCAATATAAACAAGATCTAAGTAACCATTTCTGAGCTAATCAATATGCTCAAAATAATTAATGGATCCTTTGAGAAGGATCTAAAAGGCATCATGGTTGTCACTTCTACCAAAGGCAAGAAGCAGAAGAAAAAGGCAACCAAGGCACAACCCAAGAGTGGTGGAAATTTCAAGAAGGCTGCCAAAAAGAAGAATCCTAAGGGGACTTGCTTCCACTGTGGGAAAGATGGCCACTGGAAGTGTAACTGCAAGGCCTATCTAAATTCTCTCAAGGAGAAGAAGCAAGCTAATGCTTCTACTTCAGGTATTCATATGATTGAAATTAATACTTATTCTATTACTTCTAAATAATCTTGGGTATTAGATACCGAATGTGAATTTCATTTATGTAATGATCTACAAGGGCTTAAAAGCAATAGAAAAATTGGAAAGGAAAAGATATATCTACATTCAGCTATCGGATAAAACATCTCTACAATAGTTGTAGGGACTTATCATTTGCCTTTTCCAAGTGGATTGATACTGGAGTTAAATAATTGTTATTATATTCCAGCATTATCTAGGAGTATTATTTCTTTCAGTTGTTTATTAAACAATTATGACATTTCTTTTAACAAGGACAAAAGTTGTTCCATTTTTAAAAATAATAAATTTCATACTAATGCTATAATTGAGAATGGTATATTTGTTCTTGATCTAAATAAAGAAGTGCATAATATGGACTCTGAGAAAATGAAACAAGATAATCTAAACACCTCATATTTATGGTGTTGTCGTTTATACCCTGTAAATGAGAAACACATGGCCAAATTACACAAGTGAGGTGTTTGGGATCATTTGATTATGAATTATTTTGATACATGTGAATCTTGTTTATTAGGAAAAATGACTAAAGCACCCTTTACTGGTAAAAGAGAACGAGCTAGCAAGACATTGGACTTAATATATTAAGATGTATGTGGTCTAATGACTATACATGCCAAAACATGTTACTCCTACTTCATTACCTTCATAGATTATTACTCCAGATTTGGATATATCTATCTAATGAAATATAAATCTAAAGCTTTTGAAAACTTCAAAGAATTCAGAAATGGAGTAGAGAAACAACTTGGCAAGAGTATTAAGACACTTAGATCTGATCAAGGTGGAGAATACTTAAGTCAAGAGTTTTAAGATTATCTTAGAGATAATTAAATTTTATCTCGACAAACTCCACCATATACACCACAGTTTAATAGTGTATCTAAAAGGAGAAATTGAGCACTATTAGACATCGTTAAAAACTTTAATTTTCACTTATGCATGAGATGCATGTAATCGATCAGAACCCAAGATGCTATGTCTAATAGTATTTGATTTCTCCTCTTAGATATACCATTATTTTTTGGTGTATATGGAGGAGTCTATTGAGATAAAATCCTATTATCTCTAAGATAATCTTGAATCTTTTGACTTAAGTATTCTCCACTTCGATATGATCTAAGTGCCTTAATACTTTTACCAAGTTGTGTCTCTACTTTATTTCTGAATTCTTTGAATTTTTCAAAAGCTTCAGATTTATATTTCATTAGATAGATATATCCAAACCTGGAGTAATAATCTATGAAGGTAACGAAGTGGGAGTAACCTCCTCTAGCATGTGTAGTCATTGGACCACATACATCTGAATGTATTAAGTCTAAAGTCTCGTTAGCTCATTCTCATTTACTAGTAAAGGGTGCTTTAGTTATTTTTCCTAATAAATAAGATTCACATGTATTAAATGATTCATAATCAAATGATCTCAAATCACCTCACTTGTGTAATTTGGCCATGTGTTTTTCATTTATATGGCCTAAACGACAATGCCATAAATATGTTGTGTTTACATTATATTGTTTCATTCTCTTAGTATCCATATTATGCACTTCTTTATTTAGATCAAGAACAAATATACCATTCTTAATGATAGCATTAGCATGAAATATATTGTTTTTAAAAATGGAACAACTTTTTCCTTGTTAAAAGAAATGTCATAATCGTTTAATAAATAACTGAAAGAAATAATACTCCTAGATAATGCTAGAATATAATAACAATTATTTATCTCCAATATCAATCCACTTGAAAGAGGTAAATGATAAGTCCTCACAACTGTTGTAAAGATGTTATGTCCAATAGCTAAATGTAGATATATCTCTGCCTTTTCAGATTTTTTTACTGCTTTTAATCCCTTATAGATCATTACATGAATAAGATCCACATCCGATATCAAATATCCAAGATTGTTTAAAAGTAATAGAATAAGTATTAATTTCAATCATATGAATACTTGAAGTAGAAGCATTAGCTTGCTGCTTATCCTTGAGAGAATCTAGATAGGCCTTGTAGTTATGCTTCCAGTGGCCATCTTTTTCACAGTGGAAGCAAGTCCCCTTGTGATTCTCCTTATTGGTAGCTATTTTCTTAGAAATCCCACCACTTTTGGGTTATGCCTTGGTCACCTTCTTCTTCTACTTCTTGCCTTTAGCAGAAGTGATAACCATAATGCCCTTTAGATCCTTCCTAAAGGATCCATCAGTTATTTTGAGCATACTGATTAGCTTAGGAATGGTTACTTTGATCTTGTTCATGTTGAAGTTAAGCATGAAAAGTGCAAAACTTAGAGCTAACAAGTACAAGATCAAGTCTATCTATAGATCATTATCTATAACATAGCCAAGCCTGCCCAAATGCTTAATGTACCCATACATTTTTAATTCATGAGTAACATCCGAAGTGCCCTCTACCATTTTATAGCTAAAGAGAGCTCGGACAACATAGCTAAGCCTACTCAAATGCTTAATGTACCCAAACATCTTTAATGCATGAGTAATAGTCGAAGTGCCCTCTACCATTTTATAGCTAAAGAGAGCTCGAGCAATCTTATATTGCTCAGTTCCAGCTTGAGAAGCATAAAGATCCTCTAGATGCAAAATGATGGTTCTAACATCCATCTTCTCATGCTGCTTTTGAAGCTCTGAAGACATAGCACCCAACATCACACATGTCGTTACCTCACTATCCTCCATATATTTATGATAAATGCCCTTGATCTCATCAGTGGCATCATCTGATGGAAGTGGTGGTGGGTCTTTATCCAAGATATAGTGGATCTTTTCGGCCTTGAGAATAATTGTCACGTGCCTGATCCAGTCAAAATAATTGCTACCAACCATCTTATTATCCAAGATTGATCGTAGGTTTATGTTTGATGTGCTTATAATGATGACCTAGATGTAAAGAAAGAAAATATATAAGAGTATGTTCATAAATATACATGCATTAATTAGGTCTTTAATTAATCCATTTACTCCTACTATTTTATTGCAAATCGATAGCCCTCATTACATGATTCGAGAAAACCCGATGCTTTTCTTAGTGGGATAGTATCCAATCTTTGATATGAAATTTGACGTTGATTGTGGTCAACAAGTCAAACTCCATAACCTTAAAAGGTAGGTATCACTATACCAATTATGTCTCTACACAACTATTGGATCATTAGGTTATAAACTATTGATACGTGCATATCATATATGTATTCTCCAATCTTGCCTTCAAAACCATTAGCCTTAATTGTGGTTAACAAGCTAATGTGCTAGTTAAGATAACCTATTTAATTGGATTCGAACATATTCGATATAATATGGGCTTTACTGTGGTCAATAACCTATACTATTAAGAACTCTGGTTCTCCTCTAATTAATGAAAGGCTTATATACCTTAGTATTAGTTTGAGAGATTTTGTTAATTAAGTCTCATCACACATGATTGGCATATATTGGTATGCATTATATATATATCACATAAATATAAGCATACAAATATGATATAGTTATGGACTTTACTACATTGACCTCCCCAAGCCAAAAAGGGAGATCAAAAGGTTAAACCTAGGTAATATGTATGATTTAAACAAATATAGATAGATACATTATTTTCTATCTTGTTAGATCTCCATTCGACCCATCTTGCTCCTTGCTTGTGGTATTCTTTTTTAATTCTAACTCTAATCTAAGTAATCTAATTACATATTATAATTTGAAAAGAAAATACAAACAAAAAATAAGTGGCCAGGACATGAAAATTCTCATTGGACCGAAACATGCATTTTGCTCAATCATATTGGGATTTGTCCATAACTATCCATCATCCCAATTATACACCCTTTTATGCAATTCTAATCCATAAAAGTAGAGCCTAACTATGGAATAATAACTTTTTTTCAATTCTTGAAACTTAATTTTGAGTTATTGTAATATTGTGATCAAATTAAGAAATTATCCAAATTAGGAAACTTTTCCATGCATGTGTTTTGTCTTAATTATCAATATAATTGACAGTTAATTGATTATTTACTTAATTAATCATATTAATAATTAAAGAATCAATTTTGGACATAAAACAATGGGTAGGCCAAAACCTACACATAAAATTGTAAAGTGTGTTCACACACAAACTAGTTTTGTGTGTCTTGGGCCATTTGGGCTTTAGGAATGAGCCAAATGTGCATTAACCCCACTCCAGCCCTTAAAACCCATTAATAAACTTAATTAAAGTCTATTATTTTAATTTAATTTAGCTCCTAGGGCCTACTAAATTATTTACTAATTTAAACCAGGCTTATAGACTCAATTAAGCCAATTAAGTGGCTTTAATGAATTAAACTCAATCCAATTGATTTAAAAGCCCATTTTAATTAATCCAATTAATTAAAAACAAACTAATATATCAGATATATCAGTTTTAGAAGATCAAAAGTTGTTCTAATCAAGAACACACCAAGAACATATGAAGAACACTAATTTATCGAACTTTTCAATTAAACTAATTTTCATGCAAAACATGTTCGAATTCAATTTTGTTTGATACTATGGGTTAATATCACATATTAAATATATAAAATAACATCAAAATAATTTTATCATGGACCAAATAAAAATTATTTTAGATCAGCCCCCTTTTCTCTATGGAGAAAACTTCCCTTCGCCTTTTCTTTATATAAGGAGAAAACATTTTCTTTTTGTTTGTTTGTTTTTATTTAATCACACACATACATAAATCAATATTTCTCATTCATGAATATCAAAATCTAATATTTTAAAATTCATTAAATAAATAACTCAAAAATAGAAAAGTATTCCATGAAAACATAAAATTGTAGATTCATGGCAAAACCTTGGCTTTGATACTATGTTAGGTTCTAATCGATTACATACATTTCATGCATGAGTGAAAATTAAGTTTTTTAACCAATTAAAAGGATCTTGCCATGAATATACAATATATATCTCTAAGAGAATTAAGAAAATCACCTTTGAGGGTTATTGAACGGTTGATTTTTTTTCGCACAGGGTTGTTGCAAATCACAATGTCCAAATTAGAATATCTCCAAATGTGATCCACACTAGAGAGGAACTAAATGAAACAAACTAATGGAAAAAACAAGGTGGTTGAAATTCCCTTGAAGCTAGTAAGGGTAGGGGGCTAGAGAAGAAGAAAGAAATGAATATAAGACTTATGCCCTAATCTCACTTGTGTTGGGCATTTATAGATAGGTTAAAAACCCATTTCTAATGGGATTAGGATACTTAAAATTCTAAAGAAATACTAAATAGGTTGCTGAAATTTAACTAATTAATTTGGGCTTAATTAAAATCCAATCCAGGCCTTTTTATAAAGAACTTTATGCAAAAACCCACAAAATGGGCCCTTACGCATAGACTTGGATTTAATTATTTAAATCAACTCAAAATCCAACCAAATTAAATATGTGGGTTACATAACACTTATGAAACATATTTAATTTGTTTTTGGTCCAAAAATAAGGCCTCTAAGGCCTTCTATTTGGGTTATGCGTAGAAGTCTTCCTCAAAAGGGATTTTGTGCATAAACTAATTTCTAGGCCAATGGTTATTTCTCCAATAGCCCTATTAATATTATTTCAACCCTCTAATATTTATAGTCCACTAATATTTAATCATAAAATACAATATTTCAATTAGATCCATTATTGCAGAACATTTCCAAAAAGTTCCGCGAACTTTTCTACGGTTTTGTGAACTTTTCTTTATATTATGCATAATTAATTAAACTTTTTAATTAATTATTTTTCTATTTATTTTTCTTCTCCTATAATAATATCAAAGATTACTATCTTTGTCATGTTACCATTTTGTCCCTTACTCTATAGGTGTATGACCTATTGGATTCCTGTCTATATTAGTAGTATAATATATAATTAAGAGTTCTACTCGAATTGGGACTCTTCATCAAGAATCCTAGTTGAACTATGACACTTATAATTTAAACTTTTTTAAACTATTTTATCAATCCCCAATTGATATTCAAGATATATTATTATATAAGTCAAGAGAGGTCTCTAGCTAAGCATCATGACCATTCAATGTCAGAAAAATCAAGTGGTTTTGACTATATCCTTCCATAGAATAGTTACCGTGCAATTACTCCTTTCACCACTCTTATCTCATTTAGGTTCTGAATATAGATTTATGTCAACTCATTTGAACCTAAATATGTGCGTTCTATTAATTTAACCATTATTTCCAAAATGCCCTTTGTGGATCCCTATCTACCTTGGTATCTTACTCTGGCAAGAGATTCTCTGAACAAGGTAATTATAGAATCATGCTGTAATACCCCTCTATGTACCCTAGAAGAATTTTCATTAATTAATTATTATTATCCATGGTTAAATAAGTTTAATTTCATGAGGAAGGACCTAATTGAAAAACTAAAGTAAAAGAATTGGGGTAAGAATAGAAATAAGAGAAGTTGAGGGACTCATTTGCAAAAGATTTGTTGTGAGGGACATTTGGCCCAATGAAAGAAGAGGAGAGAGAGATATTTTGGGGGAGTAGTGGCCGGCCAACCTCTTGGTCTTCACCCTCCATTTTCATCTCCTTTTAACTCCTCTCTCTCATTATTTCTTTCTCTCTCTAGATTTCCTTGAATTTGGGGTAAGGGAGAAAAAGGAAAGATTTACTTGGTTTTTGAGCTTAAGGTAATTCCATTATTCTTTGATATGTATGATTCATAGATTAGCTTGTTGGTTTTCATAGAATTGTCCTATGTTTATAGAAGGAGAAGCAAGCAAAGGAAAGGGGAAAGAAACTCTTCAAGGTTGAAGAAGAGAAAGCTCAAATAAGGTATGGGAACTTAGAGTTTTCATGTGTGTAAGGATTTGTATTTTATCATGAGAGAGGTCTTGAGTATCTCTCTCATGTGTTTTGTGGATGATTATAAGCTTGAAAGTTGATTAGAGTTGATAATTTGCATGATTTGGTTAAAAGCATAAAATCTGTCTTAAAGATCATTTGACTAATCTGTGTGTTTTTGCTCATATCTTGAGCTATAGTTGTTCAAATGATGAAATTCCAATTGGTATGGAAACTAGACTTGTAAACCTTGATTTTGTTAGAAGAGACCGAAATCTGATTTTCACTGCATGATAGTGAAAATCGAAATTGAATTTTGACTGTGGTTGTGAATGTGCCCTTATGAACAGTCTGTGGTTTTTCTTAAATATCTAAGGATTTACAGGTCCGATTGAGGAGATTTTTAATGTTTTGGAAACTGGAAATATAGGCCTAAAACTTTATAGAAGATAATGTTTTCAGAAAAATTCGTTTGGGATGTTGAAATTGAGATAAAATCTGGGTTTTGAAGTGAGTTTATTTGGATTTTTTTTGAGCAATAAGCGTGGAGGCGTTCGACTTGTCGTTTCCGTCGCAAGCGCGACAAAAAGCGGCATCTTTGTGTCGCGAGCGCGACAACAAGCGGCAGCTTTGTGTCGCGAGCACGACTTATGCCGCGAGCGCGACATCAAAAAATGCTCATATAGGCCATGGTTCTCTATCGCGAGCGCGATTAACGCTGCGGCCGCGACATTCGTCGTGAGCGCGACGATGCCTATATTTTTCTATTTTTAATATTTGTATTTTTATGACTTCATTTGGGATTTCAAATTTACCTAAACCCTCCTAAGCTTACAAATCATCCTGAATTACAAGTTTTCAGTAAGGCATCTCTTTAATTACCAGATTTGCTAATAACAAAAAGGTATGTTCTATTACCTTAAAGGAGTTTATGCATGCGTTATTCCCTTGTAATACAAATAAATGATTGTTTGACAATAAAGAATAGTAATAAATGATAGTAAAGTTTTCTTGCATTTATTAATGCTATAATGGTATATATTGATACAATGTCACATGATATGAAAAGTAATTGAATTAGGCCTGCACTTAAAGACTTGGTAGTGGATAGATAGGCATGCCTATAGGGTTATAGTTGCAGCTGCTATAGTCTGACTCTCATGAGTCCACAGTTATCTCTATATGAGACCATAGTTCTGACCCAATGGGTCTACAGATTTAATACCTTCGGGTATTCACAGATTTGATACCTTTGGTATCCACAGTACCCGTTATCCACTCCCACAGGAAATTGAGCAGGCAAATGAATAAGATAAATGAAATATGTATACAGTTGATGATTTATGTTAAATGATCCATTGATTTAACCATTCTTCTAATATGTTATGCATATAATCTATAATTGCATGCTTGTGAATAATGTTCATGTGCATATATTAGTTGTTCCCCACTAAACTTTATAGCTTAGCACGGGTGTTTATCCGTGTAGGTCCACAGGTTAGGCCCTTTGGTCAGGGACAAGGCCCACAATCTTCTCAGCCAACATCAGTTTAGGAAGAGTGAATTGAAGTAATGAATTTATCTTACATTTTTTGATAGTTACAGATAAATTCATATGTAAAGGCATGTAATTATTAACTGTATGTATATAACATCCTCTAGTATGACAAAGTATGGCTCTCAATATGACATGAATGATATAGTGATTGTGTGGGTGTGCCGTAGATGCATAGATAATTGATAATTCATAATGAATTGACGAGAATAGTTGTATAGATATACGTAATCAGTAACAGTAATTAGGATTATCTAGTATAGTCATTACACATGCAAGATAGCTTTCCTTAATAAATTTGGGATGGTAAATCCTTTATTGATTACTCAACTACCTTCAAATAGGTCATGATATATCCACCTTTCTAACTATGTTCACCCCCGGTTGGAGATAAGCAGTTATGGAGTCGAAGTATATCACTCACTACTTAAGATAACTTTGGTGATCTTGAGTCCGAAGATATTTGCACTATCGCTATAAAAAGATTCCTTACTGACATAGATTTAATATCTATGTAAGGATTCTCTTGGCAAGTCTCCAATGAACTTGTTATTCTAATAAGTATCTACATGTTAACTTTGATCATCTATTATGATCACAGTTATGAGAAACCGTTGCTTGAACCTTTTAAGAAGCATAACATGTACTAGTCTATTAGTATTAACAATATCCTATCTTGTTAATACTATGACTAGGAATATTAAGGTATTAACACATTTACATGTAATAGACATCTCATATCATGAACTCTTTCATGAATTTATTTGCACTGTATTTATAATACCAAGGACTTCATTTAGTAATTTAAGATAAATAATTAACACATGTAATTAAACACGGCATTAATGAATGAATATTGCCTTCTTATGAATAAAATGAGTTCATATATATGAAATACATTCTTATATTCATGAGCTCCAGTGCATACTCTCTAACAATTTGTTCATTTAAAACTTTAACAAATAACATTATATTATTGGTTTGCACAAATGAACCGACTTCCACCTATTGTTCCTCACCGCTTGATTAATGTCATGAGCGAGTCATTCCATACATAGAACAAAAAAGATAAGGAAACAATGGATCGATTCCCTTGTCTCACACCTCGTGTAGGAAAAAACTCATAAGACAAAACATCATTCCATATTGAATTAGAGCTATTGTTCTACCAAGAGGAATGTAGAATGTTGCAAAAATCAAGAGGAAGACCAACAATCCCACCAGAGCTGATCATATGCTTTTTCCAGATCCACCTTAACTAACATCCACCCCTTTTTCACCCTGCTTGGATTTCCTAGAGTGAACAACCGCCTACACAATTAAAATGTTATCTATAATATATCTTCTTGGGCTAAAGCTTGATTGATGCAGGCCAACAATATCCGAAAGTCACGGCTTAAGCCGTTTAGTTATAACTTTCATCAAAACTTTATACACAACAGGAAGAAGACTGCTGGCGCGAAAATTACCAATTTTAGCAAGTCA
The DNA here is from genome assembly GCA_037975025.1 of Excoecaria agallocha. Classification (NCBI taxonomy): domain Eukaryota; kingdom Viridiplantae; phylum Streptophyta; class Magnoliopsida; order Malpighiales; family Euphorbiaceae; genus Excoecaria; species Excoecaria agallocha. Next base: position 44,979,813 of record CM075815.1, read on the forward strand.
ATCCTTCTTTGGAATCGAAACAATGGGTGCTTTACAAAGGGACAGACTGGTCGATGTACCCAGCAAGGAAACATTTAATAAATTTTGATCTTTTAATTTTAATAACTATTTCAGTAACTATTTCATAATTTGTAATTTGCTTTTAATGTTTCAGTTTTTATTTCTAAAATACCCTTTTTGCATCCCCTCATTTTTTTTATATATATTTTTACCCTAAAATAAGTTTTTTCTGTGTCAAAACTTAAAATTTATTCAAAATTTATAAAATTACTCTAAAATGCTTGTGAAAAGACTTTAGTACCTTCAATTGCAAACCTACTATATACTAAGAATTTTTTGATTATCCTAAATGAAATTATGTAGTTACTCAGAAATTTTAATAATATTTTAGAGATTTAAAAGTTTCTAATGTTCTTCAATTTTTTATATTAATTGTAATTTCAGAAACTTGAATGATATTATGGCATCTTGCAGTAATTTTATAAATTCTTAATGAAATTTAAAAAATTATGGAAAAGAAAAAAATTTATTTAATGTAAAAATATAATTTTAAAAAATAATAAAAAAAGCACGAAAGGACATTTTATAACTAAAAGTTATATATATATTTGAAGAAAAAGTGATAGGGAATATTTATCAATTTATTTGAAAAAAAAAACAGTGGACTATTATTTATTGGAGCAATGGAGTATGTATTATTTCTCAACTTGAAACAATTTAATTTTTTTTTAATTAGTGTAATTAATCACCATGCCCGGCGTTTGTTTTTCTCTAGAATCTTCTTCGATCTTAACAAAACAAACACATTCAGTTGCTTTATTACTTCCATTCTATTATTTTCTCCAGCAAGCTTTCCGGATCCTAATCTTTGTAAGTTACTCCATGTTATTTCCTTCATTTTCTGTTTGTTTCGCCCAGAAAATTATGAATCACCAAGTTTTTGCATATTTTGCTGCTTGGAAGTGTGACTAACTGAGAGTCAACTCTTTGCTATGAGCAATTTAATCCTCTTGTCAGTTGGGTCAGTTGACGAAGTTTCTGTTTCTCCCTGTTGTCTTTTTTTTCCTCTTTCTATTAGCATTCTTTTCTTGGCAACCCGACCGATTGCTTTGTATTTTTTATGTGTTCTTTGGAGCTCATTGTAGTAGTTGTTCCATTTCAGTATCTGCCATTTTGAAAGGATTAAGCTATAATTTAGTGTGGATTTATTGATTCATATAGTAATTAAAGTTTCAATTTGTTAGGTCTTTTGCAGAATTCATCTTTTTTGAGTGATGGAGGATTCTCAAGAGCAGCAAGGTCACCCAATTGGTAATTTGTTGCTGTCATCATAAACTTCTTTGGAGATTATGAGCTATATATGTACATTTCTGCAATTAATAATTGGATTCGTTTAGCAATGATCAGAATGGGCAAGGACTCTCAAATTTTCTTCTATATTGCGTTTAATGCAGTGTAGATGGATAATAAGATTTCAATTCGATCAAAGAGTTTGATTGTGGGTGGAAACTGAAATGGTTTTCTTTTCCTTAAAACTAAATATTTATGTAGCCTATTTGCATTATTTTCTTTGGAGCTGTGAGATCATGTGGGAAAGACCATCATGGAAATTTATATGCTGTACTCTTTTGCAGGGCCAGGTGATGAAAATGAAATAGTTACTGAAAGTGCTGCTTTTGTGCATGGTGAGCCACCTCAAAATGGTGACGGTCCTCCAAAAGTTGAGTCTGAAGTGCAAATCCTTCATGAGAAAGTCACTAAACAAATTATTAAGGAAGGACATGGTCAAAAGCCGTCTAAGTATTCAACGTGCTTCTGTAAGTACCAACAATAAATTTAGTGTTGCTTCTAAGCATTAAAAAATTGCCAATCATTTTTTTTTCTCCGACCCTTGTAAATATACGGATTCTTGTACCCCTAGTTAATGAGCAGCATGTGTCAGTGTACTGATGATGGTTTGAAGTCACAATAGCAAAACCTTATTTGAAACTTAACAACATTGACTTGATAAATCTGTCTTCATCAAGTGTTTATTAAGGCATTCCAAATTGACAAATTGCTGCTTTAAATTTTATGAAGAATTGCATTCTTGCCTCTTGCATATCATTTTTATGTTGGAAAAAGTTGCAGATTTTTGTTGAGAGAATCATTTGATGTTGATGTTGGATTGCGAATGGGAGTTATTGTTGTTGACAAGGTTTTGTAGAAGGCTGAAAGCAATCAAGGGATTCCCAATTGGCAAACAAGTGCTTCATAAAATTTTCATGAAAAATTTTATTCCTTATCTCTTGCATGATGATAAGGGATCTTTTGCTGACTAGCTATATATCATTTTTAAGGTGGAAAACTGTTGCAGATTTTTGTTGAGATCGCCAGTTAAAGTTACTGTTGTACTTTCTGTGCATATATCATAATCTATTTTTGAAATATGAGGAGTTCTTTTAAAGTGTGCAAAATCAATGCCCTTATTTTTGTCAAGTTTTGGACACATCTATTGTAAGCTTTAGTGCCAGCTTATCACGCTTCTGATATTTTAATCAATACTTAAACAAACTGGCTGCAGAATCTTTGTGGTTGGTTCTCTCTGTTATTCATCTGTTATCCTTAGAACATGTTAAGATGTATTGTTCTGTTAGGCTTTTATGTCATGTTCATGTTGTTTTCTTGTCTAAAGTTTAGTGTTATGAATTATGGTGCTATATTAATTTCTTGATGACATGCATTCAGTTTTTGTGACTGTTAGTGTAACATGAATGTACATTCAGTTCCAGAAACTAACGTCTGTATCCATGTGTCTTCAATAGTGCACTATAAAGCATGGACTGAAAGCACCCAGCACAAATTTGATGATACATGGCACGAGCAACGGCCAGTTGAAATGGTTCTAGGAAAAGGTGCATGCCCAATTCATTCTGCTTCGGATATAATTTTTTGATTTTTCAGTAGCCTATTTATTTCTTCTTCTTTCACCTTTGGACGCTTGCTTCACGTTGCCATACATATTAGCCTTTGGTTTTATTTCTGCATGGGTTGCTACCTGCCATCCTTTATTATATTGCACTCCATGAAATCATAAGAGTACTATATCATGCTACTTTGCCAGAGAAATGCACATAACTATATATGTCTGGACATACACATATATGCACATGTGCGTGCACGCACGCGCACACACACACACACACACACACATGTATGTGTGAGTGTTGACTATACACACACAGAGTCACATATATGTATGTACTTATTTCTGTATGTACCCACAAAACATATATATATTTGTGTGTGCATATATCGCGCGCGCGCACATATGTATGTATGTATGTATGTATGCATGTATGCATGTATGTATGTGTATACATGTATATATGTTCATATATACATGTGTGTGTGTGAATACATAAATAATATAAAATGGGGTGCTTTGAATATATCAGAAAGCTTATCCAATGTGGATTTAATTGGAGAATTCAGTCACATGGTTCTACATTGGCGTTGTCACATATATGCATCATGTTTATAGGCATTCCTTTTTAAGTTTATAGTCACATTGATTTGCTACTTGTTTGGTGCTGTTGTACGCATTCCTAACCATTGATGGTTTATTGATGTACCAGAGAAAAAAGAAATGGCTGGTTTAGCAATTGGTGTATCTGGTATGAAGGCTGGTGAACGTGCGCTCTTACATGTGGGTTGGGAATTGGGTTACGGGGCTGAAGGAAGCTTTTCTTTCCCAAATGTTACACCCATGGCAGACATTATTTATGAAGTTGAGCTTATTGGTTTTGATGAAACTAAAGAAGTAAGTTATACCCATTTAAGTTCTTAAGAATACTATCACAGATGCAAAATATTTTCAGTCTGAATCATAATGGATGCATTTATGTTCTTGCCAATAAAACAAATACATGCATGAGAGGTGTTGTAGGGGAAAGCACGTGGTGACATGACTGTGGAGGAAAGGATTGGAGCTGCAGATCGAAGAAAAATGGATGGAAATGCATTATTTAAAGAGGAGAAACTTGAGGAGGCCATGCAACAATATGAAATGGTTAACGCTTGAACCAGCACCCTTAAATCATACTTCTGCTTTTTGCAAGTCCCATTTATTCTACTTTTATTTTGTGTATTTTTCTTGACAAGCTCTACTGACTTGTCTTCATGTTAGGCCATTGCATATTTGGGCGATGACTTTATGTTCCAACTGTTTGGCAAATATCGGGACATGGCATTGGCAGTGAAAAATCCATGCCACCTTAACATGGCAGCATGTCTGATAAAGCTTGAGCTCTATGATGAAGCCATTGGGCAGTGCAGTACTGTAAGTAAAGGCATCAACTTTCTATCCTGTTTACATTGTTGAAGGATTTCACCTTTTCACAATTCTGTAAAAATCATGGTACAAGCTGAAAAAGCTCTAGACCTTGACTATTAATTCATTTAAACAGAACAGTTGGAGCTAGATCCGGTCATGTTAGATCTTAAGATCTATGGTCAAATTAAGGGTTACAGATACAATTTCTGCAGAAAGCTTTCCGAGGTCTTAGAGATTGAATCTCGATGGTAATTCTTTGTGTGATCATGCTGTGCCAAGGGAAACAGAAACCTTAGAGACAAATGTTAGATCTTAAGATCTATGGTCGAATTAAGGGTTACAGATGCAATTTTCTGCAGAAAGCTGTCTGAGGCCGTACAGATTGAATCACAGTGGTAATTCTTTCCATGATCATGCTGTGCCAAGGGAAACTGAAACCTTGGAAACAGCCATTCTTTCGGAACTTAGATGAACAGTAACTGGCATATCACTAGCTTCCATATAGGCCCTTTTGGAAACGATGATTGGGAAATTACTTTTCCTTTTAGCATGGTTGAATCCTGAATCTGAAACTCAATGGAAATTTCCTCATGTGCAAATAAAAGTCTGCATTTTCTTTTCATCAATCACAATTTGAAACATCATAAATCATATACGCCGATGGGGGGAAAAAAGCTCTTGCTTCTTAGGAGTTGAACCAGTAACTCTGAAATGTTTAAGATGTGTACAGGGTTTGCATTGCCGTTGGATGCTGATATCTTCAATCTTAATTCATATTTGGTTGATTGTTCAATTGTTCTTGCAGGTATTATCTGAGGATGAAAATAATGCCAAAGCACTGTTCAGAAGAGGAAAGGCCAGAGCAGAACTTGGGCAAACAGAAGCTGCCAGGGAAGATTTTCTGAAGGCACGTAAATATGCACCTGAGGACAAGGCAATTTTGAGGGAGCTGCGTTTGCTTGATGAACATGACAAGGCTGTATATCAGAAGCAAAAGGAGATATACCAAGGAATTTTTGGACCAGCGCCAGAGCCAAAACCAAGAAAAACAAATTTGGTGAAACGCGTTTGGCAATGGCTAATACTTGTTTTGCAATGGCTGCTATCGCTAATCTGTCGCCTCTTCAGGCGCGGGAAATCAGATTAGTTAAACATTTCAGATTGACAAACAACGGAAATAATATTTCTGTGTAAAGCAAGATGTAGTAAATTGTAATCGATTATTTAGACCCCAAAAGTGTCAGTAGTTCCCGATTTATATGGTCTTTGACAGTCTGTGAACTACATATGTAGGAAGAGCTCATTCTTTTGTTTCTTCTTTTGCTTTGAGTTGAATTCATGGTGCTGTCTTTTGGAAATTTACCAGGAAAACAACCAACAAAAGATCAAATAGAACCGAAAATTAAATATAAAAAAGGAAAAAAAAAACAAATACTGGGCAACAATTAACGATTCCATCTACCGCTGTTGGTTGAGCATTGATGTCCAAGCACAATAAGCACAGACAATCTGTTGAGAAATATATACATAAACAGCAAAGGACAAACTCATTAACACAACATCTTTCCAATCACCCTTTTGTTTAGGGCTCAAACTGTCCTTCAATCCTTTCCCATACTTCTCTGCAACAATATAAATTTGTCTAAGGATAAACTGCTGAGTTTGCTTCATGTCTTTCTTTCCCTTTGGGCTGCAAGTGTCCATCGGCTCACCTTTTTGACAAGATACAAGCATAACAATTCTTGGGCAGTGTCTTGATTTCAGTACGTTAAGTGAACTGTTATTGTTTTGCAGGGAAGAATGCCCTAAGGAGAGAGCTGCCATGAAAATGAAATTGAGAAGATGGCTTTTCAATATTGATTAATGATCAGTTGTGGGATGAGGATCAATTGTTTGACCATAATATAGGAAAGAAACAGAAAACGCAAATGATGGCCAATGTAAGACGAAAATATCTAGCATGAGAAACCAAATGTTTGCCTTTAATTTATTTGAAAAGGAATTGGATAAGGAGTCGGCTGATCTTTAGAAGTTACTTGTGCACCTTTAGTTCTTTTGGACTTCGGCCTAACCAAAGCCCAAGTGGTTTATGTTCTCATAAATCATAATTGAGACAAACTTAAAGTAAAAACTAAATGAAGCCCCCTTAGGTTGTTATGTATATAGTCTAGTTTATCCATACCGATCCAATAATTTTAATCTATTTTTCTTTTTTATTCAGTCTTAAAATATTGTCTAATTTTTTTTTATATTATGTGCATTGTCTATTATACCACTATTTAATTTTATTTAACTAATTGCAATTTACATTTCTCGTGCTATTATTAAATATTATTTTTATAGTTTCAAGGCAAATCCATATGGAAACATTTAAAGTCGGCGGAATAAATCATTTACCCCTTATTTGGATGGGAGTAAATGAAAGTAAGTGAGAATAGAGTAATTATTTGGTAAGTTTAAAATAAATATAAAGTAATTGAGAGTAACTCTTTAAAATTTAGTATAAATATAGAGTTATTTTTATTTACTTCCAAATTAGGAGTAATTATTTTTGAAGATATAGAGTAAATAGTTACTCCTATTTACACCATTCTACTGCTATTTACTTTGTATTTTTTATAAAATAAATAGAGTAATTCAAGTTACTTTCATTTACTGTCATCTACTTCCATCCAAACAAACATTTAGACATATGAACTCCATGAATGACCTATTCTTCTAACCCTCTAATGACGTACGTAAGACATATATGTGCTTTAATTTGGGACACTTTTTTAAATAATGCTTCTTTTAAAAAATTTTGAAAATTAGAGTGTGTCATAAAAGAATTGAAAAACTAAGGTGATTTTCAATCCCACAATAATAAATTGTGTGATCAGATCTAGGACTTATGGGATGTTTGATAGCACACCAATTTAAAAACGATATTATTAATATCTTGAATACTCGTTTCAAATTCAATGTTATGGCCTAATGGCAATAGTCCCCACCCACATTTCAGTATTCTTTTTTTTTTCATCATTAGAATTTATAATTAATTTTTTTACATTATTTTTCATATTTCAATTAAATAAAATTATGGTAGTAGAGTCATACGGGTTCGAATCCTAAGACAATCATTTTTTTTATTTTTTAATTTTTCATATTAGAATTTATAACTAATTTTTTATATTATTTTTTATACTTCAATTATATAAAATTTATAACTAATTTTTTTAAATAAAGATAATATTAAATATTTTGTTTTATTTTATTAGAATTTATAATTATAAATTTCAGTTAATTGAATTATGAAAATTAATGTAAGAAAATTAATTATAAATTCTAATATGAAAAAATTTAAAAAATAAATTGTGACTTTGTTACAGGAAACAAATTTTAATGTGAAAAATAATAAAAAAATTAAAAAAAATATATTAAATAATTTATTTTATTTTATTTAATTAGAATTATGAAAATAAATGTAAAAGAATTAATTATAAATTCTAATATAAAAAAATAAATTGTGACATTGTTATATGGAACAAATTTTAATGTGAAAAATAATAAGAAAATTAAAAAAGAAAAAGTGGAAGATGCTATGCTAGGATTCGAATCTGCATGAATTGTGGGTGATAGAGTGCACTTTGCTTGCTACTTGGAAAATTTATTTAATATATTTTCGATATTTAATATATGTTCAATTGATAGGATTTGAATCCACGACGTAAGTACTAAAAAAATAAATAAGTATAATTTCTCCTAAACAATAAAATATATTGACATAAAAAGAAACATATTTACTAATTATATCATCTGCAATTGTCTGATTCTTTAGTTAATTGAATTATAAAAATTAATGTAAAAGAATTAATTATAAATTCTAATATCAAAAAATAAAGAAATAAATTGTGACTTTGTTATATGAAATAATTTTTAATGTAAAAAATAATAGGAAAATAAAAAAAAAAAGGTGGAAGATGGCCATGCTAGAATTCGAACCTGTATGAATCGCGGATGATAGAGTGCACTTTGCTTGATACTTGAAAAATTTATTCAATATATTTTCTATATTTAATATATGTTCAATTGGTAGGATTCAAATCCACGACGTGAGTATAGATAGTGAAGCGCAAGTGAAAATTATTGCCATTAGGCCACAATACTACATTCAAAATAATTATTCAAGATATTAATAATATTGTTTTTAAAGTGGTATGGAGTCAAACATTCCACGAATTTCACATTTGATTTCGCAACTTGTTGTTTCGGAATTCAAAACACATCCCATTTTAAAATTTTTTTTTTTTGAAAAAGCATTATTTTAAAAAATGTTCCCTTTAATTTTTAATTTCAAAAATCTACATAATTATATTAATTTATATTTCTCAAAGGATTTAATTTTGCTCTTGATTTATTAATAATTTGATAAAAATCTAATAATTAATTTCAGGCGGAATATCCAGTACATGTGTTCATACTCATCTGACGAACAATTCAAAAGATGGAGATACCTCTCGTACAATTTCACAATGGTTACATTCTGGTGAAGGCAGAAAAAGCAGACAAAAACGGACCAACTGTCACTGGTGGCTAACTATAGCAATGTCCGGTCTTTTCATTTTGTGGAGCGGGATGCCTTATCCCTTTAGCATTCTTGTTGGAAGAACATTGACCTCAGCTCTGTTATTAAGCATAACTCAGCCAATTGGAATTCCATTGAACTCCGTCGTTAGATAATGTTGGAAGAAGATTGACCTCAGCTCTGTTATTAAGTCTAGTTGAACCACATGTTACCCTGGCCCATCGTAATTCTTGGTCCATTTACTTCTACAGGTCCATTCTAATTCCTTTTAGTTAAATAGTATAGATTAGAAAATTGCAAATAAATTTCATTAGAAAGAATTAAAATTAGTGTGCTGTTTATATGTACCGTCCGATTCATATAAAATAATTTTAATTAAACGTTCGATGTTGGTACGTTGCTTGAACTGCAATGGTAGCAAGCACACAAATTTTAATTAAAAAAAAAAAGAAGAAGAAAAATGGACGACTGAATTGCTTTTTCCACTTTGCGTATCCAACATTCCAACCTTGACAATTACCAATTTACCATTGTCTCTCTTTTTCTCTCTCAGTTGTTAATCTGCGTTGACTGAAAATACAATCTTCCCCACATGCACACACACGTTTCCTATTTCTTGTGTTTTTTTTATTCTCTTTTGCCCTTTTCCCACCATGACCCCACTTCCTCTCATTTCCTTTCTTCACCTACTCTCTTTCTTCTCCCTTATCCTCTCTTCGCCGGCTTCCTTCTTACTCCGCCCCTTCACCGTCTTAACCACCTCTCGCCGGTGCCGTTCTTTTCCTTAATCAATCACTTTTACTTATCTTTTCTGGTGTCATTTTCTTTTTTTTTTTTCCTTTTTTCCTTACCTGTTCGAGCAAATTTAAATTTTTGGAGTTCTGATTTTCCTCTTCTTTGTCGTGTTTTCTTATTAATCTCAATCTCACTCTCCAGAACTTCCGTTCGTCCTGTCAAAACCCGCCCTCCTTGTGCCTCAATTTGTAAATTTGAAAACCCTAATTTGTTTCTGTTGTCGTAAAGATCTTAGCTATTGAAAGTTTGAAGCTATTTTACTTTTATCGCTTTTGTATGGAATTAGACATGCAATTTTTCGCCCTAGGTAGATTAAATCCTAGGCTTTCTTTCTCAGTTTTACTTTGTAAGATTTAATTGCTGCTCCCGTTGTTGTTGTTGGTGGTGCGACGATTTTTAGTTGTATAGGGAAGAGTTGGAAGGGTTTTTGAAATGAAGAGATTGAGATCGACTGATGATCTCGATTCTTATAATGAGAAGAGTTCTGCTAAAGATTCGAATCCAAGCGGATCCTCTCGAGGTTTCTATTACAAATCGGATAATGGACGGAAGGGAATGATTTCCGCTTCATCTTCATCGAGCAGGTATGATCGAGATCGATCAGTAGATGATGATACTTGGGAGAGCTCGAGGATGGTTAGGAAGCGAGGGGATCAAAATTTTGATGGCTTTGATCGAAGAAAAGGGTTAGGGTTTGATAGATACAGTAGCAGAGAAGGGTATGGTGGAAGTGGAGGAGGAGGTGTCGGTGGAAGTGGTAGCAGCGATAGAAGTGTGCATAGATCGGAGAGTTTTTGTGGTTCGCGGAGAGAATTTCCGAAAGGGTTTAGGTCTGAAAGAGACAGGTCGAGAAGAGAAGGAAGCGTTTCATCGTGGAGGAGATTTGGTGCTGGGAATAAGGAAGGTGAAGAGAGTAGAGGTAGTAGAGGTGTAAATGAGGAGAGGCTAAATGCTGCCAGTAGGTATTCTCCAAAGGGGTTGAGGGACGTGAAGTCGCCCACATGGTCGAGGGATTCAGGGAGCGAGCAAACCAGGATGGTGAGAGGTGCTTGGAGGGATGAGGCGAAGGGGAAATCATCTACTTCGAAATCAAGGTCATCACCTACATGGTCCAAGGATTCAGGAAGTGAGCAATCAAAGAGCGTTGAGCTAGTGAAGAAGATAGGGGCGGAGACCAAAAACATTGAAATGGAGACCAAAAACATTGGAATGGAGGCCAAGAGCGTCGAAATGGAAGTCAAGAATGCATCTAGTGGTAGTAGCAGTGAAATGGAAGAAGGGGAGCTTGAGCCAGAGCCTGAATTAGTTTCTGAGGTCGGCAAGGAACGTGAAACTGGTAATGAGAATGGGGGAAACGAGAATTTTGTATCAAATGATGATTTCAGGAAAGGTGAGAATGAAACTGAAGCCAAAGATCAAGTAACTGAAGCTGAAATGCAACCTCAGACAGAGGGTGTTTCTATGGGAAAAGATGGGGTGAAAGAAGTTGATGAGGTGCCAAGTTGTGAGAACTTGGATAATAGCACTAGCATGACTGACGATGAAGTTCAGAGTGAGGGTCAAGATGAAAGGGGCGAGGAGGTTCAGAGTATGAATGAACAGAGTGTGAACAAGGAGGAAAGTCGGGAAACGGTGGTTGAGAAGCCCATACACGTAGAAGAAGAAAGGAGGCGAGAGCAGGGTATCGATCTCGAGGCAAAGGTGGAGGATGATGAGACTACAGGGTTAAATAGGGAAGTTAAACTGGAAAATGGAGAGAGTGGTGATGGCACTAGTCTGGTTCAAGAGAGTTTAGTCCAAATTTTCAAGGATAAAGGCAAAAGTGTAGCTTCCTTCTCATCAATCCTTGCCACTGAGTCTGCAGAAGATGCTACATGGATTGAGAGGGAATCGAGAAATGTTGCAACTGGCAGGGATGTGGAAGATGATATGGAGGGGCCAAGCACTAGGGGATTTGAGTTATTTTCTAGCTCTCCTGTTAGGAGAGCGGAAAAGGCCGAGCAATCAGGTGTCAATAAACCTAAAGATGAGAAGCTGGTGTTGGAGCCACTTGATCTTTCTCTTAGTTTACCAAATGTTCTCTTACCTATTGGAGTTGCTAGAGATGCATCCCAGGCTCCTGGTTCCCCTAGTCATGGAAGAAGTGTTCAGTCATTCAGCACATTTCGTTCTAATTCGGATGGTTTTACTGCATCAATGTCTTTTTCTGGTTCTCAGTCTTTTTTCCACAATCCAAGTTGCTCTCTAACACAGAATTCCATGGACATGGACAACTATGAACAATCTGTTCACAGCCGTCCCTTATTTCAGGGAATCGAACAAGGAAATTGGCAGGGGCAGGCCCAAACCCCAAATGATTCTAAGCATAAAGATATTCCATTATATCAAAGAGTTATGTTGAATGGGAATGGCTCTCTTCAGCAGTCTCAAGCGCTACAAGGCATGCCAAATGGTCAAACATTGCAAGGGAGCTCAAAAATGCCTAATGCGTTGGAAAGGCAGTTAAGTTATCATAAACAGTTGTCAGGACAGACAAAGAATCCTGATGAAACTAGGTCTCCTTCTCAAAGTGTTGGATCTCATGATATTGGTTCAAATTATAGCTTTGATAAGAAGCAAGGTATGAGGGAGAAACATGGTGGTGGCCTCTATAGGAGCAATAGTCAAAAGGAACAAGAGCAGTTCCTCATTGGCGGGGCTGATTTTGTTGAGACTGTAATAAGCAAAATTGTTTCGGATCCTATTCATGTAATGGCTAGAAAATTCCATGAAATGAGAGGACAATCTGCATCCTTGGTGAAAGAGAGTATTCGTGAGATCATGCTAAATGCTGATAAGCAAGGACAACTATATGCATATCAGAGTGTTCTCCAGAACAGGTCTGACCTATCCTTGGATATGCTATTGAAATCTCATCGATTTCAATTGGAGATACTGGTTGCCTTGAAAACTGGTTTACGGGACTATCTTCAAGTAGACCACAATATTTCATCTTCTGATTTGGCAGAGGTATTCCTGAATTTAAGATGTAGAAATCTTGCTTGTCGAAATCCTTTGCCTGTGGATGAATGTGATTGCAAGGTTTGTATAAAGAAGAATGGATTTTGTAGTGCATGCATGTGCCTTGTGTGTTCAAAGTTTGACATGGCATACCAAACATGTAGTTGGGTTGGATGTGATGTTTGTCTTCATTGGTGCCATGCGGATTGTGCATTGCGGGAGTCTTACATTAGAAATGGGAGGAGCGCCACGGGGGCACAGGGAACTACTGAGATACAATTTCATTGTGTTGCCTGTGATCATCCCTCTGAGATGTTTGGCTTTGTCAAGGAGGTCTTTCAGAACTTCGCCAAGGGATGGACACTGGAAACATTCTGTAGAGAACTTGAATATGTGAAGAGAATTTTTAGTGCCAGCAAGGATATGAGAGGAAGGCGGTTGCATGAAATTGCTGACCAGATGCTAGAAAAATTGACAGTTAAATCTAATCTTCCAGAGGTTTATAGCTATATCATGGGCTTCTTGAACGGTAAGAACTTGCTATATTTTCTGTTCTTATTTGTAGCCTTATCTTTTCTTCTCCCTCCAGAGTTGGTGACGAGGGTTTATCATATTTTGTTCTTTGTTGAATTTATCCCACTTTGGATTTTATTGTTTATATATCATGAGTTTGATTGCTATTCCCACATTATGATCTTGCAATGTATTGCCTTTGAGTTGCAGGGATGAAAGGATGTTTGATATAGGCAAGTGAAAGGTTATTGAATTCTTTTTCTATTTACATATCACATGAGGAATTTATTGAGGAATTTTGAGATTTTCATAGAAGTAGAATTGCATATCTGCCTGGAGTTAGGATGTGCCAATTTTATGTTTCGTTAAACAATTCTGTTTGCTTTATTGCAAAATACCGTAAGGCAGAGTGGCAAGTTTGAATTTGGAGTGCTTTTGATGCATCGAGATATCTTAGTGAAGCAAGCTGCCTCCAGTGGTTTGCATGAGTTCAACAATTGAATAACACTTACCTCGAAATTTTTTCCATGTCAACATGAGATCTGCCCCTTTTTTCTTTTGGGCATACTTCTCTCTCTCTCTCTCTGTATCTTCTTACGACTGTCAGTTGTGATTGCAGAGAGTGATCCTTCGAAGTCTGGCAATCCTTCTGTGTTCTTTGGGAAGGAACAAGGAAGTGGAAGTAACGGGGGCATTGCTGGGCCTAGCCATGATTCATCATGGCTCAAATCTGTTTATACGGAAAAAGCTCTGCAATTGGAAAGATCAAGTAGCCTACTTCCAAGCTTGCATACTGACTTGAATGACAAACGTCCAATAGAGTCTGAGTTGGAGAGAAATGCCAGAAAAGAACCACTTTTTGATGAACTGGAGAGCATTGTGAGAATTAAACATGCAGAAGCAAAAATGTTTGAAGCACGTGCTGATGATGCAAGAAGGGAAGCTGAGGGCCTGAAACGAATTGCAATTGCGAAGAATGAAAAAATCGAAGAGGAGTTCAAAAGTAGAATTGCAAAATTGCGGATAGTTGAGGCTGAGGAAATGCATAAACATAAACTTGAAGAGTTCCAAGCTCTAGAAAGGGCTCATCTGGAATACTTGAGTATGAAGATGAGGATGGAGGCTGATATTAAGGATCTGCTGTCGAAAATGGAAGCTACAAAGCGGAACCTTGCCATGTGATTCTGTAATGATAGGGTTTTGCATTAGAAATGCTGTGGGTCACAGGTAATTTACTTTTGAGAACAAGAAATTGTACGTTGTAATGTAATTTTAGCATTATGGCGGCCATTTTCTATAGCTTTAAATGTAGGTTTATCTTTTTGATCTAGATTTTAGTCTTTTCTTTCTTTACTGCTAACCTGAATTTGTACAGAGCATGCAAAATCTTTGTTATTTATGGATATTCGTTAGATCTAAAATTTTGGATTCCCAACGTGCAAATAAGTTGGGTTTGAAAAATTATTATCCGTTCTCCCAGTACTTTGATTTCCTATGAACTGCACGTATATACATATATATATATATATATATATATATATATATATATATATTATAGTTGCATAATTAGCTTAAATATATTGATATTAACAGTTATGCATTATTATGTGTGAAAGGACTAAAAACTTTGGCAGTCACTAATTATCAAAATTAATAAAAATTTATAGATTACATTTTTATATTAGTCTTCTATATTTTAACTTATTATCAATTTTAAAAGTTTAAATATTTTTTAATTATTTTTCTTTCTTTGTTGTGCGTACATTAACGTGTTTTTTAATTGACAACCAACTCGTAGTTATATTCATATCCTACGTCTTCAATTTTTATTATGGAAAAGCACTTAAAAACTTTATTAACTTCTTATTTCCTATATAATTACTTGTTCTAATCCATTTTTTTTATTCCTTTTGGAAAAAAAAAAGATGTTAACCTGATAGTGATCGTTTGCATCAACATTCTCTAAGGAATATTGAAATCATTTTTTGGTGCTCTCGTCTACGCACTTACTCTTTGCAACTAAGATTGCATGGCTTGTCATGTATTATGCTGGGGATTAATCTTCTACCTTTTGGCACCACCAGTAATACTTGTCTGAAGTCCTCTAAACACAATCATTTTTCCACCAAATGGTTTTGAACTACTCATGATATCCTTTATACTCTTTTCAATTGTTTCAATGGCTAACTTTTTTTTTTTTTTTTACCGTTGGTGCCTCATCCCTCATGACTAGTCTTGCTCGACGCGGCCACTTTGTTTTGAGGGCCAGTTCAGCCTGCAGGCATTATTACCAGCAACTATTTCAAAATTTATTGTGGCTTTGCTCCTAACGAGCAATGAGCGATAATTGTCTTTCCTGTTTCGCCTGGTTTGCCGACAATAAAGACTCGTGTTTCTGACGAGTATCTTTGCAATAAGATGGGGTAAATGTCCAATTGGTGTTGTGAACCGTAACTGCATTTCATGTAGCCTTTGCCAATATTAAAAAGGTGTAAAGTTTAATAAACATTTAGGGTGATAAGTTATGTGAAGTGTAATTAGGCACCAAGTCATTTCTTTAGTAAGAAAATAAGCTGAAGGGGAAATGTCATCAGAAATTATTATACAATAAAAATAAAAGTTTACGGGAAAATCAGTACCAACTCAACAATAGCTTACACTTGATGTTTCAAATTATCCAGCTGAAAAGTAATATCAGTATTAAGAGGGAAATGAGTTTATTTTCCCACGGTCATCATCAGTGATGCCCCTAGTCTTCATCAAAGTCACCATCATCATCATCTACATGGTCACTTTCAGTGTCAGAATCTTCAACAGCCTCATCACTGTCGGAGTCGCTTACCACATACTTGGCCTGCGTGCGGTTAGCCCTTTGGGGTCTAACCCTTGCAGGTACCTCCATAACTTCTTCAATGTTAGGAGAAGTTGTGGAAGGGGAAGTTGAACCAGACATCTCTTCACTTTCCTCAACAATCACACTTTCCTTGTTGACCACTCTGCCCAACACGGAACCACTCTTCTTGTTGAAAGGGGGTGCTCTCATTTTCCTCACTTTCTTCTCCGGTGATATTCCGGAATTTTCAGCAGGTTTCAACATTTCAGTTAGAAGCTTCTGACCCCGAGACTGCTTGGTGGCTGGTCCTCTTTTCTTGGAGGCTACAGGGGGTGGCTTAGCTGCCCTGGAATTTGCCGCAGGTTTTCTCCCTCCCTTCTTTTTAGCTCCTGGAGCAGGTACCACTTCTATGTCAGAGTCAGAGTCATCACTAAGGTCTACTTCATCACTATCCTCGTCGGAAATATCTGAAACAGTTGTTACAGGCTTCTTCTTCTGAGTAGCAGTCCTTTTGCTAGCTCCTCTCCCTGCAAGTTTTTCAGCTCCCTCAGTTTCCATGGCTGTAGGAGGTTAAAAGTATAAAACCCTTGGGAGTTATTATAAGTCACTATTAGCTTTCACAAAAATATTAACCAAGTGGTTAGTCATAAAACAAATTACCTGCTGATTGTTCGGGCGAAGAATCAAGTCTATATGCTTTTAAACGATCTTTTAATGCTTCAACTTCATCATCATCATCTTCAAGCACAGGAGTGGGTTTTTCTTGCTGGTAAACAAAAGATTACGTGATTAGTTCCGAGGAGATAAATGGGATAATAGGGGATGGTAAACAAAGATACCTTAGCAGCAGCAGCATTCTTGGAACCTGCTCTTCCTTTTGGTTTCGTTACCACAGGAACAGTTTCTAGCTCAGCAAGAACAGAAAATATGACCTTAGCCCATCCATGAATATGTACTAAACATAAATAATTGTAAAAACATTTCTACATAGATATTCACCTGTTTCCATTGCAGAACTGGATGATTTTCCTACGGTCTCTGCATCTGCTTCTGCATTTTTAGCTGTCTTGTTGTTCTTCCTTGGATTTTTTGGTGGCTGCCTAGAAACTTTAAAACCAGCTTGACCATTAATATGATTCACCGACTTCTTTCTTTCTTCCCCTTCTTCAGCTTCAAATTTCTGAATTAACCAAAATTCATGAAGAAGCATTATAGAATTACCCAAGACAATTTAAAATGACAATATAAATAGAAATTCGAAGAAAAGAAGGAATGAAGTGTGCATTCTACGGTCCATACATCAAGTTGTGTCTCAAAAGTCTCAAGGTCTGATAGCCATAAATCCTTTGGAGTTGTGTTCCTTAAATTTTCAAGTTCCTCGTTGATTTTATCCTGGTCATCGCATAACCTCTGAACCTTCTCAAGGGTCAAGCTTCCAATAGGCATAGACAGTAGATACTCGTAATCAGTGGCCCGCACCCCATTGGCACTGGTAGTCTGCAAATTCTCTTCCACTTCATCTGTTTTATCTGATTCTTCTGTATCATCATCAACGGCCCCAGCAACCGCCGCTTCAACAGGTTTCTTTTTTGGAATAGGGGTGAAACCTTTCTGATGCAGCTCCAGGAGCAGATCAGCTCTTTTCCTGTTGTTCACAATAATTTCCCCCTTCACAACCCCAAGGATAAATCTCACCTTGTTCTCCAAGATTAGTGCCTCCCTTTCAAGATCTAAAAGTTTTAAGTTCTGCAAACAAGAATAGTTATAGTTCAAAACCTCCTCTCATTGGGAGATTGCATAAAACAGTTGAGGACTGCTGGTCATTTCTGCAACCCATTATGCACTTACCTTTCTTTTCTCATAACATGCAAACCTCAAGTGAAAAAATTCGTCAAGAACTGCAAAATGACAGTAGACAGAGTAACTGTTAATCTACTGTACAACAAAGTGAAACTTTAAATTGATTCCAATAATATCCAACTCATACTTTCTTGAGGGCTTCCATACTTCTTAATGATGCCTTTTGGATCGAACAAGTGCATATTACTAGTGCTAACTGTCGTAGTTAGTTTAAATTTCTTTAGCAAACCCTCATCCTTGGCTTCCTTCATCTTCTCCTCTGACAGGAGGACTTCAAAACATACAGTTACATCATCTCCATACTTCTTGAAATCCTGCAATAAAAATAATGATCATGAGAAAAACTGCAAGCACCACAAAATCTGCAACCAAAACCAAATATGCAATATGAAATACCTTGATAAAAGCATCCTTGGGTAAGTTGCCCTTCTCATCTCTAACACCTTCAATGACAGAACTCAGAAAGTCTTTGTAATCATCGGTCCACCTACGGATTGGCAATTCAGCGATCCTCACTGTTGTCTCATTGACTTCCTCAATGAGTCCATTGACTGTATAGCTAAATCCATTGTCCTTTGCTGCACCAATTTCAATTGTTCCTCTAAATCCTCTATACCAAGGATGCATAGGTTCCATTTCTTCACCATTCAACAGGCGCCTCAAGTTTGCGACAATATCTCTTGGATTGTAGTTGGGGACGAAAGTGCTCCACCCGGTGCCAATTCCTTCACAGCCATTCACAAGAACCATTGGTATAATAGGGGCATACCTGTATGCGAAACATGTAAGTTTTCTGTTTTGAAATTTCTAAAATCGCATGAATTTGATCCTTGGCTTCAAAAAATATTACCAAGTGGGTTCGATAGAAAGGCCATCTTCTTCTAAGTAGTCCAGAAGGCTGTCATCATCCTTGGGGAACAGGGACCTTGTAATTGGAGAAAGGCATGTAAAAATATACCTTGGACTTGCATGATCTTTGCCTCCCTGTAAAAGGTTCACAAAAAAGTTCTTAGATCTGTGCATTTTTCCAATCAAAATAATTCAATCAGAAATGCTGGGTTACATTTCAAATAATTACCATGCAACGCGTGCCAAATTGTCCTTTAGGCGCAAGAAGGTTGATGTTATTGCTTCCAACAAAATTCTGCGCCATTCCAACGATTGTAGCATTAAGACTTTGCTCACCGTGGTGGTAAGCAGACTTCTCGGATACATAACCTTGAAACTGGCTGACTTTGATATCTTTGACCAAGTTCCTCTTGAAACAACTAAAGAGAATCTTTCTTTGAGCTGGCTTCAGTCCGTCAACCATTGATGGAATAGATCTCTGAACATCAGCCACAGAAAACAGAATAAGCTCCTTGTTGATGAAGTCGCTGTACTTTATAAGCTTCATTTTCTGATCAAGGTGAGTGCCAGGCTGCAATAATCAACAAAGTTATCAGACTCCATTGACAATATAGAGTATCTAAAACAAAATAAATAAATAAATAAAACAAATGAATATGCGCATGTTACCTCAAATTGCCGAAGCCAGTTCTTCCTTTCTTCTATCTTCTTCTTACTAAATGCAAGCTCTATGGCATTCCCATCTTGCTCATCTACCCACGCAAAATCTTTCTTGTGCTTCTCAATATTTGCAAAGTACTCTTTCGCTTCTCTTTTGTCATTTGTTCCTAACCCCTGTCAGATCACCAATTCCATTACTGAGAACAAACTAGCCATAGATATCGACTGTAGAGCCATACACAAACAATAGAAATATCTTAATTACTTTCATCATAATTTAGCAAACCTTATAGTACTTGATTGTCCAACCAATTGCATTCCCATTTAAACTTTCCTTCCATGACTGATATTCAGGCATGGTATAAAAGGATAAAACTTTTCCATTGCTATGAGTTGCCTGTACAAAATGAAACATCAAAATTTACAAATTATACTTAGAGCTGCATATGTTCCAAATAGTTTAAGAAAAATACTGAAATTTACTAACCTTGACAATAGGAGTAATAAACTCGAGCAAGAAAGATGGAACTTTCAGTAATGATGGCCAGAAATAATAAATGAAGTTGATCAGCAATCCCTTAATATGGGAGCCGTCGTAATCCTGTAGGAATTGCTCTTGTTAGCCAGTCTCCATCATCAAATTGTCAAATCATAAGCCATTAACAAAGATCAAGGGGACATGGAACGTAACCTGATCAGTCATTATCATGAGATGACCATATCTCAAGGGCTTGACATTGTCATACTCCTTATTTTGCTGTAAACCAAGAATCTTTTTGATGCTCTCAATTTCCTTATTCTCATTCAGCTGTTTACAAGTGGCTTCCCGTACATTGAGTAATTTACCTCTCAGAGGGAACACACCATAATAGTCGCGAACATCTTGAGGCAGCGCACCTAAACCAGATATCTGTATAAACCCCAAGTTATTTAAGGCAGAAGTTTGCTGTTCAAATGAACTACATTGTCGATCATAACAACTTACCGCAAGAGTTTTCGCTGAATCTCCTTCTGTCAAAATCAATGTACATTTATGAGAGTTTTTAGTTCCAGCCTCATTAGCATCCTCAAGCTTCGGAATATTAACCCTCCCTCTCTTTGTTCCATCAGATTTCTTCAGATCTTTGTCCAGTTTGAATTTTGCCCATGAGAGTAGATTGTCCACGATTTCGGACTTTGCAACTGCATGTATAATTGGCATGAAAACATCAAATTCAAGTTCTTAATTAATGAAAACTTTAGCTTAATGAGGTCAAATAATGCTTCAGACCTTTCTTCAGGAAATCTTCAGGGAGTTCACACTTAGAACCAAAATTGCTTTGGCGAAGTGTCAGAGTTTCCTTGGTTTGAGAATCAAAAGCTGGGTTATCGATGAGAGCATTGACAAGAACCCACAAATAGTTCTTCACATTGTGTGCTTTGATGTTGGCATTCTTGTTTTTCTTATTTACAACACCCACCACATAGTTCGCGATCTGATTAGTTACATAATCGACATGAGTTCCACCCTTAATTGTTGCTATTGCATTGACAAAGCTGACCTGGTAAAAAAGTAAAATACCTTTTAATAAAGGCAGTCTAATGCAAATACGAGTATATCTTTAGATTACATGGCTCCAATTACCTGCTGGAACTGACCCTCGGTAGTACTCACGCATATCTCCCACCTTTCACCTACTTTTTGGTAGAATCTGCTCAGATAAATTTGGATATCAGAAGAGTATAATAAATTTGACAATATAAAAACTCTAGATAGTGAACCAATTAGTTCAAAGAAGTAACCTTTTAGGGGCATCTGATCCAGGTTCTGAGTCGGAGCCCAGATACAATTTGACATAATCCTGAAACGATTTAATAGGAACCCGCTTCCCGTTAAGCTCAACCTTCACAGTCTTTCCAATACAGCCAGCCATGTCAACCACTCGCTTTTTCATTAGAGCAACCACATCATCTTCGAGCATAACCATGTTAAATTTTGCCAAATCAGGCTTAAATGAGACCTTCGTCCAATTTTCACCTTCCTTGCACTTCGTTATGCTTGGCGCCGACTTCTTGCCCATGTTGTTTGAGAAGACCTTGAAATCAATGGATCTTAATTTATAAATGTTATAAGATTTAATACAGGAAAATTAAGGTTCTGATGTTCTTTCTAAGCATCAGACTAGTTTTCATACAAAGGCCACGTTCTCTATCTTGAGAACAGTAACACAAACTAACTTAAAACTTTAATTCCATAAGGTATCTTTTAAGCAGAGGCAAAACCCTACAAAAATTAAACACGTGTTCAAGCCTAACACATACAGAAATCGAGTCAGAAGTTTCTTACCTATTTCATATATGCAATCAAGAAAAACAAATAACTCAATTACCAAAACTAACAACCAGAAAAGTAGCTAAATTATATATATGGCCATAAATTAATTATATTTAAAATTAAAGTTTACAGAACCCAATTAACCTGCTTATACTTCTTCTGCCGGCTACCATCAGCAGTTTCAATAATGAACTCCGTGGAGAAAATATTAGTGAGCTTGGCACCGTACCCATTTCTCCCTCCGGTGGTCTTCTTCTCAGTATCATCATAGTTACTACTAGTCAACAAATGCCCAAAAATCAGCTCCGGCACATAAACACCTTCCTCCTTATGGATCTCAACCGGAACTCCGTTCCCGTTGTTATAAACGCTAATCAGATTATTCTCCACATCAATTACCACCTTTAACGAATCCATGGTCGGATCTCTCTGCTTGTTATCGGCAGCATTGACCAGGATTTCATCGAAGATCTTGTAAAGACCCGGCACATAGGTGATCTGACGGTGCACCATTTTTTCATCCTCGTAAACCCAGAGAGTTTGTGCGTGCTTCTCGATTGAACCGACGTAGGTGTCGGGTCGGAGCAGGATGTGCTCCAGTTGGCTCTTCTTCTGGTAGGTTTCTTCTATGGTCTTGTGCGGGCCCCCCATGTTCGCCCTATTGCTGGTCGTAAGCGGCGCTGTTTTAGTGTCTTCCATCGCAAGGTTTTTAGATCAGTTTTGGATGGGAATTGTTAAAGGCGTGTGTGTTTCTGGTTGGATTTTGACAAAAGAAAGAGTTAGGGTTTGTTTTGGTGCTTTAGAGAGAAAAGCAAGGGGTTATGCAGAGAAAGAGAAAAGACACAGAGATGGTGTCTATGGACTGCAATGGAGAAGTGTAACTAGGGAGTAGAGAAATGAGGCAGAGAGAAGTAAATTTAATAAAGCGAAACGATGCCCGTTAAAAGGAGGTTGGGGGCCTAACGGTCAGAAAATTGAATTTGAATTTGAAATTCTAAGGGATGGCGGGATTTTGAATTTGACGGTGGAGATTGAGGTTCTTAAAATACAGATGGTGGAGATTAGCTTAGGGTTATCACTTGGGTGCGTGCTACTTACAGGCTTTACCCACGCCCCTTCTTTTTTCTTTATTGGAAGATTCTGAGTGCATTATCAGTCGGTTGAATTTGAAAACCGCAAATTATTTATTATTTCAGGTTTATTCCGTAAATTACTTATTATTTTGGTATATAGTAAAGGAATCTTTTTTTTAATATTGTAAAAATCGTTAATACCGAAACTAAAGCTGTAAATTAAAACTGATTATGATTTAAAAATATAATATAATTTTCTATTTTATTTATTTTAATGCCTTCAACTTTAAAAAACTATGGCAAATTTTTTTCTTTTAGAATTTTTTCTTTATTTTCATATTTTTTATGTTAAATATTGATTTGAATTTTTTTTAGAAAATTTTTAAATAATTTTTTAAAAAAATTTAGAAAAATGAGGCGTATCAAAATTTTGGAGTTGTTTTCAAAACCACAATGATATATTATAGTTTCAGAGAAGAACTCACTGACTGTAGATGTGATTTATATTGAAAACACAACAAATTATTGTAATTTCAGAGTCTAAAATCACAACAATCTGCTACATTTTCAAATGCATAGATCCCGCTATCAAAATATAATTAATATATTCAATATAAATTTCAATACCAACTTTTGTCTTAATGGTACAAGTGCACTCACATTTATGGTCATTTATTATAGGTTATGGGATCTAATTATGGAATAATCATGAAAAATGAGTTGTTTTAAAATTTTTCATATTAATATTTTTAGTATTCCAACTTGTATTTTAATAACACAATTGTACTCTCATTTTTTCTAACTTCGAGTTTAAATTTGGAAACACGTTATTTTTTCATTTTCTTTTGTTGGTTTTCATTATTTTTCACATTAAAATTTATATTTGTTTTTTATATCAATTTTTATATTTCAATTAATTAAAATGTATAACTAATTTTTCAATATTCTAAACCTCAGTTCAAATTTTTTAATGATTCTTTTTCTTCATATTTTATATTTAATTGAAAATCATTAATCATTTTTTTCTTTTACAATGATTCGATATTCAAACCTTATCAAAATTCACCATGCTCATTTTTTAATATACTATATTTATTTTTATTTTTTTAAAAAAATTAGCCATAAATTTTAATTAATTAAAATATAATGTAAGAAAATTAATTATAAAATCTGTTATTCACTCTACTACTCCACTGTTGCTACTATTATTTTATCATTTTTCTCATCCCCCTTAATATTTTCATTGTTGCTACTAGAATTTTATTTAGCATCCGAACTTCCATTCCGGTAAATGCCGAGCCATCCACAGTGACCTTTGTGGCACCGTCGTACCTGATTGGACCTGACCCGAACCCAATCTAGACTTCAACCACTGTAGGATTTATTAGGTACAATGTTTGAAATATTTTATTATTTATCATTTTCTGTAACGATTTCTATTTGATTTGATTGTTTCGAATTGTAATGTTAATAGACAATTTATTACATTGCCCTTAACTTTGTAAATATTGGTTTATCAACAACAACAACAACAACAACAACAATAATAATAATAATAATAATAATAATAATAATAAATATTTAATTAATCAATGTATTAACAATAATAATGACTCAATTAATAATTAATTAATTGTCAATATTAATTGATAATGCCCAAATTATCATTTGAAAGTCTAGCCCAGCAGCCACAGGTCCAACTCAAATCCAACCAAAGGCCCTTCAAAGAAACAGGCTCAATAACACCCAAGTTCGGCTCTCTAGAGGCTTGGTACACAAGTAGACAAACAGGTACAGAAACCAAAGTGATAGAGTCGTCTGATCGGACAGACAGGGTACAGTCTTCTATAGTCCACCGACTCATGCTTCTATTCCATTCATCAGTTGCTCATCATCACATGAGTGAACACCTACTATTGATAGCTAAGTAGACTACTCAAATGGTTTTCACCATCTCCTATAAATACCAAGTCGACACACACACAATCTCAAGTTGAGCCTTCAATCTCTTCCTTTCTTTGTGTTCTCCCAATCTAAGTTTGTCACCGACTCAAGTTTCGAAGTGCTAATGTCTAGTTCGGTCGGACTAGTCTTTTTGCAGGATCTATCCTTGTCATACCCGACCGGACTCCGCAGGCATTATCTCTTAAACACATATCCTGATCGATTACCACCAAATGACTTATATCTATTATTAAATCTCCAAATTTATCATTAATTAATGAATGTAGTGAATAATTAATTAATGTATCATTGACTTGTAATCTTTTTTTGTAATAACAATTAATTAATGTATCAATTAATTGGTGGGCATAAAATGGTTTTAGGTATAATTATAATGAATGACATTTCTACAAATAAATAAAAAGATGAGAAATAGGATAATAACTGAAATAACCAAGTTAATCATAATTGGTATACTAGAGGGAAGAAACAATTTCTTAATCATAATTGGTATATTGGAGGGAAGAAACAATTTCTTCTTTAATTAATCCCAATGTATGCGATACAACAAAAAATATTAATGATCAACAAAACAATCTTTTCAAATATGATTATTGATTGCACCAATAATAGAGAACAATCCCAACTCGTAATCGAAACACACCTGATAAAGCAAGATTTGTCTTTATCTGTAAGAAGGAGAGTTGACAGCTGATATCCGATCGGATGATAGAGCCTGCAAGAAAGAGTGCCCGGTCGGACCCGGGCGTTAGCATTTCGAAGCTTAAGTTAGTAGCTTTTAGAGAAATAGTGCTTAGAAAGAGAGAGAGTCTCAGATGTTCAATACCTAGAGCCTTTGAATTTTAGGCTATTTATAAGAGTTCTTTGGGAGAGGTACTTGAGTACCTTAAGGCGTGATAACTGGTGTTGGAGTAGGTGTGCGGCGATGTGATAGAGAGCAAGTATAAGGTATGGGCGCTTGCTTATGTCAGTGGACTAGACAGGACAGGGTGTCCCATTAGTCCGATCGGACACCGCGCCTTTATGTCTTGTCTTCCAGCTCATGCTCTTGTCTTTTTGTTAATGGACTTGGGTCATGCCAAGTATTGTTAGGCCGAATTGATTGGGCTTTTAGAGATATTTTTCCATAGTTATCACTTGTCCTCTTTTCGAACAGTCCGATCGGGCGATTTAAGCTTTTCGACAGAATTTTTAAATTTTCAAGGGGTGTGAACTGATGAGTCGCATTCATTAATTTCGGACCACCGTTATGCATTTAATGCCTGCACATGTGCCGAGGGTGACGCTTCGTTCTCTGCTATGCATTTAATGCCTACACATGCGCTGAGGGCGACGCTTCGTTCTCCGTCGTTTACACATTTAATGGATTGAAGACACATAACGATTATCCAGTAGAGAGGTGGTTGGAGAATTTTAGAAGCTTAGAGCCTATAAAAGTCGATTTTCCTTTCAATTGCGCCTTCGTACTGCAATTATCATGTTAGGCAAAATTTGTCATGCAAATAGCTAAGGAGAATAAACATTATCAACCACGGAGAGTGTATGAAAATCAGACATTGAGAATGTGTAAAATTGACTAAGGAGAATACTTTTTGAATTTTAATGTGCTTTTCAAGCATTGCAATGCACAACTACTTTGGATCGATGATTGCTTAATTCGATTAGATTTAAAAAAAAACTTTTCATTCAGGTGAGAGTTGTGACTTAGATTTATTACGTCAAGCATAGTAGGTGACTTTTCAGTCTTTAATTTGATTAAAGTATTAGCCGATCAACTATTCATTGGAGAATCATGCATGGCGAATGACCTTTTGGTCTTTACATTATTTTAAAGATTTGACGACTTCGCATATCAAGTGCCCAGAAGAGATAATTAACTCAATTGGTGATGTTCGCATTTTAGGTTCAAAATAACAGTGAACTTTAGCGAATAAGTTGATGGAGATTTAAACGAATGCACCTCGCGTCTTTAGCTCGGAATGAACGTCGAGCCTAACAGAGGGACTTATCTTGTAATCGAATGGATTTTAACTTTCGCATTTTCGGCTGTGTCAAGCCTAGCGATTGGGACAATACTGACTGATCGGTCAATGCCCTTAGTTGTTTTGTGGAGATTTTCTTTTCTGGAGATATTTTGGCCAATTAGTGGCTTTATGGAGATTATCCGCTCTTGAGATATTTTGGCCAATTACAAGCTTTCGCATTTTGGGTTCGGGATAGGCATCGAACCTAGTGAATGAGCCGACGAATGAACTTATAATGGAGAAAAGCTTTCGCATTTTGGGCTCGAGATGAGCATCGAGTCTAGCAAGAGAGCTGCACCATGATCGGATTATGCCGATCAAATTTAGAGAATTCATCAATCGGGATTTCCATCGATTGGAATAAGACAAACAACCTGCAAAAAACAAACCTAAAAACAAATAAATGAAAATGTATCTTTTCCAAAGATGGAGAAAAAATGGAGAATACTCTCTTTATTGAATGTCAATTTGTACATGATTATACTCAGTACTTCTTCAATACTTCAACATTCTAGCTTCCAGAGATATCCGACCCTTCAAGGGTCCTGAGCCTATAAGTGCTGGAGCTGAGGACTTTAGAGATTTCATAGGGAGCCTTCCCAATTTGGCATGAGCTTCCTATTTCTGGCATTTCCCATGCCTATATCTATCTTTCTAAGCACTAGATTAACCACATTGAGGGTTCTTGCCTTTTTGAGTTGTGATTTTTAGCGATTCTTTATTTGTAGGCAGCGATCACAGCATATGCGTCTTCTCTTCTTTCTTCTATCAAATCCAAATCTTGGCATCTATCTCGGATGTTCATCCATTCGAAATAAAATACAAACTGATAGGACGAGAGACCAATCTCTACAGGTATCATTTGCTCGAAGCCGTAGACAAGAGATGATGTTGAGGTTTTGGCAAAAGTTTTGGAGATCGAGATGTCGAACTGCTTACCATTATCTATAAATGGTGTTCCTCAATGCGAAGTTTTTGACCATTTCTGTCGTGATTTTTGCTAGAGGCTCTGTCTCAATCCGTTTGGAGAAGTGGTCAATGGCAATAAGGAGGAAATTCATTTGCCATGGTCGGATGGCCAAGATATGCAAATCGGGAGCATGCCTTCGCAATTTCTACCCGATCGTCTTATAAGTAGGATCCACATTAAGTTCGTGGGTGATCACATTGGGGTTGATTTCGGAGATGTCTTCTGGCTTTCAGGCAAATAATGCCCGGTGGATCATCAAAACTTGTATGGCAGCCTCCTCGACCTCTTTACCCATGCCAGGTGTCTATTTGAACACTTTTGCCTTTTGCAAGTGTCTTTGCCTTGATTTCTTCCGCAGGATCTATTCTCAACCCCTACGCCTGTTCAGATCGTCCTACCATTATGGCCTCTTTTTGGTACTTTATCATGGTGACATAGGCTTCTTTGGATGCCTTTTGGTCACCTCTTAGAACGACAATGCCTCCCCTAGTTAGGATCTTTATCACCATGTATTGTATGCTAGTGACAACTCCGATTTGAAAGAGTAGAGGCTTGCCAAAAATGGCATTATAGGCTAAGGTCATATCAATAACCATAAAAGTTACATTGTAGGCGTGGGCTAGAGCCTCTTGGCCGAGTTCGACGAAAATCTCGACAGATTCTACCACTGGAACGGTAGCATTACCGAGTTCGATTAGTAGTGTGGCATTCGATTTAAGTTTTTTGATCGGCAAACCCATGGCTTTATAAGCTTAGAGGGTAAGCACATTTACCGCACTTTCATTGTCCACCAATATCCTCTTCACATCGAAGTTATTGATTCGTGCCCTGAGGACAAGGGCATCCTCATGAGGAAACAATACATCTTATGCATCCTCATCGGATATGGTGACTAGGGCTGGCCGTTCGAATGTTTGGGCGACATAGACACCTTTACCTTTTTCTTTCTGGAGAGGTCTTCTCCGTATGATGACCCACCAGCGATCATGTTTATGACCCCGACGTACGATTGGCGAGGATCCGTATTCCTGTATTTTGTCCATTTATCATCGTCTTTGTCATCGAAATCATCCTTCTTCAGCCCCGACTGTCTGCAGGGACTTACCCCTCTGGCCAAACCTACAAACCTTTTGAGGTACCATCTTTGCAGGAGTCGCTCAATCTCTTCCTTCATTTGGAAACACTCGTCAGTTGTGTGACTGACATCCTTGTGGAACTTGCAATACTTTGTGTGGGTTTCGAGTGTTTTTGCTCTTTTCATCCAGCCTCTTGGGCCAGTTCACATTTTGGTGCTTTTTCTTGATCCACATCAATATCTGGGTTAGGTTGGCATTGAGTGGAGTGAAGGTTTGAGTCTGCTGGCCACTATCCTGATCGGATCTGAATGATCGACCTCTTTTCTTTTTACCAGATTTATTGAAGTAGAGGTTCTTTCAGGACTACTTGCAATCCATTCGGATGCGGGAGCTCGATTAAATGCCAGTCCATCTGGGTGCTGGAGCCTGTCAATAACACTGCTCCTTCTACCACGGTCGGATCTCAAGACATCATCCAACTGGATGTGCTACTTAGCCCTTTCCATTAGATTGAAAAAGCTGGTTGGGGGCCTTGTTGTGATGGACTTAAACAATGGCCGATCAACGGCGCCATTGGCTAAAGCTGTGGATGCCATCTCTACACTTACATTCCTCACCTCCGACATCGTGGCTTGAAACCTATCGACATAGTCTCGTTGACTTTCATTGTTCCTTTGATAGATGTTGTACAAATCACTCACAGATTTTGGCGTCCATGTCTGTACGATGAACCGTGTGATAAATAGTTCATTAAGTTATCGAAAGGAGGTGATTGATTCCTGGGGGAGTTCGTAGAACCAATTGAAGACATCTCCTCCCAAAATAGTAAGGAAAATCATGTAAGCAACTCTTTCGTCGTAGGTCTACACCTGCACTTTTGTTAAATATTCTGCAAGATGAGTGGCAGGATCAGTTTTACCTATATACCTTTCAATTATCACATCTCTCCACCTAGGAGATAGTTCTGATTCCATGATTTTCCTATAAAATGGGGAGGCCGTGTTGTTGCAGGTATTTCCCTTGAACATGCCTTTTGTGGGACCTGCCAAGCCAAACTGCTTGAGTTTCTACTTGAACTATTTATCCTCCCTGCTTATGGCTGTTGAGACAAACACATCTCTTTGCCCCCTTGTGCGACTGCGATTTGGCGTGCACATGAAGGATAAATCGTCCCCAATGGATGAGGTTGAGGATCCGCTGGGGATATATGGCAAGTCTCTGCTCAAGGACATCGTCCCCTTCCCTTTGTTATATCTGCCTGGGGTTTTGACTCCTGTTCTCCTAGCATCATGAGCTCGAGGCTCATTGATGGAGATCCTCTTGCTCCTTCTTCTTTCGAAGTCTTTGGCTATGAAGTCCATTTCCTGGCCTCTTTCGGAAGTCTTAGACGCTTAGCTCTTTTTTAGCGTTTGGACAATGCTATTAGTGAAGTCACTAAGAATGGTGCTGTAATGGCCCGAACACTGAGTTAGCTGTGAACAGTATTTTTCGATAATGAATAGTATTTTTCGGGCTAAAAAGTATATCCGGAAGTGAAAAATATTTTATTGGACCATCGAAAAATATTGGTCATAGTGAGTCCTTAGTTGAAATTTGAAGTGAAATTGAGGTTATATGGGCCTTCAAAAGTCAAAAATACGAAAAATATAGCGAATCAATTTCTATTATCGGAGAAATGACTCAACTTTGTATACTACCTATTTTTGATGTGATAAGAATTATGGAATCAATTTTGGAGTGATTTGGAGTGAGAAAATAGGAGAAATCATTTTGGGCTTTAAATTAGGTTGTTAATGGGCTTTAATTAATTTAAGCCCACTTACATAACCCAAGCCCATTAGCACTTGAAAATATCTGATTTAAAGAGAGGAAAATTCTGGAACACACCAGCAGCTTCACCGTCCTCTTCATCTCCTCTCTTTGGCCGAAAATGCTCCACCATTGTTGTTATGCTTTTTCTTCTTCTCTTTCTCCATTTCACACAAAAATCAGCCCTCTTATAGTAATTTCTGCCTCCCTAGTTGAATTTAGTGCCCTCCTCTCTTCAAAAGAAGGAAGAAAATCAAGGAAAATCAAGAGAGAGAGTTTAGGGTTTCATTTGAGGTAAGTGAAACCAATGAGTTAAAATGCTTTCTAAGGTGCCTATTTATGTTTTTGGGTGCCTATATTTCATTTTTTATGTTAATTTTAGCATTTAAGGTCAAGAAAATAGAGTTTTTACGTGTTGAAATTCCGGCCTCCATAGAAAATCAAGGTGAATTGCAAGCTTCCAAGGCTAAAGGCAAGAAAAATGAAGCTTCGGCAACCTAGAGCAAGAAGGAAAGGTTAGTGACTAATAAATCTTAATATTTCCTTTGATTTTGCTTAAATAACCTTTATGTAACTTAGGGTAAAAGTGATAAAATGATGTTTAATTGAAAGTAATGATAGATTAGTGTTAAGAGACCTTAAATAAGTGTGTTTAAATGCTTGAATGAAGTGTGACATGAAAATAAGGTGTGGGTCATTTGTTGGCCGAATAAATCACTAAAGAAAACTAAGGTTTAATTTGTAAATTTTGATGATTTTATGCTTCAAAATCATATTAGAAATGTAATAACATGCCTAAGAATTTTTATGGAATTTATAGAAATTAAATGAATATTTTAGAGACAAGTTTTCAATTATGTAAGTAATGGAATTATGGAATTAATGTGCAATTTGATGAGAAAGTGAATAATTTCGGTGAATTGTGGTAGAATAATTCACAAATCATGTGAAGGAATTGAAAAAAATAAATAATGAGTAAAACCAGTATAACTAAGTAATGAAATGATAAGAAAATAATGATTTAATTGAGATTTCTGTGAAATTATGCCCTTAGAAATAATCTGGCAGTAAAAGCCTAGCTCAGGATATAATTGGCTAGCCATAGGGACATCTGTACCACGGTGCAAGTCATGGCGACTTGCTTAGCTATGGTAGGATCACTGATCTCCATGGCTTTTGTCTATATTTGATATTTGTTCTGTGAAAAAGTGGTCTTTGAGATCATTTTTCAGTCTGTATGTGGCCCATGGGGTCCACGTTCCGAGTATCCAGTCTGAAAATTTCTGTCGGTACTGTACTAGGGGCATGAAAGTGATAATAAGTTAAAAGAAATAAAAAGAATGATAAAAATGAAGTTTAAAGTGGAAAAAGGGCTTAAATGAAAGAAAATAAAAGTTTATGGGTAAAATGATAATTTTGCCAAAATGGGTAATTTAATAAGTAAAAATAAGTAAGAAATGATTAACAAGGGCAAAATAGTAATTTTGGAGGTTTAATAGTGTCAAAAGATAAAGTTTTCATGGTATAGGGACTAAAATATAATTTTACCCGAAAATAGTATAATAAAGCATAAATGATGTATAATGAAAGAAATCATGTAATGAGAATGGAAATAAATGACTATAATGGCAAATTTGTAAATATTAAGACAAAAAGGACATTTTTGGAATTTAGTAAAATTTTGAGGTCTAAATGGAAAATTTGCCAATAGTTATGTGATAAATAAAAAAAATTTAAATAGTATGAAAAACAACTGTTTCCACTTGAATTGGTTAAAATGTGTTTAAGTGTCATTACTTTTAGAATTTAATTTATATGATCGTATTATAATTGAGGAATAAATATTATGAAAAGAAAGTATTAGGATTGTTAGTCACCGCTGAGCATAATTTATGCTCAGCATGTAGTTTCTGCTGCATGCAGGTACCGAGCTGGAGGAGCAGTGATGCACAATTGAAAGAAGTTATTTTGTTAAGTAGCTTATGTAGGTTTTGGCATGTATATAAACAGACTGTTATGTATGAATACAGGATTATGTAAAGATATATAAAATATATGTGTGTGCATGTGGTTATGATCTGTTTAGAGTTGATGGTTGATTGATGGGAATTTTGAAGAATGAGATGGTTGTTTTAGAAGTGTTGTGCCTCTAAGAGACTGTGTTTTATCTGTTTTTCAGGAGGCTAGTTAGATATACAGCCGTTATATTGCCGAAATTTTATTATGTGAATAGTAACCCCGGGACAGTTATAGGTCCTTGAATACCTAAGTAAATTGGTAATATTGAATTTTGGTGTTATTTAAAAGTTATTATAAAAGAAAAAAAATTTTACCGGTTTGCACGCACTATTCAGTTAGATCGGAGTGATAAGGGTGTTACATGTCAGCTAGTTCTGATGGCCAGACACAAAACTTCAACTGGTTTTCTTCATCAGTTCTGCAATATGGCTTTTTTGTATATCTTTTCCTTTTTTTTTAATTTTCTTTAACCCTATTATTTGTGGCCAGGTCTGGAGAATTTGGCCTATGGAAAACCTCATACATCAATTCATGAATGCATTTCCAGCAGTTGTTTGTAATCTTCTTCGCAATTTGAGTGCTGTTGTGTTATTTTATAATTTGAATTGTATTGGATGTTTATAAATATTTGTATTTGAATGGTATGAAACATGTTTAATTTTAAGTTATTAATTATTAAAATTTGTATTTTAATTTTATGTGAATTTTTTTAAACAAATGAAATATAATTTATATGAAACATTTAGTTCGGATCCGGTCGGGTCGGGGATTCATTGAGGGCAGATTGGAGAATTCATCGGGGAACGGGGATCCCCGCGGGGCGAGGACGAGGGGATTTTTCTCCCCGTGTTCCAGTTGGGGGCGAGGACGGGGAATCCCCGCCTATGCATGGGGCAAGGAGTGGGGACTCCTTCCCCACCCCTGCCCCGCCCTGTGAGCATCCCTAGGCACTGCTCCTATCTTTATTGCTCCGTACAGAATGGCACCTGCAGAATTGAAAGAATTAAAAGTCCAGCTTCAGGAGTTGCTCGATAAGGGGTTTATTAGACCCAGTACTTCTCCGTGGGGAGCACCTATCCTATTTGTAAAGAAAAAGGATGGGACCCTTCGACTGTGCATAGATTACAAACAGTTGAATAAAGCGACGGTCAAGAACAAGTATCCCCTTCCTCGCATCGAAGACCTGTTTGATCAGCTCAAGGGAGCGGGTGTCTTCTCCAAGATAGATCTGAGGTCAGGCTACTATCAAATGGGGGTAAAAGAGGCTGATGTACCCAAGACTGCTTTTCGTACTAGGTATGGCCACTATGAGTTTTTGGTCATGCCTTTTAGACTCACAAATGCACCAGCGGCTTTCATGAATCTGATGAATAAAGTTTTTCATTCTTACTTAGATCAATTTGTGGCGGTCTTCATCGATGACATACTGGTGTATTCTAAGACATCGGAGGACCATAACAGACATCTCAGGATTATATTGCAGACACTGAGAGAAAAGCAGTTGTTCGCCAAATTCAGCAAATGTGACTTTTGGCTAAACAAAGTATCCTTTTTGAGACATGTTATTTCTGCAGAGGGCATTAAAGTAGATCCTTCAAAGATTGAAACAATCCTTTAGTGGAAGCTACCCAAGAATGTAACTAAAGTGCAAAGTTTTCTGGGTCTAGCTGGATATTATAGGAGATTTATCAAGGGCTTCTCCACCATTGCAATTCTTATGACACGACTACTATAGAAAAATGTCAAATTTGTGTGGACTAACAAGTGCCAATAGTGTTTTGAGAAGTTAAAGACGATGTTGACAGAAGCTCTTATACTTACTCAACCTGAGTTAGGCAAGGACTTCATGATCTATAGTGATGCTTTCAGGAATGGTTTAGGCTGCGTTCTGATGCAGGAGGGCAAGGTAACAGCTTATGCTTCCCGGCAACTCAAAACTCATGAGAAAAACTATCCCACTCATGATTTAGAGTTAGCAGCCATTGTTTTTGCATTAAAGATTTGGAGGCATTACTTGTATGGAGAAAAATGCTACATTTATTTAGATCACAAGAGTTTAAAGTATTTGCTCAACCAAAAAGAACTCAAGCTTAGACAGAGACGCTGGTTGGAGTTGATTAAAGACTATGATTACTTTATCGACTACCATCAAGGGAAAGCAAATGTAGTGGCTGATGCGCTCAGCAGAAAGTTTATGTCAGGTAATGTTAGTGCTTTTGAATGAACTTGTACACGGTATTGATAAGTGTAAATGATTAATAGTGATCTTTGCAGCTCTTCGGGCAATGAATACCAGTTTAAGTTTGACATCAGATGGAGCCATAATAGCGGAGCTACGAGTTAAACCAGATTTTGGGCATAAAGTGAAAGCGGCTCAGAAATGAGATGATAGATTAATGACGATTATAAACAAGCTTCAACATAGCAGTGAAAGTGATTACTCATTGTCAAATGACGGAAGCCTCTATTTCAAAGGAAGACTTTGTGTGCCAGCTCAGGAAGAATTGAAGAAAGAGATCTTGACAGAAGCACATCATAGTGGTTATGCTATGCATCCTGGAAGTAATAAAATATAGCAGGATTTGAAAGTCTACTATTGGTGGCTAGGCATGAAGCGAGATGTGACTGAATTCGTGGGTAAATGCCTGACATGTCAACAGGTGAAAGCAAAACATCAGGTACCTTCTGGACTACTTCAACCACTTGTTATTCCAGAGTGAAAATGGGATCAGGTGACCATGGACTTTGTGACTGGGCTACCTATGACTCAGTGGAAACATGATACCATTTGGGTAATAGTTGATCGCCTCACCAAATCAGCTCACTTCTTGCCAGTTCGGATGGCTTTTTCCTTGACCAGGCTAGCAGAACTTTATATAAGGGAGGTAGTTAGATTGCATGGAGTACCTGCATCCATTGTGTCAGATAGAGATCCCAGATTTACTTCTCACTTCTGAAAGAGTTTCCAAGATGCTCTGGATACTAGACTTCGCCTCAGTACAGCTTTTCACCCTCAGACTAATGAACAGTCCAAGCGGGTGATTCAGACATTAGAGGATATGCTTCGATGTTGTGTCCTCGAATTCGGCACTAATTGGGAAAAGCATTTGCCTTTGGCTGAGTTTGCCTACAACAATAGCTATCAATCTAGTTTGAAAATGGCTCCATTTGAAGCATTGTATGGTAGGAAATGCAGGACTCCTTTGTGCTGGACTGAACTGAGTGAGAGGAAGCTTTTGGGTTCAGACTTGATTCGTGACTCCGAAGAAAAGATCCAGATCATTAAAAGCAGATTAAAGGAAGCAATGGATCGTCAGAAGTCATATGCAGATCTAAAAAGGAAGTATATCGAGTTCCAGGTCTGAGATAAGGTCTTTCTGAAGGTATCTCCATGGAAGAAGGTTTTGAGATTTGGAAGGAAGGGCAAGTTAAGCCCTAGATTTATTGGTCCTTATGAGATACTTCAGCGAGTGGGTCCCGTGGCCTATAGATTGAAACTGCCATCTGCTTTGGAGAAGATACATGATGTGTTCCATGTGTCCATGCTCCAGAGATACAGGTCTGATCCGAGCCATATGATAGCACCTAAAGAGATACAAGTTCCAGCTGACATGAGTTATGAAGAAAAAACAGTAAAGATTTTGGCCAGGGAAGTCCGACAGCTTCGGAACAAACAGATTCCTTTGGTGAAAGTCCTATGGCATCACCATAATGTCGAAGAGGCAACATGGGAACCTGAAGCAATGATGAGACATCGTTATCCTCTACTTTTCAGTTCAGATAAATTTCGAGGACGAAATTTCGTTTAGTAGGAGAGAAATGTAAGGGCCTCAATACCGGGTCAGCCGTGAACAGTACTTTCTGATGGTGAATAGTATTTTTTGGGTCGAAAGGATATCGGGAAGTCAAAAATATTTTATTGGACCATCGAAAAATATTAGTCATGGTGAGTTCGGGGTTAAAATTTGAAGTGAAATTGAGGTCAAATAGGCCTTCAAATGTCAAAAATACGAAAAAGTTAGCGAGTCAATTTTCCTGATAGGGAAGGTAACTTGATTTTGCGTAAAAAATTAAAAATAGTAAACAAACTCTGAATATTGCCAAATTTTTTATGCCTATATGAATTTTTGTGTAGAATATTTTAGTGATGAGAATGAAATTTTTCGGTGACACCAGCAGTTATCGAATTGGATCGATAAGTTTGAATCGGACCGATAACGAACTTCGATTGAGCCAAAAATTTGTGTGCTAGCTATTTTTGATGTGATAAGAGTGATTGAATTATTTTTGGAGTGATTTGATGGCTGGAAGAGAGAGAAATTAAATTGGGCCTTTAGGGGCCTAAATTGGGCCTTTATAGTTAACTGGGCAAAGCCCATCATTTTGGCCCAATTTTGGGCCCATTGGAGAGGTATTTAAAGGCCAGAAATTTAAAAAAAACTCCAGAAATTAGCTCATCTCCTTCCTTCCTCTCCTTGGCCGAAATACCTTTCACCTTTCTCTCTCTCTCTCTTGCTTCATAACCACTCAAGATCTCTCCTAAATTTCAACTTAGGAGTTGTAGTTCCATCCCTCTAGATCACTAAAATAGCTTCACTTGTTTGATTTGGGCAAAGAAAGTGAAGAAATCAAGGAAAGAAAGAAAAAAGGGGGTAAGTTGGAGTTTGAGAATTTTAGTATTTTAAATTAATTCTTTAATGGTTTTTCATAGATTTTGAGGTGTAGAATTTGATTATGAGCTTGGTTTTTGCATTTGAGAACAAGAAAGTGAAGAAAAGTAAGCTTGAATGGGCTGCCTTATGTAGGTGGTGAAGAAAGAGGGAGTTTTTCCAAGGATAAAGGCAAGGGAAATGAACCTTAGACTCCCTAATTCAAGATAAAATTATAAGTGACTAATTAATCTTTACATTTTCTAAGTTTATGAATTTTTTCTTAATTATGTAATTAGGGTAAAAATGTTTAAAGTTGTTAATTGATGTAATTATGTTAGGATAAATAAAATTAGACATGAAAGAAGATGAAATGAAGGCTTTAATGGAAGAAATATAATTTTTAGGAAGATGTTTTAGTGGTGACCGAATTTAATAGTAAGGGAAAATAGTGAGAAAAATGCAAATAATTAATATATGTTAGCTTAAAATAATAGTAGACATGTTAATTAATGTCCATGAATTTTTAGAGAATAATTGGAAATTATTTGGGAATTTTTAAGATTATGTAAATTGTATGTATTTAGTGAAAGTTGTGATTTATAGTGAATTAAGTGATTATTTTAATTAAAATTTTAATAGATAATAAATAATACATAAATAAATTTTATTGACATTTATTGAAATTATTGTGATTTTATTTAGAATTTAATGTTAATATGTATATTGAAAATAATTGAATTATTAGTTAATAATTGCATAAAAATGTTGAAAATGGTGAATTTATATGAAATTAAATTAATGTCAATAAAAAGAAATAAAAAGTCAATTATTGAATTTTTCGGACTTGAAAAGAATTAATAAAGTAATTATTACTGCACCCTTAGAATTAGTCTGGCAGTAAAAACTAGTTCTGGATATAGTTGGCTAGCCATAGGAACACCTTTTACCGCGGTGCAGGTCATGGCGACTTACTTTGTTGTGGGTAGGATCATTGATTTCTATGGCTTAAGTGTTAAAGTGAAAGTGAAAAGTATAGTGTTATGAGAATGATTCATTGAAAATTATTTCTCTTTTTAGTGGGACCCGTGAGGTCCATGTTCCGTGTATTCGATCTGAGATTTTCTTCTGAGTCTGTACTAGGGGCATAATGAAAATAAATTGATAAATAAGTGAAAAGACAATGAAAAGAAAGAAAGAAAGTAAAAAAGGACCAAAATGAAAGAAAAAAAAGTTTAGGGGTAAAATGGTAATTTTTCCCAAAAGTGTAAAAAAGCTAGTAAATTAAGTGAAAATTACTTAAATAAAGATAAAATAGACAGATAATAGCTAAAATGTTAAGAAAATGAATTTTATTGTCATTAGGGACTAAAATATAATTTTACTTATAAATGACAGTTTAAGTGAATAGAAATATAAAATATTTCAATTATTAGTTTAAAGAATAAAAATTAAGCTTATAATGGCGAAATTATAATTATGCATTTATAATGAATAATGTTATAGAATAAGTCAAAAATTAATGTTTTAATATAATATTAAATGACTTTATAATTATGTTTATACATATGTTAGTATATAAGAATAAAAATGAATGTTAGAAAAGGTATCTGATTGTTAGTCACCACTGAGCATATTGAGTGCTCAGCGTGTAGTTTTTACTGCGCGCAGGTCAGAAGGAGCTGGAGCAGAAATACACTTTAAGGGACTTCTTTTAAGATGCTTTAGTTGAATTAAATTTTGGCCTGTATATATTTATGTACAACTTTACTTGGATTGTGTTATGTAAACGGGTTTGCCACCAGGAATACACTTTAAGGGACTTCTTTTAAGATGCTAGCCATATAAAATGCCCCTCATTTACGAACGGAATTTAAATTCCGTTGCTATTTTAGCAATCGAAAATAAATTCAGTTGCTATTTAGCAATGGAAATATATTTTGGTTGCTAAATAGCAACGAAAAAATATTTCGGTTGCTAAATAGCAATGGAAATATATTTCGGTTGCTATTTTGGCAACCGAAAATAATTTTCGTTGCTAGAAATCATATTCCATTGCTATTTTTGTTCCAATTTTTTTCCGCCACCTATTGACGCCTTAATTAGCAATGGAATAGTGATTTCGTTGTTAATTTTCGTTGCTAAATTTTGGCGCCAAAAATTCCCTCCACTTTTAGCAACGGAAGATAACCAAAAATTTTTCCGTTGCTAAATCTATAAAGTTTAATCAATTTTAATAACGAAATTATTTTCGTTGCTATTTTTTCGTTGCTATTTCCAGATTTTCTTGTAGTGCTTCATGCTTCTTCATCGGATTCTGAAGGAAAAAGCAAATGTAAGTTAGGCACTTTATGATCCTTTAGTCTGATTTAAATTACAAATACTCCATCAGCTTCCTTTGAATGTGAAGTGGTTGAACATTTATTGATAGTGACAATTAATTCAATGTGATGATGTTGCTGGTGGCAGCAACAGCAATATTATTGAATCCTGTATTTTTATTTAATTGGTTCACAGGCCTTACACTTCCTTTTTTGCTTGATAAATGGATAGTGTCTGTTATTTTTGTACTTAAGGATTTGTCTGCATATCAGCTGCTGACAAAAGTTCTAGAAGTCGAAAGCTGAAACATGATGTCATTGAAGCTGTTAATGAGCTTATACAAGATATTTCAACTTGTCACGAACAGATTGCTGAGCAAGCAGTTGAACACATCCATCAAAAGTAATTAGCCCTACCTTTCCTATAATTGATAAATTTCTTATCTGTATAGATTCATATTTTATTTATGTTTGGTTGCCTGTATAGAATTTGCAGTTGTGTATGATCATTGTGAAATATAAAGTGTTCTACTCTTGTTTCTCCAATTATGTGATAGTAGATCCATATATTGGGAACTGCAAACTTTCAATTTCATTTTGTTGTCCATCAAACTTGTGCATTTGAATTATTTTTAGATTTACTGATTCAGCTTTTATTTTATATCTTCAGTGAGGTAATACTAACTTTAGACAGTTCAAGAATAGTATTGGAATTCCTCTGTGTTGCAAAAGAGAAAAAGCGATCATTTCGAGTATTTGTTGCTGAGGGTGCACCGAGGTTTGTTCAGATGGCTTGATCTCATTTGTGATTGAAAAGTAATTTCATAGCGGTGCAATTTTGGCATTTTCTTTGTTATATGATTGTCTTATCAGAAGTTGGTATTCATCCAGGTATCAAGGGCATCTACTTGCTAAAGAATTGGTTGCAAGAGGTCTGCAGACCACTTTGATTACTGACTCTGCAGTTTTTGCCATGATTTCTCGAGTAAACATGGTACATGACAAATGCATTTTTTCCCCTTAAATTTGCCTAGAAAGGTTGAGGACCATTATTCATTTGGAATGTTCAATTTGAAGGTTATAGTTGGAGCTCATGCTGTCATGGCTAATGGTGGTGTTATAGCACCTGTTGGATTAAATATGGTTGCACTTGTTGCTCAAAAACATGCAGTGCCTTTTGTTGTGCTTGCTGGCAGCCACAAGGTAAGATGTAGTAAATTCTCTTAATCTTCTGGAGTAAGCAAGCAAACCTTCTTTCATAAGCTGTTCTAGGAATTGCTTGCTATGTTTACTCCCAAGTGAAGGTCCAGCTACTTTTTCTGGCACGTGCTGGACTTCAACGATTGCCAGGCTGGGACCAATGAAATTTTTTGACTAGTTGTAGAATTGTTTAACTGGGTTTGGGCTTACATGGCAGCTTTGGGTTGGGCCAGTCTACTGTGTTTTAATTTGAATGATGGTCGTCAGCGTGAGTGAAATGTGAGATCACCTCAAGTCCTTTTTAAATTGAACAAATGACAGTACAAAAAATATAAAATTATTTTATAATATATTTAAATATTTTGTGCAAACTCATTTATATATTTATTGCTTTAATTTGGATCTCGTAGAACATTATTTTCAAAAAGCAATATAATCATATTGTCCTTTTAATTTATATTTCAAATATATATATAGCCTAAAATATATATATCCAAGAGAGGTAAAAGAATGTTCCATTCTCTGTTACCTGCTTTACTTGTGGTAATTGTTATCCTATTTGTTATTGAAAATTAAGAGAAAAAAATTCAATGGACCCAAAACTATTCTTTTGCAAAAGTAATTGTTATCATATTTGTTATTTCTTATCTTCAATAAGAGCACAAACTGGGCTTTGAAAGTCTGAATTGGATGAATATAAGAATTAAAACCCTTAACATTGCTATATAAATTGATCTATTAAAGGATGAGGTTATTGGTATTTTTGAATAATTATAATGTATGAAGCGTTGGCATTTTTTAATTGAGTTATAATTTGTTCTTTTATCAGCATTCTTGTACATCCTAGATATGTTTATCTTGCATTATTAACTTGATTAAGAGGCTAGCTCAAAACATTCACCTATCATTCTGCTATTCTAATTGTAACAATTAAAATATTATAATAATTATTTGTGACGGAATTATGACGGATTAAACCGTTGTAAATTCCGTTGCTAAAATAGCAATTGATTGTAATTTCCGTTGCTAAAAATAGCAACGAAATTCTATTTTCCGTTGCTATTTTAGCAACAGAATAAGTTTTCCGTTGCTAAATTGACCAATTCACCGAAACTTGCCTTGGTTGAATGTAGCAACAAATTTCATTTTTCGTTGCTAATTTTAGCAACGAAATTCTACTTCCGTTGCTAAAAATAGCAACCACCGGATTAGCAACCAAAATTTTCGTTGCTAATTTCCGTTGCTATTTTTTATTAGCAACAGAAATTGTCAATTTTTTCGTTGCTATTTTTCGTTGCTAAATTGCAATTTTCTTGTAGTGTATATAAATATAATGTGATGAATTTGCTGATTATGGTTGTAGGTTAATTGAGCCATGCAAATAAATTGCTCACCATGTTTGTACGTGCCAAAGAGCAACCACCTAAAAATGCCACCTCAAATGCTGCTGACATAAATATCGCACACAATGAAGAAATTTATGATAACAAAAATTAATTTAGTTCGATATAAAATTTTATGGTATTTAAATGTATTTAAATTTTTAACTCTATAAATAACTAAATCAATTATTTATTCAAGTACAATTTTTCCTCTTTTTACGCTATTCTCTCCATTTTCTATGATTTCTCTATAAGTTTTTCTATTTGAAGGAACTAACTTAATCGTCATAGTATCTTTAAACCTTCATAGGTTTTTTTATTTTTTATTTGCAAGTATCAAGCTCTATGATTTCTCTATAAGTTTTTATATTTGAATGAACTAACTTAATCGTCATAGTATCTTTAAACCTTCATAGATTTTTTATTTTTTTTGCAAGTATCAAGCTCGGGTCGGGATTTTTTCGAGAATGTTATCATAGACAATCTAGTTTTCAACATGAAAACAAGTCCATTTGGTGTCTAAAGAAAAAATTGTCGAATAACCTTCTATACAAAAACTGGACATCTATTTAAATAGGAACAGTAACTTACATTTTAAAAGATCAAAATTAAAGAGAATAAAATTGTATAATAAAAACTTAAATTGTATTCCATTTTAGTTTATACAAACAAATTAGATTTATAAAAATATAATTAAAAATCTATATAAATACGAAAAATCAAATATGATCTTTACAATTTTACATTTCAATTTATTAAAACAAAAAACACAAACAAGTGAAAAAAATCAAATGAATACAAGATTATGAATAACAAATATACATCCAAAGTGTATATCTATATCGATTTAAAATTGCTATTCTGAAACTTATACAAAAATTGAAAACACACAAAAAAATAAAATTAAAAAAAAAAAGAAGAGAGAGAAACAGTCTTGGTCTTTCTATATTAACTAGATCTAAGTCTTTTTTTTTTTTTTAATTTTCTGCTTCAACTTTATATTTAAAAAATATGTGAAAAGTTTCATCTTTATTTCCAAGTAAATATGCTTTAGTTCTGTCAAAAAACAATATGCTTTAGTATATTTAAAAAAGTTATCCGTAAAAGTCACGGAAGCAAATATGCATGTTACATCAATATTCTTCATCCTGATTCAATGCAAATTATTTCTTTTTGGTAGTGCTAAGACGACATATATATATATAAAGACCAAGACAATTTATATATATATATATATATAAAGACCAAGACAATTTATATTGATAATTTTGTGGGCCTGTTCCTCGCATGAACTGATTAATGAATAATTAATTTTGTATGTTTCTAGGTGGCCTGTAAAGGTAGAGGCAAGTAATATATCTTTGTGATCAAAAATATCTAGCGGACGTCATTGTCGGAAATTCTCGGGGAGAGGAGTTCAGCAAAAGATTAAAAATCATGTAGACATATCTCATATTAATTTGATATTGTATATCTTTATGA
Source organism: Excoecaria agallocha (assembly GCA_037975025.1). NCBI lineage: Eukaryota > Viridiplantae > Streptophyta > Magnoliopsida > Malpighiales > Euphorbiaceae > Excoecaria > Excoecaria agallocha. The sequence continues at coordinate 45,023,486 of CM075815.1, forward strand.
TTTCGATACAAATTGCGCCACGTTAAAAAAGCACCACATTAGGTCATTGATTCACAACAGCCATAGAAGTGAAAATAAGTTTAAAATTTACATGATTTTATGTTGCATGTGTGTTTCATTTATATTTTTGCTGTCAATCAGAGATTTGATGTTGTCAAAATTAAAAATAAAAAAGTAAATATATAACTTTTTTTTAGTTCTAAAGAGTAAAAAAAGTGATGCCTAAAACTAGATTTTTTTTCTTTTTTAATGCAAATTATATTTTCATTAATAGTGTAAAAATATATATTTTTAATATATATAAATAAAATTTTAAAATATACAAGATATACAAAACCAAAAAAATTACTGAAAAATATTTTTAAATTTTTTGGAGGAAAATAGTAAATTATGATAAAATGTTATGGACAATTTAGGTTTCAATATAAAACTAAGTCTATTTGTTGTCTAAAAAAAATGTCTAGTCACCTTACACACAAGGACTGCACATCACATTTAAAAAGGGACAGTAACTTACATTGGATAAGATAAGAAACTCAAAATTAGTGAAAATAAAACTGTATAACCAAAATTTAAATTGTATTCAATTTTAATTTATGCAAATAAATTAGATTTACAAAATTATAAATAAAAATCTATATAAATACAGAAAATCAAAATTGATCTCAACAATTTTACATTTCAAATTATTGAAAAAAAACACAAACAAGTGAAACAAATCAAAGGAATACAAGGTTAAGAATAACGAATATACATCAAAAGTTTATATTTATATTGATTTTGAAATTGCTATTCTGAAACTTATAAAAAAATTAAAAATGCACACAAAAATTTTTTTAAGAGAGAGTGAAAGAAACAGATCCATCGCTTGGTCTTGGTCTTCTTATATTATTAATTTTTTTTTAAGACAGTCATTTTTTTAGTGGTAAAAAAATTAAAATTTTCTTAAATCATATTATAGATTTAATTTTTATCTTGTATAAAGCGTACAATGCTAATTATTTTCAATTATGGATTCAATAATGTTCAATTTTATATTAACTGGGTTCATGAGTCTAAAAACAAAATTGAGTGATATTGTCATAAAAAGCAATTAATTTTAGAACCACAATTTCTACACTTTGAGGAAAGAAAATTCAGAATTTGAAAAAAAAAAAAAAAGGAATGATGTACTTATATGTAATCATGAAGTGTTCCCTCTCCTACCTCCCACACTAGTCCCACTCAATTAATTTACTTTGAAGTTTTTTTATTCTTTTTCGTCCCACCTATTCATCATTCTTCCACTTTTAATAACATAAATCTTTTTTTTTCCTCTCAATTTTAATACATTAAAGCATGTGCCACAGAATAACTTTCAATAACTATATATGTAATTATTTGAATTTAGAACTAATTACCATACCATTTTAAGCTAAGGTTAGGTAGACAAATACCATGATAAATAATATTTACAAAAGGGTTCAATAATATTAAAAATTAATAATAGTTCAGTTTTACCGGCTTGTTACTTGGATCTGAAGTAACAACGTTCTTTACAGCTTCTAAATTACCTGAAAACGAGGAACTCTGACATGATTTCTGATGAGAGAAATTTTCAACGATCAAGACAATAAAAGCTCTAAATAAAATATTTTAGAGTAAAATTGACTCAGAGAAAGAAAAATACCAAACATTATGTCTATTTATAGGGATAAGAATCCTATTTTGGTTAGGATTCAATTTCCTAACTAGAAAGGATTTCTAGTGTCCATAGGACTTCCATTGAGAAAGATGTGTAATCCGATTTAGAAACTAAGCTAGGTTTCTTGAATAGGAGTTCTACCCTCTTTAGAAAACTATGAATTTTTGTCCAAGTATGACTTCTTAAAACGACATCGTTTGGGTAACAGTTTGGATCTGGGCTATCCAAATGACTTGAGTACCGGGTTATTCGAGGGAGTCTGGTTACCCAATTCAGTTATCATAATTAAGTCCTTCCCAAGGCACAAGACATTTGCTTCATGGAAACGATTCAACTGCTATTTTCTATGATTTCTCTATGATTTTTTCTATTTGAATGAACTAACTTGATCGTTAGAGTAACTTTAAACCTCCATAGATTTTTTATTCTTTTTGTAGGTATCAAACTCGGATCGAGATTTTTTTCTAGAATGTTATCATAGACAATCTAGCTTTCAACATAGAACCAAGTCCTTTATTCTTTTTGCAGGTATCAAACTTAATATACTATATTTTCTTTTATTTTTTTAAAATATACTATATTTAATTTAGCATATAAATAAAATACAGTATATTTTTTTTATAAAATTTAATACACTATATTTTTTTATTAAAATACAGTGTATTTATTTTAGCTAGGAATTTGAGAAAAGATTATTAAACTAAATTTTAGTACAATAATTAGAATAAAAAGTTCTACTAAAAAAAGGAAAGAGATATCTCTTTTCAAGTCTGAAATATATTTATTTGATGAGAGAGAAATTAAAAAAGTTCCGTCGAGAGTAGCAGGGACGCAAAATGGTATAGATGAGTTGCGAGTAGCAAAATAAATAGCAAAATATCGGCCAGAGCGTGGAGAGGTAAATGATAGAAAAAGGGATCATACCATAATAATAAAGAAAAGGCCATGCTGGAAGAGGACTTGACGGGATAAAGAGGAGAGAGACAGTTTAAAGTTGGTGGAAACATCGCAATAATTCACAGATTTACGTGGAAAACTTACAAGCTGATTCAATAATGTTAGGACTGTATAGAAACATGATTTTTTTTATCTAATTTTTCTTTCTCTCTGTGTTTGCATTCGCACTCCAGAAAGTAATTAGTCAAATTGCTTTCTAAAAGGTGGTGAATATAAAGATAGTGATAAGAAATGGGATAGCCATTTCTTCTTGCTGATCTCATCAAGCTTGTGTCATTCTGTATAGGTCATGCAGATAAATAAATGACATGAATTAGAATTATTGTGAAAGGAATTAATAAAAAAGTAATATAAACAATGAAGATATATACTTGTTTCAAACAGTGTGTTTTGTTGGTTGAAGAAGTTTGCTGAAAGAAAATCAAATATATTTGAGAGCAGCTAAACTCTTGAATTAGAATACGAGGTATTTTTGAAAGAGCAATTTTAAAAAATGACAATTATGGAAGAGAAAATTTTAAAAATAGCGTTTAAAAAAGTGAAAAATATGGGAGTGTAAATATGAATTTTGTTTTCGTTTTTTCTGGGCATTTATGAAGAACCCCTAATTAATTTTGTATGTGTCTTGGTGGCCGGTAGAGGTAGACGCAAGTAATATCTTAGATGCAAGGCTAGCGGACGTCATTGTTGGAAATTCTCGGGGAGAGGAGTTTAGCAAAAGATAAAAATCATATGGACATATCTCATTGATATTGTATATCTTTATGATTTCGATACAAATTGCGTCACGTTAAAAAAACGCCACATTAGGTCATTGATTCACAACTAGGGGAGAGCCATGGTTGGTTCGATGCAATAATCGAACCGAATTGAAATAACCGATAATCGAAGTTTTAGAATAATTAAATTTAAATCGAATCGAAATTTTTGATCGATTTGGATTAGTTAACCAAAATTTAAAATTATTTTTAAAAAAATAAAAAATATTGTATCTAAAAATTATAAATCATAATATACTAAAGTAAAAATATCTAAATTATATAAATAAAATTTCAAATTAAAGAAATAATCCCAAAATATATAATAAATAATACAACAAAATTATTAAATAAATTTTTTTATTTAATCGATTTTCAATTTAATCATCAAAATTCTAAATTATCACCTAAAAAATAGATATTAATAATTGATAAATATACTTATATAATTTATAACTAAAAATAAAATAATTTACATATATAAAATAATTATTCGATAAAAAAAATAAAAAAATTATATAATTATATAAATTTCGATTTGGTTTGGTTTTTATATGATTTTCTCTTTTAAAAACCGAACCGAAAAATCAAAACTTTTGAAAATTAAAAACCGAAAATCAAACCGAAAAACCAAACTAAATTAAAAAATTGATCGGCTCAGTTCGTTTTTCGATTTGGTTCGGTTTTTGCTCACCCTGTTCACAATAGCCATGGAAGTGAAATGTATTTAAAATTGAGTGAGGTAAATATACTTTAGTATGCTTAAAAAGTCATCAGTAAAAGTCACAGAAGCAAATATACATGTCACATTAATATTCTTCATCCTGATTCAACGCAAATTCCTCCTTTTTGGTAGTGCTAGGACGACTTATATATATATATAGAAAGACCAAGACAATTTATATTGATAATTTTGTGGGCCTGTTCCTTGCATGAACTAATTAACGAATAATTATTTTTATGATTTCTTCTTAAATAAGTAATTAGTGAAATATATTTATTCACAGTTAAAATTGAGCAAGGTAATTTTTTTTTACATTTATTAAACAAATTATTAAAAAAAATCTCACATTCAAAAAAAAAAAAAGAAAGAAAAAAAAACAATAACAACTCACTTTACCCTAAATGGTGTATTTAGTTGACTCATTAGAATATCGTATAAACAAATTTTCATCCACATATTGTCACTGCATTCTCTATTTGAGTCCCAAACCAATCACAAAAATAAGTTTATTGAAAAATTAATTTTACAATTTACATGATTTTATGTTGTATGTGTATTTCATTTATATTTTTGCTGTCAACCAGATATTTGATGTTGTCAAAATTAAAAATAAAAAAGTCAGTATATAAATTTTTTTTTTTTAGTTCTAGAGAATGTAAAAAAAAAAGTGAAATAAGTTTATTGACCTAAAACTAGATTTTTTTCTTTTTTAATGCAAATTAAAGTTTCATTAATAAAATAAAAAATACATTTATAATATATAAAAATAAAATTAAAAAATTTTAAAATATACAAGATATACAAAACCAAAAAAATTACTGAAAAATATTTTTAAACTTTTTGGATGAAAATAGTAACTTATCATTAAAATGTTATGGACAATTTAGCTTTTAATATAAAATTAAGTCTATTTGTTGTCTAAAGAAAAACTGTCTAATCGCCTTTTATACAAGGACTGCACATCCCATTTAAAAAGGGACGGTAACTTACATTCGAAAATATAAGAAACTCAAAATTAGGGAAAATCAAATTGTATAACAAAAAATTTAAATTATATTTAATTTTAATTTATACGAATAAATTAAATTTACAAAAATATAAATAAAAATCTATATAAATACAGAAAATCAAATATGATCTCAACAATTTTACATTTCAATTTATTGAAAAAAAACACAAACAAGTGAAAAAAATCAAAGGAATACAAGGTTAAGAATAACAAATATACATCAAAAGTTTATATTTATATCTATTGTGAAATTACTATTCTGAAACTTATAAAAAAAATAAAAATGCACACAAAAAAAAAATTAAGAGAGAGAGAGAGAAACAAAACCATCGCCTAGTCTTGGTCTTCCTATATTAATTTTTTTTTTTGAAGTCAGTCATTTTTTTAAGTCCTTTTTTTAGTGGTAAGAAAAATTAAAATTTTCTTAAATCATATTATAGATTTATTTTTTTATCTTGTATGAAGCATACACTGCTAATTATTTTCAATTATGGATTCAATAATGTTCAATTTTATATTAACTGGGTTCATTAATCTAAAGAAAATTCTAAAAACGAAATTGAGTGATATTGGCATAAAAAGCAATTAATTTTACAACCACAATTTCTACCCTTCGGGGAAAGAAAATGAAAGAAAATTCAGAATGAACCGTTCCCTCTCCTACCTACTACACTAGTCCCACTCAATTAATTTACTTTGAAGTTTTTTTATTCTTTTTAATCCCACCTATTCATCATTCTTCCACTTTTAATTTGGGATGAGCATGATTAACCGAAATTTAAATTAATCAAAAAATCGATCTGAAATCAAATCAATTTTTAGGTTAATCGAACCGAAATTTTAGGTTTATAGTTTTTATTTTAAAAACAAGTGTTAATCAATCCGAAACAAAAATCAAATATATATATATATATATATATATTATATTTTAAATTTTAAACTTATATTTTTCAATTTTTGTATAATTTATAAATATTATGATATATAATTTTATAAAATATATATTTTTAGTAAATAAATATTAAAATTATGTAAATAATTAGCATTCTATTATTAGTTTTATATTGAATATTTTTAATTTTTATAATTAATTATGAAAATTTTATTTTTATTTTGATTATTTTAATAGATATTGTATTTAATTAGTATTTTTTTCATTTTTAAAGAATTTTTAACTATTAAAAATAATATTATAAATTGTATAATTTATTAAATTAATATATTAAAATTTTTTAATGGTTAATCAATAAATTAATAAAAAATCGAGTTAAAAATCTAAATCGATATGGCGATTAACCAATAATAATGAATTAATTTAAAAAATTATTAATATATCAGTTAATCAGTCTATACTCATCCCTACTTTTGATAGCATATATATGTTATGCTATCAAATATATATTTTACCGTAACATTGTTAGGTCAATATTCTTCGTCCTAATTCAACGCAAATTATTCATTTTTGGTAGTGCTAAGACCACTTATATATATAGAAAGACCAAGACAATTTATATTAATAATTTTGTGGTCGTGTTCCATGCATGAACTAATTAATGAATAATTATTTTTTTATGCTTTCTTCTTAATTGAACAAGTAAAATATCAAACATATCGAAAATTTATTTTTTATAATTCATGGTTATCAAATTTGTACCAAAATAACAAATTAATAATAACAAATAACACAATACAAAATTTGCAAAATTAAAGTAAAAAATTATCTTTTAAAATTGTTATGGGTGGAATCGGCCATAACAATTACTAAAAAATTCTATTAGCACTCTAGCTAAGCATGACTCAGCGTAGGCATTTACATATAAGCAGACATGGCATGTAAAATATATGTCATGTCAAACTGAGGCATAACATGTTAATTGAATTGAAATGACATATTCACAATTTTTTTTTTTTTTTGTGTCGTGCTGGCCTGTAATATCTTAGACGCAACGCTGGCGGAAGTCATTGTTAGAAATTCTCAGGAAGAGGAGTTTTCAAAAGGTTAGAAATCATATAGATATAATTCATATTAATTTGATATTGTATATCTTTATGATTTCGATACAAATTGCGCAACATTAGGTCATTGATTTAAAATAGCCATAGAGGTGAAATATATTTATTCACATTTAAAATTGAGTGAGGTAATTTTTTTTTTTTACATTTATTAAACAAATTATTAAAAATCTCACATTTAGAGGGAAAAAAAAAACAAATAAACAAACCAACTCACTTTATACTAAATGGTGCATTTAGTTGACTCATTGGAATATCGCAAAAACAAATTTTCATCGGCTATTGTCACTTCATTCTCCATTTGAGTCCCGAACCAATGGTGAAAATAAGTTCATTGAAAATTTAATTTTAAACTTGATTTTACGTTGTATGTGGATTTCATTTATATTTTTCCCGTCGATCAGAGATTTAATGTGGTCAAAATTAAAAATAAAAAAAAGTCCATATATAATTTTTTTAGCTCTAGAGAATGTAAAAAAAAAAAAAAGTGAAATAAGTTTATCGACCTAAAACTAGATTTTTCCTTTTTTTAATGCAAATTAAAATTTCATTTATGATAAATCTTAAAATATCTTTATCTTGTGAGAAGAAAAGCTAGTAGTCGAAAGGCCGGTCGGATAGTTGGACCTGCAAAAGAAAATGCCCGATCGGACCCAGGCATTAGCACTCCGAAACTTAAGTTAGTAGCTTTTAGGGTGAAAATATTTAAAAGGAGAGAGAAAGTCTTAGAATTTCAATACCTTGAGCCATCGTATTTTTGGCTATTTATAGGAATTATTTGGAGGGGTATTTGAGTATCTTGGAGGGTGATAACCGGCAGTCAGAGTAGGTAAGCGACGATGTGACAGGAAGTAGATGGAGAGTATAGGCATTAGCTTTGTGCCAGTGGGTTGATAGGACAGGTTGTCCCATCAGTCCGGTCGGACACCACGCTTCCATGTGTTATCTTCCAGCTCACGCTTTGCCCTTTTGCTGGTGGACTTGGGTCGTCCCAAATGTTATTAGGCCACACTAATTGGGCCTTTAAGAATGTATTTTCCATAATTATTACTTGTCCCCCCTCCAACAGGTCTGATCGGGCGAGGTGCTATTTGATTCTTTTGGTGGGATTTTTGAATTTCCGAGAAGTGCCCAATTTGAGGGTTTACATCTATCAATTTTGGATAACCGTTATGAATTTAATGTTTGCACATGCGCCAAGGGCATTGCTTCATTTTCCGTCGTGCATTTAACATTGGCTCATGCGTCAAGGGTGACGCTTCACTCTCCGCTATGTATTTTGTTGATTGGAGACATGTGTCGATTATTCAGCAGAGAAGTGATTTGAGAATTCTAGAAGCTTGGAGCCTATAAATAGATGGCTTATGGGGCGATTTTATCTTATTTTTCAGCCATCCTTGGCAAAAGTGCAAAACTCTTATCATGCTTTTTCTGCGAGATTAACCAAGTAATTCATTATCCATAATATCTCCTGCCTCTTCTTCCTTTTTTATCAGAGATGGCTTCAAGCGACATAAAGTCTATAGATTGGTGTTTTCTTGAGGCTTATGAAGACCATGGGATCATGGCTCGTCCTTCGAAACTGACGGAGGAGAAAGTGATTGAAATCCATTTACAATATGATCTTCCTACAAGGTGTCTGCAATGGTTCGCCCAAATTCCATGGTGAAGAATAGGGGAACGCTTGGAGGTGAGAGTAGTAAACCTTTTGCTCGCCATTCGCGGGTATGGTTGCAGTGGCAGTATATCATGAGTTTGTCCCTTGTTATGGGAAGTCAAAATAATTTTCTGGGCCATGCCTCTTTCAGTGCGCTTCAATTTTATACTATAATCTTGGCCAGATTCTGTGCACTTTCCCATTACTTCGTCGCCAATCGGCCAATTGGCACCAATGTAAAGAAAACCATCATCATCAAAGCTATCTACACGTCCGATTTTGTTCAGTATTAGCCTTAAAATCTACATTATTGTCAGATTGTTGCCTCTGACTAATCGGGCTCCGATGAAGTTTCCGAAACATAGTTTTTTTGTAAGAACTCTTTATATATAAAAGTAGATTTGTCTTTTGATTACGTCTTTGTGCTGTAATTCTCATTTTAAGCAAAATTTGTCATGAAAATAACTGATGAGGAAAACATTACGGACAATATATGAAGATCTCATGTGGAGAATACGTAAATTTGATTAAAGAGAATACTTCCTGAATTTTATAACGCTTTTCCAACATTTACAGTTCATAACTCTTTGTGACTATTTAATCCGATCGGATTAAACTTGTCATTCAAATGCGAGTTATTACTTAAATTATCGTGCCAAACACGTTAGGCGACTTCCTTGGTTTTTAATTAGAATATCAGTCGATTGGCTATTAGGGGAGTCATCCATGACGAATGATCTTTTCAATCTATGGTGGGAGACAAACTCCATTCTCACTCCCAACTGAGTACTTTAGTAGCTCAGTGGTAGAGCACCATTTATTGCCCTCAGGCAGCTCTTAGTATTTCAAGGAGTTTTTCTTAATGGAGAAGGCCTATGGCCTTTAACCTTATTTTGAAGATTTGGCGATTTCGTACTTTGAGGGAGACAATTAACTCAATTGTCATCCTTTGCATTTTGGGCTCGGGATGACATCAAGCCTAGCAAGTGAGCTAACAGAAGTTAAATGAAGACGTCTTGCATCTTTGGTTCGGGAATCACACCGAACCTAGCAGACAAACTTATTAAAGAGGAACATTTTCGTATGTTCGGGATGAACATTAAGCTTGGCGAATAGATTGATGAAAATTCGAATGAGTGTGCCTCGTATCTCAAGCTCGTGATGAACATTCGAGCTTTAGCAGAAGGACTTATTTCATAAACGAATGTATTTCAACTTTCATATTTTCGGGTGTGTCAAGCCTAGCAAACTTCAACAACATGAGCCGATCGATCAAAGCCCTTAGTTTTTTTATGGAGATTGCCTTTTCAGGAGATATTTTAGTTAATTATAGGCGATGGATTGCTCTCTAGCCGATCGGTATGAGATCTTGTCTCATATTTTCGACACTATGAGGTCCGATCGGACTTGGATTACTCATCAGTCGGGATTTCAGTCGATTGAAGTAAGATAAATAACCTGCAAACAAAAATAAAGTCTAAAAATAAATAAATGAAACATACCTTTTTTTCCAGAGATGAAGAAAAAATAGAAAATATTCCTTTTGTTGGATGTCAGTCATTTTATGATTATACTCAGTAATTTTTGGACATTTCGATATTCCAACTTCTAGGAACGACCGGCCCTGCGAGGATTCCGAGTTTACAAGTACTTTGGAGACTTTGTAGGGGGTTTTCCTAATTTGATGTAGGCTTCCCATTTTTGGTGTTTCTTGTGCCTATACCTATCTTTTCTGAACATTAGATTAATCATGTTAGGAGGTCTTTTTGGCAGGAGTTTTCAAATTGGCCTGAATTCGATAAGTCGTGCCTATTCATATCAACTATTATGTATTTATTGCCGATGCGCATGTCAATGGCGATGCCTCTTTTTCCAGAAGCATCATGATGGCTAGAGACAAGTGGTGGTTATTCGATTTTTGAGGCATTTGGAGAGTTATAGAAGTTTTCGAGGCTATAAATAGGCAATTCTTATACGCCTTTTTCCATGATTCTTAACAGAACTTTGTCGAATTCTCTTTACAAAGTTCATTTTTATCCTTTCTATGCAAAAATTTTTCGGGCTTCGTACTCCGAGAATCTGAAGATTTCAGTGTTTCTCACAAGGATATCAAATTACCCAAGTAAGTGGGCAATTCCTACCATTTAATTTTCTTCATCTTTCGTAGCATCATTACATTACATGGAGATCGATGTTGAAGACATGGGAAACCATATAATTCTAACCATCTTCTTGGTACTTTGGTCGGATCCTTAGACTCTGACATCGATGTTGATACAGATCATGAACGTTAAAGCTAAATGCATATTGCATGTTTATGAAGTCTACATTAATTGGAGAGAGTACTTATCTTTTACTTTTACGACGCAGCTGCAGGTGTGATGGCTAAGGGAGACGATATTGTTAAATGGCTGGCCGACTGAGCTAAGACAAAAATGAAAGCAGAACGTGCAGCTAGGGAAGAGAGGAAATCGAAAAAGAGAAGACTTGTGTCTTCTTCAAAAGCGCAGGCTTCCACACCTTCCACCAGCGCTTCGATCTCCCGTCCCCCTCAACCTTTTCCAATGCCTACCATTGATCAGCCTTTATCAGGGGGTCAGCGTCCCTTATCGCATCTTTTATCAAGGGACGAAACTGATGCAGAAGAGGAGCATCCCATACTACCTCAAACGGGGTCAGTTAAAATCAATGCGCCCCTAGGAGGTGAAACTGCACAAAGGAGAGCTAAAGAGGGAGCTAAAGGAGAAACTATTAAGTTAGTGGCTACTTCAGGCGCTAGGGTCGTTGCCAAAGGCAAGGAGCCACTTCAAGACGAGTCCATTAGGAGCGTTACTGCGAGAATTGCTGAAAGGTGTGTCGCATCACTGGGAGAAATTCTAAAAGTTCAGTTTGGCGATGAATAGTCCGTTGAAAATAGGGTAGTCACAAGCTTTTTGTGCTAAGGCATGCTCCAAGAGGATGATTTTAAGGCAATGGGAGATCCCAACATACTGCCCTAAGAACGCAGCCTTTTTCAACGGTAAAGCCTGGAGGTATTTTTTCAAAAAGTTCGTTCCTAAACAAACATTCGTTTTGCGGTCCATTATCTTCTTGATTGACTAACCTTTCTTCGCTCACTTATCTAATTTTTAGTTTATAAAAAGAGGTTTGCACTTACATGGCATAGCTGACCTTTGTAAAAAGAAATGGAAAGATTTCGATCGGGCTAGGAGGGAAGCAGAGGCCAAATATGATTCAACGAGAAAGGAGTCTTTGCTTACCCGATCGAAAGTTAAAAAGCTGAAAGAGGAGTCCGCCCGTCTTTCTCAAGATCTAAAAGCTCGACAGAAAGAAGTGAACCATCTCAAAGGTGACGTGGTCCATCTATCTATTGAATATTCCAAAGCTAAGTCTGAGCGTGATGTTCTATGCAGGGAGCGGGATTCATTACATGCTACCTTGGAAAAGGAGGTAGCGCAGAGAAATAAGCTTGAGGAAGGGCTTTCTGCCTAAAAGGGAGATATCATGGATCAACTATGACAGTTACAGGATCCTTCAAAAATCTGCATCTTCTTGATCGAACACCGATGCGGAGATCAGTTTTAATGTTGCAACTTTCCTTCTGACAAAGAATGCCTCCGGGGAAACAACAGGATCTTCTTAATATCCTGCTAAAGCTATTGTAGGGGCCCTCTTTTGATGTAGAAATAGTAAATATAGAAGTGTAGCTTTTTGCTGTAATGATTTTGTCCCCACTTTGTAAGAATTATTCATATATAATAGTGGAGCTTCATCTCGATCGTATCTGTAGACTGTAATTCTTATTTCAATTAATATTCATCATAAGATCAGCTGAGAGGAAAATATTAAATTGACTGGGGAGAATCATGTAAGTCATTCATGAAGAATGTATGAAATTATCTAAGGAAAAATACTCCCTGAATGTCAGTTTGCCTTTTCAATCATTGCGGTATACAATTCTATCAACAGTTGCTCAGTATAATTGAATGTTTAAATGAACTGTTCAGTCAATAATTGTGACCTAGATTTATTACATTAGGTGCAACAGATGACGTTCCATCATTTCAACTTTTCACATCTTGGATTCAGGATAGGCATGGAATCTAGAAAATTAATTGATGGAGATTGAATGGGTGCAAGCGTCCTTCACATCCCGAGCTCGGGATAAGCATCAAACCATCATAGATAGGTTGTGGCAAACAGGGAATTTTCATTCTAAAAATTCAAGGGAGTTATTCGCTTGCAGGGAGTTACCTATTTGGATCGAGGTATTTTTACCCGACCGAAATTAAAATGGCGATGCGGATCATAAGGATGGACGTCGAACCTGGTAACCAGGTCAATGGAGATCAAATTTAGGCATCCTGTAACTTGGATTCAAGAATAGTGTCCAACTTAGCAGATGAATTTTATGATAAGGGGGAGCTTTCTTATTTCATGCTCGGGATGGACATCGAGCCTAGTGATGGAGTTATGACTGCTCGGGGGGTTTATAAGTGCCATGGCCTCCATCCCCTATCCCCTTAAGCCTTTTCGTGGGCTTTTAATGAGCTATCCCTATGGTCAATTTTATTTTGGGTATTATTGTTAGTCCCCCTTAACGCAATTCGATCTTTGAGATCGAGGGCTCGAGAGTGTCGAGAAAGTCACCGATCTAAATTCATTGATTGGGACGTGATCAAGAATAGAAATTTTATAATATTATCCTGTAAATAACTTTATAAATACTTACCAATTCGTTTTACGGCTGCTTACATTGTCTGAGAGATTTTCAAAGTCGCCGTTGGCAATAAATGAGAATTTCTCGAGGTATTTTCACACCTTTTCAATCTGATCCGTTCTTGATGGTGGCAACCATAACATCGATCCCCTCTTGGTGGTGGCGTTAATAATAATCCAATCCGCTCCTGAGGATGGATGTTCTTTCAATCTGCTCTTGACGGTGGCGTTAATTCCATTCGATCCACTTTTGGGGATGGATGTTCTTCTGATCCACTCTTAGCGGTGGCGTTAATACCATTCAATTTGCTCCTGGGGATGGATGTTCTTCTAATCCGCTCTTGGCTGTGGCATTAATACCATTCGATCTGCTCTTGGGGATGGATATTCTTCCGATTTGCTCTTGGTGGTGGCGAAATAATAGTTGATCAGGGTAAGGTCTATGGGCGTTCAAGGCCTTTATCTCGAGCTCCCGACAACAAAATGATTCGATCGGAAAATCAGTTTGCTGGAGAATTAATAAGTTTGCTCAAATGATAAGTATTAAATTTGCAAATTTTAGATACGTACCTGTTTTTTTTAAGTTATTTTTACTTTGTGGAGACACTTATTTTGCTCACATCATGATGTTGACATTTTCAACAGCTTTTTGCATTGTAGCCTCCCCCCCTCTTTTTTTTTTATTGCTGTCACTTGAAAGTATATCTTTAAATGGCAAAACAAGTAATGCTAAGACAAACTGGTATTTCAGCACTTACTATAGGGGAATGAGAGAACATTCAAATTTAATACAGATGCCTTTAAAAAACTCAAATTGTAATAATTGCACCTGATTTGTCGTTGCTTGCTGATCTCTTTAATTCATCCATGTTGATCCGGTTTTTCATACTAGTAGTTTTGTTTGAACCAGTCACCTCCTTTCTCTCGCTGGACAACTTACAGGAGCTTTTTTCCTCATCGTTTCAAGCATCCAGTCTGCGTAACATAGCTCACGACTTTTGTCGTGGCCTCCACTGCTTCTCCTCCTGCTTGGTCATTTTGAGTCAATTAGTTTTCTTATGTTTTCTCTTGGCACTCAATGGCATTTAGAAGGAATCGACACTGATGGGGGTGGAGGTCCCAGCCGACCGACTATTGCGACGGTCAAGTTTATTCCGTTTGTCCTCATTTCCCTTCTTTGAAATCCTCAAGAAGATCGACCATTTTGGCTTCCCTTCTGTTCGATCAGAAGCAGGGGTTCTATTGAATGGTCGACCATCTTGATATCGCAATCTGTCTATTACGTTAGTTTTCTCGATTTTGTTGGATTTGAGAGCATTATCTAGATAGACGTGTTGCCTGACCCTATCCATTAGGTCGAGAAAACTACTTGGTGGCCTTGCCGGCAGTGATTCGGAAAATAGACGATCCGCGATGCCTTTTCCCAAAGCATTTGATGCCAGCTCCACGCTTAAATCCCTTGTTTCCGACATTGCAACTTGGAAGCAAACGATGTAATCTCTGAGACCTTCATTTGTTCTTTGGTAAATGTTGCACAGGTCACCGACCGACTTTGATGCGCGTGTTTGCGTATGGAATCACGTCAAGAATAATTCCTTTAGTTGCTTAAAGGAGGTGATTGATGGACGAGGGAGTCCGAGGAACTATTTCAAAGTGTCCCCTCCTAAGATAGTTGGAAAAACTCTGCAGGCAATCCTTTCATCAAAGGTGTAGACCTATACTTTAGTCAAAAATTCCGCAAGGTGAATGGCAGGATCAGTTTTACCTGTATATTTGCCCATTGCCACATCTCTCCATCTGGTAGGAAGCTTAGACTCCATAATTTCCCTACAAAAAGGGGAGGTACCACTGCAAGTGTTCCCCTTAGACATCCCTCTCATTGGCTCCACCAATCCAAACCTTTCAAGCTTTCGTTTAAACCATTCATCCTCGCTACTCATCGCCTCTGGAACAAACTCTTCTTTTGTCCTTTGGAAGCAATGGTGACTGGGCGCACATCTTTCCCGCTCATCAAAAGATGAAGCGTACGATCTACTGGGGATATGAGGAGCATCTCTGTTTGAAAACATCGCTTCCTTCCCCTTATCGTGTCTGTTTATGATTCTAGTACCTGTATTTCTCCCATTATGATCGTTTGGCTCTCTCAGGGAAATCCCCCTATTCCTTCTTCTTTTGAATTCTTCGGCCATTAAATCCATTTCTTGACCGCCTTCGAAAGTTCTGGGCATTTTTCCCATTTTCAAGGCTTGGACTACGCTATCAGTAAGGTGATCAAGTACAATGCGCATGTCACCTACAGTAATATGGACGTTCTCCTGTTGTCGTGCAACCAAATCATTGAGATTTAGGAGGGGGTCACCTCTGACTGGTGATCTGAAAGATCTTTCTCTTAGCCTTGAAGGTTTAGATCTGTCCTGGTTGTTGCGACTACGCTCTCCATGAGCTGCATGTTTATAAGATCTTGAATCTGCCATAGCTCTCAACGAAAGCACCAAACGATAAAGTTTAAAATATCTTTATTTTGTGAGAAGAAGAGCTGAAAGTCGAAAGGCCGGTTGAACGGTTGGACCTATAAAAGGGAGTGCTCGTTCAGACCCAGGCGTTAGCACTCTGAAGCTTAAGTTGGTAGCTTTTAGAGTGAAAATGTTTAAAAAGAGAGAGAAAGTCTCAGAATTTCAATATCTGGAGCCATCGTGTTTTTGGCTATTTATAGGAATTATTTGGAGGGGTACTTGAGTACCTTCGGGGGTGATAACCGGTAGTCAGAGTAGGTAAGTGGCGATGTGACAGGAAGTAGATGGAGAGTATGGGCGTTGGTTTGTGCCAGTGGGTTGATAGGACAGGCTATCCCATCAGTCCGGTCGGACATTACGCTTCCCTGTATTATCTTTCAGCTCACACTTTGCCCTTTTGCTAGTGGACTTGGGCCGTCCCAAATGTTATTGGGCCACACTAATTGGGTCTTTAAGAATGTATTTTACATAGTTATCAATTAATAACATAAAAAAATACATTTGTAATATATATAAATAAAATTAAAAAAATTTAAAATATACAAGATACATAAAACTAAAAAAATTTACTGAAAAATATTTTTAAAATTTTTGGACAAAAATAGTAGATTATGATACAATGTTATGGAAAATCTAGCTTTTAACGTGAAATTAAATATATTTGTTGTCTAAAAAAAACGTCGAATCCTTTTATACAAGGATTGCACATCCCATTTAAAAAGGGACAGTAACTTGCATTCGAAAAAAAATAAGAAACTCAAAATTAGAAAGAATAAAATTGTATAACAAAAACTTAAATTGCAATCAGTTTTAGTTTATATGAACAAATTAGATTTACAAAAACATAAATAAAAATCTATATAAATACGAAATTTGTTTTCACAAACAAGTAAAAAAATCAAAGGAATACAAGGTTAAGAATAACAAATATACACCAAAAGTTTATATCTATATTGATTTGAAAATTACTATTAATTTTTTTTTTGAAGTCAGTCATTTTTTTTAGTGGTGAAAAAATTAGAATTTTCTTAAACCGTATTATAGATTTAATTTTTATTTTATATGAAGCGTACACTATTAAAATAATTATTTTCAATTATGGATTCAATAATGTCCAATTTTATATTAATTGGGTTAATGAGTCTAAAAACAAAATTGAGTGATATTGGCATAAAAAGTAGGGGTGAGCAAAAAAAATCGAAAATATGATTAATCGTAAAATCAGTCAGAAATCGAATAGATTTTTGCGATTAACCGATCCGATGGACTTGATTACGATTTTTAATCTTTACATTTTTTGTTAATAATTATGATTTAGATTTTTAGGTACTGGTTAACCATTAGTCCACGGTTAACCGGTTCATATATATATATATATATATATATATATATATATATATATATATATAATTTTTATTTTTATATTTTCAATTTTTTCCTATTTTTTTCTAAAATTTACATAAAATAATATTTTAAAATATATTTAAATAATATTTTTATTTTTATACTTGAATTTTTTATATTTTCTTATAAAATTTATATAATATTTTAAAATAAATTTATATTATGCATTCTGTTTAATTATATAATAATATTTATATATAATATCTGATTAACTTTTATATACGTTGTTTTTTTATCATATATTGGTATTTATATTTTACTTAATAGCATTTAATTATATTTTCTTATATTTTAGATTTTATGTTATAATATTTAATATTATCCAAAATTTTATTTGACTTAGAATCGAACATATTGATTTCAAACAAATATCAAATCTATTTTATAATATTAGTTATTAATTTATAGAACATGACTTTTGGTTAGTAAATTATGTTTATTTCATAATTTTTATATTAAATTACTTGACACATTTGAATTTGAATTAAATTTTGTACAATTTTTTTTTATGATTTTATGTTATAAATTTTAATAATTAATCGAAAAATTTTGGTTAACTAAATCGAAAAATTGAAATCAATGGACTGGTTAAACGAATGTAACGGACTAGCTAATGGTTAGTGATTTTAAAAAAATCAATACTAATGGACTGGTTAATTTTTTTACTAATGAACTGGTTAATCGGTCCATGATCATCCCTAATAAATAGCAATTAATTTTAGAACCACAATTTCTACCCATTGAGGAAAGAAAATGAAGAAAATTCAGAATTTGAAAGTAAAAAATAAATTATAATTATATGTAATCATGAAGTTTTCCCCCTTTTATCTTCTACACTATTCCCACTCAATTAATTCACTTTGAAGGTTTTTTTATTCCTTTTAGTCCCACCTATTCATCAATCTTCCACTTTTGATAGCATAAATTTTTTTTCTCTCAATTTTAATACATTAAAGCAAGTGCCACATAATAACTTTCAATAACTTCCACTTTTAAGTAACAACGTTCGTCATAGCTTCTAAAGTACCTAAAAATAAAAAAACTCCAATAAAATTTTCGACGAAAGAAATCTTCGATGATTAAGTCAGTAAAAACTCTAAATAAAGTGTTTTCAAGTAAAATTGATTCAGAGAGAGAAAAATACCTGACATCTTACCCATTTATAGGGATAAGAATCCTATTTTAGTTAGGATTCAATTTTCTAACTAGGAAATGCCAAACCCGGTAATAATAAATTTTTGAATAAACTTGATTATATTTGTCGGAGTGATGGCTGCCACGGGATCGGCTTCAACCCACTTGGTGAAATGATCTACTAACATCACCAAAAATTTCCTTTATCCAGTGGCTAATGGAAAAGACCCTAGTATGTTGATCCCCCATCAGGCAAAAAACTATGGATTGTAAATCGGAGTTTGCTGAACTGGCCTCTGATGAATAATTTTTCCAAATCATTGGTATTTGTCGCATTTTTGTACTAACTCCTTTGTGTCAACTTATATTTTTGGTTAGTAATACCCCTGTAATAGGGCTTTTCGAGCTATTGTTTGAGCACCTTCGTGTGCACCACAGATGCCTTCATGAATTTCCCTAAGAATATAATTACCTTCTTACGAGCTCTAGCATAATGACTAAGGATGTGAATAAAATCTTTTGTACAACTTTCCCTCTAAGATAGCCTAAAGGTTAGATCATCAAACAATTTTTTTAGCCTTAATTTGGTCTTTTGGAAGAGCACCCATATCTAAAAACCGATGGATCAGTAACCGCCATCTGTCCATCTACTCATTGAGCTTAACTAAACAAGTTTTATAAGATGGCCGAGTGATGACAATCTATACTATATCTACCATTTATATAGTGTTGTATAAAGATGCTTGTTTGGCCAAAGAATAAGCTCTTTTGTTTTCTTCTCGAGGTATTTGCTCGATAGCTCATGAGCTTCCACCTTTTTCAAGTTGAGACAGTAAAGCAGATGTGAGATATGGATACTTTACCATTATTTTCTCCTTAGCTTCAAACCTTTTAAGCAATTGGCTAACAGCTAACCGAGAGTTAAAATACACAAGTATAGAGTCTAATTTTACTTGAAAGGTGAGTTGTAATTCAAAACATAGTGCTTCGTACTTTGCAACATTATTGAATGCTAGAAAAGATATCCTAGTCATTTTCTAAATAGAAATTCTGCTAGGACTAGACGAAATAACTCTGACTCTGGCTCATTCTGAGGAAACTGCTCCATCTACATACAAATTCCAAGACGTCTTACTTGGTTCAATGGGAGAAGCATGTATTTTGGCCACGATATCAACTAAGACTTGAGCCTTCATCACTAACCGAGGTTCATATCGAGCATCAAAATTGCCTAGATGAGCTGCCCATTGAATTGTTCTCCTTGATGCTTTTGGTCTTTGCATCACTTTTTTTAGACGAACTTTCGTTCAAACAACTACTATATGTGCTTGAAAATAAGGCATAACTTTATAGCAAAAGTGACTAAAGCTAGAGCCAATTGCTTAAGAATTAGGTATCTCAGCTCAGCTCATTGGAGAACCTCATGTAGACACTGAGTCCTAAAGTAACTCCTGATTAGAGTTACCTGATGAGAAAATCGTTTTGCATAAATGGACAAGGAATAGAGGTGCTAGGCTTTTCTAGGTTTTTCATGTTCTTAAAATAGCTTTTTTTGGGCTTTTCCTATTTATCTCTTTCAAAAATGCAAAATGAGAAAATCAGTTTTGAAAACTTAGAGATGTCTGGAGTATTTTTGCTTTATCTCAGTCTACCGATCTCATAATTAGATGATTCCAAATCTATTTGAATCTTAAGACATAGATATAAAACTTTGATGAGAAATCTAAAGCCAGTTTAGTCTTTATGATTCTCAAAATTAGGTTTGAACATAAATGACTTGAATCTATCCCAGTGCTTGGACCAGTCTATAGTATTTTGGGTATAAATCCCTCTGTAGAGTTCATATTAAGATGAATTCAATTTTGATAGAAACTAAACTCATTTTGGAGAAAATTTCATGAAGATAGCATGATATAATTTTGAACCTATTGTTCCCAGAATTTTTTCAAAGTCAAAATACCAATTATGTCCCTAAAAATTTCCTAGGAGCAGTTATTAGTGTTTTGGCCATAAATCCCAATTTTCAAATCTAAATTGAGGTATTTTTTATTCATTGAAAAGCTAAGACATAGAAAAACAAATGTTTAGGAGATACTTTATTAAAAAAATATCATATTCGGACCCAAAAATGGCAAAATATTTCTAATTAGAGGTCAATCAGCTTAGGAAAAGGAGGGCAAAAAGCCAAAGTCAAAGGAAAAGTCAATGGTCCATGAGTCATTGTTGACTCACAGATTAGGTCTGTGAGTGGAGCCTGTGACTCACTCCCAAACTGTATTTTGAGCTCGAAAACATGGGAAATTTAAGGGGAACAAATATCTTTAATCAATCATTATCCTAAATTAGGATATTTAAGGGTAAAGCTTATCCCTTAATCTTCTCTCTCCTCAATCTAAATCTTCTTCCTTCTTTCTTCTTTTTCTTTCTTCTTTCTCTCCCATAGAAACTCAATATTTTAACTTCAAAAAAATTTCAAAAAATCACAAAAAATAAGGAAAAACCTATAGAGTACCAGATCCCTATCCTGTGATGGAATCGACGCTGAAGATAATATTATCAAGTACCTAAAAAAATCTAATATTTAATTTTAATTAATAATGTAAATAATACTTTTAATTTATTGTTTTGTTAATTTTGTAAAGCTATCCTAATTTTATTCATTTCTGTATTAGTTTAATTTTGTTAATTAATTCATAATTTATTAACTAATTTTGTGAATTAATTTATTATATTGGTCAATAAATTAATTTGTTAATTATTTATGTTAATTTGTTAATTATTTATGTTAATTTGTAAATTATTTGTTTAATTTGTAAATCATGTGTTTAATATATTAGATTAATTTTTTTTATTTTATTTATTGTATTTTTTTACTATATTTTAATTGTTAAATTATTATCATCATCATCATCATCATCATCATCATCATCTTTGGTATCATTAATTTGTTTTATTTTATTATTGTGAATATTATTATTGTTAATGTTTTTATTGTTTAATGATAATATTTTTAACTATTATTATTTAATATTATCATTAATATTATTATTTTACTTTTATTGTCATTTTTATCATTATATACTGATTATCTTTTCTTTTCTTTTTTTTTTATATGTGTAACTCCTTACCGGATCAAATTAGAGAGCGAAGTGGGTTAAATTAGGATTTCCTTTATTTTTTCATATTTGTTTTTGGGTCTGTATAATTATTTTATGCCTTTTATTTAATTTTTTGTAATAGCTTAGTAATAAATATTTTTACACACTTTAATTAAAAACAATACTAAAATATTTCTACTTAATTAATTAAATTTTTGCCATAAAAATGGACCAATGTCCCATTTTATTCTAAAAATTACACAAAAAATTTTATAAATATTGCATGAAGGAACTAATGTTCCCAATTCAATCAATAGCCCAATTTATGCATGTCATCTTTATTATTATTATTTTAATGCCCTTTTTCTTGCAAATAAATTATTTTTTCAAAGCGATAAGTTAAAAGCGCACTAAATGATTTTATACAAGTTTGAGTGGAATTTTCCTATAATGAAAGGGACCAACGTCCCGATTTTAGCTTGCAAAATAACATGTAAATTAAGGAATATTTTTATAAATCCAAATAATTTTCTATTTAAAATAGACTAATATGATTCTCTTTTTCAAAGCCACAAGGGATCAAATTATCCCATTTTCTATCCAAAAACACACCCAAAATTCTGCCTTTTTATAAATATACATGCGAAGACCAACGTTCTCATCAAAATGAACTTAATAAATTCTTCGATTTATTTATGATTTATCTTCGTATGTATTCTTTAATGCTTTTTATGCCATGCTTTACAACTTTCAATGTGCTTGAGTGTGTTTTTATTTTTTTAGCATAATAACTTGTGTGAGAAAAGAAATGAAATATATTAATCACTAAAACTTATTTATATAACATTAACCAAAGGTATAAATAGGAGTGATATCCCAAACTATCTCTGATTTTGACCTCATAAGGTTAGAATTTATTTTTTAATGTTTTATTAGGTGGCGACTCCACGATACCTGCCTTATGGTGCCTAATAGATGCCCCCGTAGGTTGATCACCAATTATGAATAGGAATACCATAAGCCACTGTCTCATGCCTTTTTGAGACTCGTGGCATCGTGGATTGGGTTGAATCCTTGTTTATTGTGAAGTAATCGGCCTTCACGAGTTAAATAAACCTTGATCCGATCTCAAGTCCTAAAAATAGACTTTTTGAGAGCACACCAGATGCCTACGGGGTTTGGTGTGTGTCACACCTTGCTGGTGTAATAGATAGGAAATTGCTGAGTGCTTTTTTCTCTGGCCAAATCGAGCTGATTGTGCTTTCAAAAATTGACAAGTACATGAACAATATTTTGCCCAACTATGGTCGACTGAGCAAGGGAGAATAGCTGAGGAACTGTTTAAGGGCTTCAAAGGCTAACTGACACTCTGGAGTCCACTCAAAGTTCTTCAAATTTCTTAGTGCCTTATAAAATGGCAGGCAACATTTGGCTGAACAAAAAATGAATCTTCCAAGAGCTGCGATATTTCCATTCAATATATATACTCCTTTAATCGACTTTGGTGGCTCCATCTTTAGTATGGCTTCAATTTTTGTCATATTAGCCTCTATTCCCCTCTTAGAAATTACAAAGCCCAAAAACTTACCAGACTGAACTCCAAAGACACATTTTTCTAGATTCAATTTGAGCTGAACTTTCTAAGAGTTAAGACTATTTCTTTAAGCTCTTTTGGCAGATCTGTTGAGATCTTGTTTTTGACAATCGTATTATCAACATAAACCTCTATGTTCTAACCTACCTAATCAATGAATAATTGTTCATCAACATTTTATAAGTCACACAAACATTCTCAAGGACGAATGGCATTAATCTATAGCAATAAATTGCTTTATGAGTAATGAACTTTGTTTTCTCCTCATCCTCCAAATTCATAGGGATCTGATGGTAAACGAATGATGAATCTAAAAAGGCATACTCTTCAATACCAGCTATGGAATCCACTAATAGATTAATGTTCGGTAGTAGACAACTATCCTTGGGACAGGCTTTGTTAAGGTCGCTAAAATCGATGCACATTCTCCATTTTCCATTGGACTTTTTCACCAACGCTACATTGGATAACTAGTCTGGATTAACACCTCTCTAATGAACCCATATTTCAACAAAGTGTTAGTTTCCTCATTTATCACCAGTTATCTCTTGAGTGTATGATTGATCTTCTTTTGTTTGATTAGCTTGTAGCTTGGCTGAATAATCAATAAGTGAGACATAACCACGAGAGAAATATCGATGATGATTGAGGGTTTTGAGGCTAATGCATGTGTATAAGATGATAGAATTGTTAGTAATGAATTTATGTTTGAATTGGTTTTTCTCGAAGCTATTCTCACAACTTTTCTTAGAAATAGCTCTATTTTTTGCAATTAATCTATAGGTTTTACCTTCCAAGCTGAGTCGGTGGGAACATCCAACATATCTACTGATAGTGCCTAATTTGCCTCCTTTCACATAGTGGCATATATTTCTCGAGTAATTGTTTAATTTTCCCGAAGTATTGTCGTTCCTTATAGGGCAGGAATCTTAAAGATCAACTTCTGCATAGAAATGTAAGCATCCACCGCGACCAGAAGGGGCCAACCAAAAATTGTATTATAAGATAATAACATATTTACCACCATAAATTAAAAATGTTATGTAGGATCTAACTACTGAGTCATCTTCGAGCTATAAAGGTAGGTTGATTGAACCCTCAAACTTAGCGGGCTACTAACCAGTGTCTAGCAAGTATATTAGATTGGCTAGTAATATAAAAAAATATAGATTAAGACCCCAAATATCGTATCCAAGGGAACATGGATTGCTAATAATAATATCTATGCTTGAATTAAATTAATATGAGATTATTCCCCAAGTTTTTGAATTGATGGCAAGAACTAAACTAAAGTAAAGCAAAACAAAAGTAAAAATTAAACTTACATAAATTAAACACAGGGCAATAACTAAAACACTTCTGCTAAAGGAACTATCCACCTCAACTTCCATCATAATGACTCAAATCAAAAGTAACTTAAGTGATTATGGAAAAACCAGTTAAATAAAAACATATATCTTATTCAGAATATTATTCTAAGCATTAGATCCTCTGTTTAGGAACAATCTAATACTTAACATAAAGATCCGATTTTAAATTCCTAAACCTTCATTAGATCTTCTCGAGAGAGATCTAAATCAAACCCATTCTTAATTCAACATTCTTAAACTTAAATCAACCCATGAACAATAAATCATACATACATACATAGAATAATATTATGTATGTATGTATATATATATATATATATATATATATATATATATATATATATAAAATATATATATATATATATAACCACCGAGCTCTATCCATTCAAATATATTTATGAGCTTGAGTTATAAGTTTGGTGAAATTAAATGGGCACTTCTTCCTTAGCGAGTCACTAAATCGATACCTTGTATTCCCACTGAGCACATTGATGGTGACCTCCATATTTAGATTCTGAATGTCCATTGCTATCACATTAACCTTTCTACATAACTGTCCAGGGGCTCTCCCTTTTGCTAGACAATTTGATGCAGATAGGCTAAAACTTTAATTGGTCAAATAACGGCTACAAACTTTGCCACGAACTATCACTAAATTGTTGAAAATTGTCTATTAAAGGTTTTGGTAAATTTCTAAAGAAAATTTAGGTGGACTCTATTAAGGTTTGGGGAAAAAATTTACAAAAAGTAGCATCCTCTATTGTGTAAATTAGCATGGTGTGATGGAATTGATCCAAATATGCTCGAGGGTCTATGTTTCCATTGTACCTTGGCAAGTTGGGTAACTTTATATTTGGAAAAGGGGCAGCCAGTAGGGCTCTTGACAAACAGGAGCGACAACTTCCCTGATACTATAGAGTATTGCGATTCTAATGCTTCAACAGCTTATCAAAATCATCCATTGACAAATTGATTATGGGTGCAGGGGCCGATGGCAAGGGTGTAAGGTTTTGGGTTTTAGTGTTGGGGGTAATATTTATTGCGGTGGTAGTTTGAGGCGATGGTTAGGGTGATGCCTGTGCTACTAAATTTGACAGAATTGCCAAAAGAGCTTGGGCGAATTATGGGGTAAGGCCAAGTATAGGGATTGTGGAGGTTGCAAGAAGGAGGTTAGTAAAGGCACCTAAGTGAGTAGACTTTAAGGGTGAAAAAACAAGTAAGTGTGGAGGTGGTGGCGCAATGCTTCGATTATGTTCTAGTCTGGGTGTTTGGAGTGTTTTTGATCTTGAGAATTTATGGCTTTTGGGGATGAAATCCATGCTTACCGCGCCAAATAATAACAGTTTGATTTTACCGGGCTGGTACTTAGATCTGACTTAAGTAATAACATTCTTCATAGCTTCTAAAGTACCTAAAAGCAAAGAATTTCGGTGGGGTTTCCGACAAGAGGAATTTTCGACGGTCAAGTCAGTAAAAGCTCTAGAGAAAGTGTTTTAGAGTAAAATTGACTTAAGAGAGACAAAAGTACTTGACATCCCGCCTATTTATAGGGATAAGAATGTTATTTTGGTTAGGATTTGATTTTCTAACTAGGGAGGATTTCTAGTATCCATAGGACTCCCATTGAGGAACATGTGTAATCTAATTCGAAAACTAAGCTAAGTTTCCTGAATAAGAATTCCATCCTCTTTAGGCAATTATGAGTTTTTGTTCAAGTATGACTTCTTAAAACAAAATCACTGGGATATCAACTCGAATTCGGGCTAATCGAATGACTTGAGTATCAAACTATTCAAGAGAGTCTGATTATCCAGTTCAGTTATCAAAAATAAATAATCTATAGATATATATTTACAAAGGTTGGAAAAAATAGGCCAAGAAATAAATCAGAGAAGAAAGATATTTAGCCGTTTAAACTTAGAATAAAGAGTCAAAATTACTAGACAATGTCAACCTAAACTCTAATGCACAATTATTTCTCACTTGTCAAGCTTAAAAAAATAAAATTTAAAATCAATATTATTAGGTTTGGACAAGACTGTAATTAACAACAGAGATCCGCTTTCTAAATCAAAACCATATAATTAATTTCCTAATGCACCAAAAATAAACAAATAAAAAACCAAGACCATATCATATCTTTACCTTTTTATTATCTTCTACGTTAATATGGTCCACAAATCACCATCTATGTGTCATGTTTATGTCCATTAAAGGTTCAAACATCACATTCAAATGGAACGTTTTGACAAGAAATTGCTTATTTCCATATAAATATAATTCAACTTGGAAATAATTTCCTGTATTTCTGTTTGTATTTAAGGAATATATAATATTTTTTCAAAAAATAATAATAGCAGGCCATAAATCACACATGGTAAATAATAATAGCAGGCCTTAAATCAAGTCCACAAATCACTAATTTTTTACCACCAAAATATTAATTTTTAACTCATATATATTTTTTCTGAAGTCTGTCATTTTTTTTTATTAATATTAAGCGATCTTTGACATTTTTAATTGTATTTGAGTAGCAATGAAATTCTATATTATCAAATGCTTTTAATAAAGTTTAAAATGAGTTGGGTTATATTGGAGCAATGTCAATCAACTTACACCTATAAGAAGATCAACAATCACAAGTATTACAGATACTCCAATTATAGACGGATTCTTTTTTCTATTTTGGAAAGACCGAAACAGATCTAACGGTCATCTAATATTCTGCATCTGATCATTAAATGGGGCCGTCCAATTTTGAATATTTAATAAAATCAAGACTTCAAAATGTGAAAATATTAAAAATGAAAAAGAGAAGACCTAGACTTTTGCAGAGGAATGGTACAAATTTGTTGTTACTTTTTTTTTTTTTAATAATGACTAGTATTATTGAGATAACTGACATTTATCTTTATTTATAATTACGATAGAAAATATTAACTTTTTTTAAATAAATAAACATAAATTCAAATTTATAATTATATGGATAAATATGAGTAAATTTCATAAAAACAAAGAAAATTTTGAACCAAAATGTAGTTTAAGGATAAATTTGTACTATTTTATGTCATTTAGAGCAAATTTGGTTTTTTTACTAATTTAATCTTCTTCAAATACTGGTACGGAAATAATTTATACTTCTTTCTTTCATTTCACTCAATCCAACAACTTTCAGCTTTTACGCAAACAAAAAAAAAAAAAATTAATTAACATGGGTTTTATAGAATATTAATTATTATAATTACTTTATTAAAAGATCTTTTATTATAATTTATTAAAATATCTTTTACTAATTCTTTATAATTACTTCTCACCCTATTAATTATTTCTTTTTTTTTACATAAATTAAAATAAAGTAGAAAAATATATAATTAATATTTTCTGAAATTTGAAAATTATCATTTTAAATGGAATAAAAAATCTTTCAAAAATTATAGAATATTAATTATTGTAATTTATTAAAATACTTTTTTTACTAATTCTATATACTTCTTATTCACCTTATTAATTTTTCTTCTTTTTTTTTCCATACATTAATCATACATTAATGTAAATTAGGAAAATACATTAAGATGGATTCAAGAGTCGTTGAACTCTTTAATGCTTTTTCTTATCATCCAAAATGATTAAATTTAAGAGTTTTTACGGACTTCTGGAATTGAGCAGCAATATTTAAAAGTTATAGGTGCAGTCAAAGATAAATAACTCTTTTTAGTTTAATTGAAACCTTTGAGGGTAAATCAGAGTTAAAATAAACGTCAAGGGAATATTAGCTCAATTCTCCTTTTTATAACTATGGCATCATGTATTTGTACTTGATAATTGTTAGGGATGATGAAAAAAAATTAAAAATATGATTAATCTTAAATCGGTTTAAAATTGGACCGATTTTTACCGTTAATTGATCCGATAGAGTCGGTTGTGATTTTTAATTTTTACATTTTCGGTTTTGGGTGTGTGTGTATATATATATATATTATTTTTTTCTATTTTTCTCTAAAATTTACATAAAATAATATTTTAAAATATTTTTTTATTTTTATACCTCAATTTTTTATATTTTCTTATAAAATTTATATAATACTTTAAACTAAATTTATATTATATTTTTTTAATTATATAGTAATATTTATATATATGTAGTATCCAATTAACTTTTATATATGTTTTTTTTTATCATATATTGATGTTATTTTACTTAATAGCATTTAATTACATTTTTTTTATATTTTAGAATTTATGTTATATGAATTTTATTTGACTTAAAATTAAATATATTAATTTTCAACAAATATTAAATATATTTTGTAATATTCGCTATTAATTTATATGAGATGAATTTTGGCTAGTAAATTGTGTTTGTTTTGTGATTTTTATTTTGAATCGTTTTGCACATTTAAAATAAAATTGAATTTTGTCTATTTTTTTATAATTTTATGTTTCATATAATAATGGTTAACTAAAAAATATTGGTTAACCGAGCCAAAAAATCAAAATTAATGAACTGATTAACCGAATGTAACGGACTGATTAATTGTTAGTTTGTAATTAATAATTGTTAGGGATGAGAAAAAAATATGATTAATCGTAAATCGGTCCGAAATTGGATCGATTTTTACCGTTAACTGATCCGATAGAATCAGTTATGATTTTTAATTTTTACATTTTTAATTTTTGGGGTGTGTTCGTGTATATATATATCTCAATTCTTTTTTCTATTTCTCTCTAAAATTTACATAAAATAATATTTTAAAATATATTTCAATTATATTTTTATTTTTATACCTCAATTTTTTATATTTTTTATAAAATTTATATAATACTTTAAACTAAATTTATATTATATTTTTTTAATTATATAGTAATATTTATATAT
The DNA here is from genome assembly GCA_037975025.1 of Excoecaria agallocha. NCBI lineage: Eukaryota > Viridiplantae > Streptophyta > Magnoliopsida > Malpighiales > Euphorbiaceae > Excoecaria > Excoecaria agallocha. The sequence continues at coordinate 45,052,996 of CM075815.1, forward strand.
ATGTAGTATCCAATTAACTTTTATATATGTTATTTTTTTATCATATATTGATGTTATTCTACTTAATAGCATTTAATTATATTTTCTTATATTTTAAAATTTATGTTATATGAATTTTATTTGACTTAAAATTAAATATATTAATTTTCAACAAATATGAAATATATTTTGTAATATTCACTATTAATTTATATGACATGAATTTTGGCTAGTAAATTGTGTTTGTTTTGTGATTTTTATTTTGAATCGTTTTGCACATTTAAAATTGAATTGAATTTTGTGTATTTTTTTTTTATAATTTTATGTTTCATATAATAATGGTTAACTAAAAAATATTAGTTAACTGAGCCGAAAAATTAAAATTTATGGATTGATTAACCGAATGTAACAGACTGATTAATTATTAGTTTGTACTTAATAATTGTTAGGGATGAGAAAAAAAACAAAAATATAATTAATCGTATATCGGTCCGAAATCGGATCGATTTTTACCGTTAACCGATTCGATAGAATCGGTTATGATTTTTAATTTTTATATTTTCAATTTTTAGGGTGTGTTCATGTATATATATATCTCAATTTTTTTCTATATCTCTCTAAAATTTACATAAAATAATATTTTAAAATATATTTAAAATATATTTTTATTTTTATACCTTAATTTTTTTTTATATTTTCTTATAAAATTTATATAATACTTTAAACTAAATTTATATTATATCTTTTTTTAATTATATAGTAATATTTATATATATGTAGTATCCAATTAACTTTAATATATGTTATTTTTTATCATATATTGATGTTATTTTACTTAATAACATTTAATAACATTTTTTTATATTTTAAAATTTATGTTATATGAATTTTATTTGACTTAAAATTAAATATATTAATTTTCAACAAATATCAAATGTATTTTATAATATTCGCTATTAATTTATATGACATGAATTTTGACTGTTAAATTATGTTTATTTTGTTATTTTTATTTTGAATTATTTTGCAAATTTAAAATTGAATTGAATTTCATCTATTTTTTTTATAATTTTATGCTACAAATTATAATAGTTAACAAAAAAATATTGGTTAACCAAATCGAAAAATCGAAATTGATGGAATGGTTAACCGAATGTAATGGGTTGATTAATTGTTAGTGATTTTAAATAACTGTTATTAAAAGGTTGATTAATTTTTTTGCTCATATACCAGTTAACTAGTCAATGCTTACCCCTAATAATTGTAAATGTAATATTGCTTCAAAATGGCCTAATTAAGATATTTTGGAGTAATTGCTACATTTGATATACAATTTTCTACAATTATACTACCAACTTGCATCCCTTCTTTATTCAAAAATGTTAAATGACTCTCTTTAACATATACATATACGATCCTTTGTTGACTTAACAAAATATATGTTACCTTGGGGTGTACAAAAATAGACCCGATTGACCTATCAAACTTGATTTGACCTGAGGCATTTGGGTGGGATTATTCAAATTAATAGGATCGGTTCAGGTTGAGGGATTGAGTATATTTCGAGCGAGTTGGTCCAAAATCCCTTTAAACTCGATTTGACCAATCAACCCTATTTTGTAAGTATAAAATAAAAAAAATCCCTATTGTCTCATAACTTTATTCTCTCTCTTCATCGTCAAAATCCCTAATCCCCGACCCATTATCCCGATCTATGCTTCCATCTCTCTCTCTCTCTCTTTTCCTTTCCTCCTCTTTCTAAAATTACTGCCGCTGCATCAATCATTTGTTTATACTTATTGCCGCCACATCAATCACCCCTACTGTCGCTGTATCAATCGCCTAGCCATTTTCTTTTATGCGTCACAAGGTCTGTGATTTTTTGTGCTTGATTTTGCTGGGTCTATTATTGGGGTTTTTATTTTTTTATGTGTTGAGATCTGAGATCTATGTTTTTGAGATCTCAAATCTATATTTGTTTTGGGTTGCATTTTTTTAAATATGTGTGTGGTGGAGATAAAAATTGCTAACTTGAAAAGAATTAATCAGTGCTAAGGAGAGCAAATTCATGTACCACTAATGATAATTTCTTTTCCATTTTTTAGTTAATTTCATGTACCACTAAGCTTATTCATCATTTATGAATTCATATTTATTCATCAATTAGGAATTTTTTTTGTGGTTATATATTATCTTTTGATCTGTGGCAATTGAATTTGCAGTAGACTTAGAAACTAAATTTTTAGGTGGTTGGGTTGTTTAGGTTAAGGCTTGAAAAAATCAGGTTAATCAGGTAAGGTCCTGATTAATAGTTACGGTCAATTCGGGGGTGAGATTTTCCAACATTTCAAGTCTTAGGTTGTTCGTGTTAACCTGAATTTGACCGATACACACCTCTAATGTTACCAAATATTATCAATTAATGTTTAATCATTTCGTTCAAAATTATTTTCAATAAAGTTTAGATTTATACTAATCTAAAATTATTAAACTAAAATTTATAAAAAAAAATTAAAAACACGTAAGAAAACTATAAAATTATATAAAAAAGAGAAACATATATGTGGCCTAGTCTTGGTTTTTCTAACTAGATGTAAGGGGTGAGCATAAATCGGTTAACTAGTTTATGAGTAAAAAAATTAACCAATCCATTAACATCAATTTTTTAAAATCATTAACCATTGATTAGTTCACTACATTTGGTTAACCCGTTTATCAATTTTAATTTTTTTAATTTAGTTTACCAATATTTTTCAGTTAACCATTAAAATTTATAACATAAAATTATAAAAAAAATAGATAAAGTTTAATTCAATTTTAAATGTACGAAATAATTTAAAATAAAAATCACAAAATAAACATAATTTACTAGCCAAAATTCATGTTCAATAAATTAATAGCTATTATAATAAAATAGATTTAATATTTGTTGAAAATTAACATGCTTAATTTTAAGTCAAATAAAATTTTGGATAATATTAAATATTAAAAAATAAACTCTAAAATATAAGAAAATACTATTAAGTAAAATATGAACACCAATATATGGTTAAAAATAACATATATAAAAGTTCATCGATTGTTATGTATAAATTGTTGAGATATATCATAATATATATAAAAAATGAAAGAACCAAAGTTACCTCTTATAGCATAGAAAACGAGGTAGCAAAAGCGAAATATTTCATTTTACGTCACTGGTAGGCTTTATCCATGTGCAACAAATGCGAGATAAAAGCTCAAATCTACGGTCTAAATACCCTTTGGAGAGAAAATAGGGAGAGAAAATTTTTATAGAGTTTCGATATTAGTTGAAACTTTACGTGCATTTTGCAAATAATTTAAGGTCTATTTATAAAGCCTTATGCTCTAAAAATAGGAAACTAATACTTTAAAGGAAATTAATTGAAAAAGAAAATCACCTTTTTCAAATAAAGAATTTTCCTTATTTAAAAGATTTGATATGGATCTGCTTCCATATTTGGATTATTTTCTTTATGATATGAATCACTTCCTTATCAAGATAATTTCCATATTGATATAGATCCCCTTCCATGTTAGACTCCAAACTCCATCATCTCTTACTTGCACATGACGGAATAATTTCTAATCGAGATCTTTAGTCATCCAGGCGGATAGACCATACGACCAGCATACATTGAAAGCATCGATACTATACACCTATTAAGGATATATAACGTCTCAAAAAATAAGATTCTCTTTATCATGTATGCCTAACCCCACATTGTCTTCTCACATTTACTATTTTAACTTACGATCTTATAAAATAATTTTCATGTTCACTATTATATTTCTACTCATAGAGACTATCATAGGCATGCTGGTGAACCACAAAACCATTAAATGTGATCGAAAGGCTATTTGTCCCTTTTACTATATGCCATGCATTATGATTCAGCTTACTTTTCTAGTTAGATCTACCAGACCGAATTTATCTCATGACCTCTTGGAGACTAACTAAGCTAGCCACATTGAACCATGTTTTAAGGATAAGTTAAGGGTTTTAAAGGTTGTTCTTATAGAGGGTCTCACACTAGGGAAAGTTAAGATCGATTACTTTAAAATTCCCTCATTTAGATCGACTTAAGCACACATGGTATGAAACATGTGTCATGGTATTCTTTCCTTCCCTTAAAGGAGTGCATTTCTTGCAATACACACACACACACAACACCATGCAGAAAAATAAGGTTGTGATGCACCTATGCATCTAACTTTAGTCCGCTTACATAAGAACTACTTTTGGCTTTTAGGACAAAATATGATAGTTATATTTAACTTATCATGGACTTACATTTAATCCTATTTTGGATCTCAGTCTAAAGTATGCAACCCCATACATATGTCTTTATTTTGCACTTTAACAAGACTAATCTTGTAATTTCTACAAGACGACACTTCTATTTTGAATAGGCTTCGAGTTTACCGTATGTTCAAAAATTACCTCATCTTAGTCTTTGTCAAATCTTGTAATCTTGTTTCACCTTCTTCTTCTTAAGCACTTGAGCCCTTTTCTTACCCTTACCATTAAAGCTTTTTTTCTTATTCTGGTTAGAACTCATTCTACAAGAACGGGACTGTGCCATGTGCATTTCGACATTGACCTTAATCGATGCCAAATGGTCCTCTTCTAGCTTCAAATGTCACGTGACATCCCTGAATGTCTTTATGTTATCTATGTGAGTTAGTTGTATTTTTATATGCTCTTAACTCCTGGGTAGGGATCGGATGATAGCCTGTACCTATTGCTCATCGGTCAACTTATGACCAGGCTCACTAGGCTCGTATATCATGTTTTCCATCTCCCTCAGATGTTTCCGTATAGTATGATCAAACTTTTTTTGGTAAACATCAAATTTGATCATTAAAGATCATAGATTTGTTAGAGATACACCTCTAAACTTTTCTTGCAATGCAATCCATAGATCCATTGCATTTTTATACTTACGAATTGCTTAGTGATGTCATTATCCATTTCACTCAGCAGGATGATACAAGCAATGGAATTCCTCTTTTTTTATGCCACATAAACATTTCGATCTCGCCTATGGTGGGTTGTGGTGCCATCCTAGAGTTTAGCCATAACTGAACTCAAAGTTTTAAGAGCCTCTTTTTCTTTAAGCACATACTGGATTTTTATACTCCAAATTTTGTAATTGTCACTATTAAGTTTCATGTCTTTGTTCAGTTCAGCGACAATTGATTTGGAAGCCATTTGGATCCTCTGATCATAATAAAATAATTGTTGCACATTATTAAAAGAGATAAGATAATATATGCAATTTACTAGGTATCTAAAATAATGAGCTAATAAAGCTATCTATTATGCCTAAATTTGAAAAGGTTGCTTATAGTATCTAATTATCCTTTAAGTCCTAATATCTAACTTTACAGGTCAAAATTTCATACATATTAACTCTGAATTATTGGACATTAACTTCTCAAACTTAACATAAGATATTATAGGCTTGATAAACTAAGTCTTAAATCAATTATCATACAATCATTTTACTCATAAAAAAATTCCAAAGCAATTAATAATAAAATAAACACATTTATAATAAATGTTAAATGCCAATGTGATGCATCCTGGAGCTACACTTATTTTCGAGTTCACTCTCGAAGGCCCACATTTAGGGTTTAAGATCGAAAAATAGCTTACTATGACTCATAAATTGGCTACTTTGCAATAAAAAAGGATCAAACCTAAGTTATTGTTGGTAGTCAACCCATGAAGGCATCCAATAATGGGCTCAAAGAGGCAGGTGTCATCAAGTTGTCACCCAATAGAATGTTGGAAAATGATTCTCAACCTTTTTGATGCCTAAATAAATATTAGAGTTTGGGACATCACTCTTATTAGGAACTTTGGTTATGTATTGTTTTATAACTAGGTTTTAGAAGTTGATCCACTATTCTCTCTCACACGATGCGATTCCCTTATCTTTCGATTTCATTTTCTTGTTCGCATCTTTCTTTCACAGTTGTCTCTGATAAAATTAAATAAACATCCCAATTAAGTAAAGTGATAAAAAAATAAAGTCCTACTTAAGTTATTAAATAAGCAAATCGTCCAAAGAAAAAAACAAACTAAGTACCATACATAAATTAAAGCATTCATTTGGGTTGGAAAAATTAGTTCCTTTATGCATATTTTACAAAAATCTCTTTTTTGTCATTGCACAATGTTTGGGTTGAAAAATTGGACATTGGTCTATATTTTGAAGGAAAAATCTAAGTTAATTAATAAAAATCATTTTAAGCATCTTTTCCATTTTCAACATGCCAAAAAATCCTTTTACTAACTATTACGTCCCTAAAATGAATACATCCAAGATACATCAAAATCCAGCTAAAAAAGTAAAATATTAATAAACCAAATGATAAATAAAAAAATAAATGCACATAAGGCTAAACGGTCATAAAAGGGGGCACAACTTTTTATGTATGATGTCTCATGGGAACCTCCAAGGGCGTGTAGGGTCAATTACTCTCATAAAACCACAAAAAACAACAAGTTAGCAATACTTCATCATGCATATAGATTCAGATTAATATGAAATTTAAATGAAGCACATGAGTTCTAGAATAATAACGCACAAAATATTTAATTTTAGCAACAAACAACATAAATGTATTTGATTAAATTTAGAGAGAGAAAGATGGATGGAGAGCCTAAAATATTACCCTCAGGAAATATTATGACTATATAATTCTTGAAGTCCAGATCTCCACTCCAATTGTAGTTTTGTGTTCTAGAAAAATAAAAGGAGTTTCATGTGTGTTTGGATCAAAAGAGTGTTAGAGCTTTTGCCTTAGAGAGAGAAGAATTGATTTCTTCATCTCTAAGAGCTTATCCTCTCCTTTTCAAGATTGATCCCCCCCTGAAAGCCCTAATATTTTTTATCTTTTATACATAGGGAGGAGTTGGAATTGAATTTTAACTCTAACTCTCCAAATCTGAAGAGATCAATCCCTCTAAATCTAGACTAAACAAACCTGAAAAAATCCCATCATTTCCATTTTTGAAAATGAAAAATGTTTAAAATCCAAAAATTCAACCATAGATGGATGTCCTTCATGATGGATGCCGGTCCCTCAGGCAAAAATCCAAGATTCACAAAAATACCCTTGATCTAACTTAAGCAAGAGAGAGGTGGCCACAAATGACCGTTTGTCACCACTGAAGGCTAAAATCATGTTTTTTATTGCTCTTTGTTAAAACTTTTAAAAACACTTAAAAAATAATAAATTTTTCTTGAAAACTATGAAAAATTTATATTAGAGCTTTAAGATCTACACTCTTTATGAAAAATATACTATTTACTCATCATTGAGGAACACCGATCTAGGCTGCCTTGAGTTATGATGTCTACAACTACCTCCAATTTTAGGAAACTAGTACACTAGTGCCAAAGTTAGGCAAAATTCAAAGCGAAAGCAAAAAAAATGTATACTTGAGGCAACAAATCTCTTGGTTTATTATCTTAAAACACGTACATTTAAGGCAGTGAGTCTCTAGGTTGGTTATCTTAAAACAAGCAACATATAAGGCTATTAATCTTTTGGTTGGTTGTCTTAAAACACTTACCATCTGAGACAGCGAGTCTCTTGGTCAGTTATTTCTTAAAACTTGTATCATCTAAGGTAGTGAGTCTTTTAGTCGATTATCTCAAAACACATACTATTTGAGGCAGTGAGTCTTTTGGTTGGGTAGTTATTGCTAGCTTCTCGATGCATTAACCCTGATCTAGGTATTAACATTAGTTTATTGATGTGTTAATCCTAGGTTGACTATCTAATTAGCACCAGCTTATTGGCATGTAGAATCGAGATGAGTTAATTGTATCTGATTAGCGCTAGCTTGTCGGAATGCAGAATTAGGTTGGTTAATTGTGTCTGATTAGTGTCAGCTTGTTAGCATGCAGAATCATGTCAGTTTGTTGCATTTGATTAGTACCAGCTTGTCAGCATGTAGAATCAAATGAGATTGAGTAATGTTTGGTTGGTGCCATCTGTAGTCATGCTTAACCTTTTAGTTGTGTTGGTTGATTCCATTTGTAGGCATGACTGCCCTTCTTGAAGTAATATTCTATTTGAAGAATTTATGGCAAAAATGCATTTTTGAGGAGTCACTGATGTGCTTGAAGGTTATTTTTCATATATGTAGGTCTATCTTAGAGATACTTTAATATGATTCCTTCCTTCATCATTGGAAGTCAAAATAACCTTTTAGATGATAGGTCTATCTATGCACTTCATTTTAACACTGTGGTCTTGGCTAGATTATGTACACTTCCCAATGACTATGTCATCACTCTGCAAATTGGCACCAATGTAAGAAAAACCATCATCATCAAGGCTGTCGACACGTCTGATATTATTTTTTGTCATTCTAAAATTTACATTATCATTAGGCTTTCACCCTTTATCCAATAGTTCTTTATTGTTAACAGCAACTCTATAGCTCCTTGACATGTTCAAAATAAAACATTTCGCATTCTGAAGAAGTATGATTTTCTTTTGGTTGTAGTTCAAATGGTCATTGACTCCTACAATGGCATCTTGGTCATTATATAGTTTTGACTTTGGCTGTATCCCATTCTAACCTCATGATAATCCAGGCTTTCCAAGGCAATTAACAGTAAAATTTTGAAAAGATGGCATTTGGGAGTAGTGCAACTGGTGTTGTGAAAAATTCCCAATAGCCTGCTGAAAATGCCTTTGAGCTTGATATGGGACTCTTCTTGCATAGTTATGATTGGAAGAGAGAATAGCCCCATAATTCGGACCTATTCTACAACTTGTTTCCCATTAATTCTTGCCTTTAAATGACTTTAGTTTGTTTATATTCTCAACAAGCATAAGGGGGTGTAAAATCCTCCTAAATTCGGAGAATATCCACACTTCTCTTTGCCGTGCATCTCTTTTAATTTTAACATGTGATGAGGATGGGTATCCTAGCCTATTTTTCCATTGAGGTGGTAGGCATGTGCCCTCTAGTAAGGGTTTAAGGTACCTGTGGAAAAGATTTAACATTAGTGTTCCGAGTATGGCTTTTTTTTTTGCCATCTTATCTTTTATCTTATCTTTTCTCTCTTTTTTTATTTTTTATTTTGGCTCATTTCATTTATTTTGACTTGTTATTTCATTTTATTGTTAGTTTTATAATGTTTTTTTTCCAATTTTCAAGTATATCAAGCATGAATAAAAATAATCAAAACATAAATTAAATATATAAATTAAGTAAATATAGGTTCTACTTTATATACATCAAGAATATCCAAACAAAGTTTAAAATTTCTTGAATACAAAATGGCAAACTACTGAGACAGCTTTGGTCCTCTATGGTAAGCTAGCCCTGATGGAGGTCTAAAAGCTGATGGCCTAGGAGGTCTAGCTGGTGCCATAGCTTATGGTGCTACTGGTGGCTACTCATCCTTCAGATTGAATCTGAAGTGAAACCCTAGCAATGCTCTGGTTAGATGATGTAGAACTTGTGCTATCACTTTAGCCAGCTGCTCTAAACCCTGTCCAACTTCTGTGACTGCCCTAGAGTGTTGCTTAAGATACCTCATCAGATCATCCCTCAAGTTTTTGATGTACCTCCTTAGCTACTCGTCTGTCTCGACCATGGATCATCTCCCCCAAGGAACCTTCTCCTCAATACGACAACCTTATTCCCTGATCTAGGTGAGCGACTCATAAAATACCTATAAGAAGACATTAAATCTCTACCTTACGATCACTAACTCAACTCAGATGCTGTGCACATCAAACTGTAGAGATTTTACTGTCGCCAACACCAACTGTAGAGTTTAATCCTATCACCTGATAGCCTCATCCACAGCAGACAATCTCCTCAAAATGTCATTAAATAATGGGGCTAATAACGACTGTATAGGTGGTACTATGGATATAGATGCCTCTGGGTGCCTTGATTATGGTGGAGCAGTCGAGGTGGATGCTTCCGGGTGTCTATATGGAGAGAATCTACCTAAGTTCCTGAATGGCAACTGTTGATGTTTGATAAGTGATCGTGGATACACTAACATCTAAGGTGACCCACCCAAAAGATTATAAAGATTTACCTACATGTCAATCTTGTAATTGGAGTCAATATCTTCCCCCTGATGCTCCTATGGGTCATTTTCCTAGTCATCCTAATGTCTTTGCTGTGCTAGAGGTACCTATGGTGGATGAGGCTGCTGACCCTAACCTTGATCATCCTCTAAAGGTGCATTTGGTTCTATAGGATCTAAGTTGTAGCTCTCTTTGGTCTCCAAAATACTCAACAGTTTATACTGACCCTTTTGACCTTGCACAGACTCTACCATCGTTATGGTAAAAGCAGCATGTATGTAGATATAAATGTTCTCCTGAATCAGGCTCTTGAAGGCACTCTTGTCTACCTCCAGAGCTAATAACAACTGGGTCACTATACCTCTAATGTAAATCTGAGTGGTGGATAGGGTGGCTACTCTGACCAACGAGACAATGATCTCATATGTGATATCTACTCTCTTATGCTTATACATCCCCTATAAGCTAGTGATCTCGACCACATTAACTGACCCGAGGCTCCCTATATAGCTCAAGTAAGATGTGGACAACACCTACTAGATGTACCTATAAGCTTAAGTAGCTAACATAGTGTTCTTTGCATTGTCAGACTAGTATATGGCTCTCAAAAGTGTAATAACCATCCATCAGGTTCGATCCATTATTTTGCCAAGACTAACAATGTCTTGCCCCATTGAAAGGCCTATAGCCTCAGTAAACCATCGATGCATGATGTTGTAATGGATACTTAGAGCCTAAAAATGAACTACACTTTCCTCGATATCTGATCTCTAGTAGCCTTTATACTCCAAAGTAGCCAGGACCTTTTTTGGTCACGTCTGGATAAGTTTGGAAGGGTGAGGAGAAGAACTCTATCCATTCTGTTATATCTAGTAGCTTGTCGATCTCCTCCATTAATCCCACAGGCTGTAGGAACTATCTGGATATAAAACGACTGGCTCTGAACTAAACTTGTAGTAAAGATTGATACTTATGGGCCTGTAGAGGTGTCATGTATACTGGTGTAAGTGGGGTCGATCTAGCACAAGCGTTCCTTTAAGGCATCTTGAAGTAGAGAAGACGAAGAAATAAAAACAAAAAGAAGTGCAGAACTACCACTACCTCGATGTGCACCTCAGTCCCTGAGGAATTTTCAGGTAAATGGCATTAAAAATGAATGAAAAATGGAGAACAAAACAAAAAAAATCTAGAGGAATCACTAGGAAGTCAAAAATGGCAGTTACATAAGAGTAGGGAAGAAGAAGAAGAAAAAGAAGAAGAAAGGTTTTTTATTTTTAAATTTTCGAGCATTAAATGGGCTAGTCATCCATCGCTAGCGATGATGATCATGTTATACATCTTGTCTATCACCCTTTTTTCCCTTTTTTAATTTTTTCTTCTCTTTTTTATTTTATTTCTTTATTTGTAATTCCTAATTTACATTATTTGTCATAAAAATACATTATCTCCGTTTTTGTTACATATGTTTGATGTTATTATATTTTATTTACATTTGTATGCACATTATTTATTTCAAATTATACATATTTACTGAGAATCTGGGTACTCCCTAAAATTTATTGTGCCTTTTGAACTTTTGAATTTCTTGCGTCTAGAGTCTTTCAAATCTTTTTACCTTGGCCATGGGGTTTTTGGGTTTCTTACAAAATGAAAACAAGAGAGGATGCAAAGATATGTACATGCAATGTATGGGGCATACAGAAGAAATGGATTTTGGTCATCCAAAGGTGATAGATGGGCTGGCCATGGCTTGCTTTTTGAGGGATGATTGTCAACCCTTTTCTATAAATAGTGCCAATTCCTCATTGGTCTTTGTGCCTTTGTCCTCTCATTTTTCCCAAGAAAGCTTTTGCCAAGTATTTTCTCTTTTTCTCCTTTTCTTTTTTGATCATTTTTCTTTTTAGTTATTTATTTTTCTCATTATTCTTGGACTTAAACCATTTGAGAATTTGTCTCACAATCACCTTTGCACTTGTAAAATTACACTAATTGTTAGATGACCTAAGAACTTGGAAATACCCTTTTTTTGGATTCGTATTCCAACCTGAGATTTTTGAGAAGAGTATATTTTGTCAGAAACCTGATATTTGTTATTACACTATATTGGGACCAGAGGTTCTATGTTTTTAGATAGTCTGTGCCAAGTTTGCACCTAATACTCGACCATGTTTGCCTTCTATTATTCCCAAGTATCCTAGAGAGGTGGCTCGTGCCTTGGGTATCCTTCCTTTTAAGCTCAAAGGGTTAGTGCCCCAAGGGAGGACTTTTAATTTAGAGGCTAAGATAGATGTCTTAGATGATTTTGAAGATGTACTTACTTTTTAATAAGGCATCATCTTACTCTACTACTTCGCCCGATGCTTATTGATGTGCTCAGATGATTTGATGATAGGAGATTATGCATTATTCAGCATCATAGATGGCGTGCGTAGGGGGCACAATCCATTTTCTCTAATTCTGACAGAGACTATTATTGGCTTGGATGCTGTTCATCATGACCCACTGGTAACCCTATGCTACTATAGGTATGTCCTTGTTTTGAAGGTAATGTGCCCCATGTGGGTTTTTACACTAACTTTTTTTTATTGAAAAACACATCCTTTCAGATTTTTATGTATTTCATTGCCTTATTTTTGCTTGAGATGAATCCAAATCACCCCAGTGACTTTTTTTTTTCAAGATATGGCTTCGTGACAAGCTAAATTTGTTGTTAGAGCCTTCTCCTTGAGTCAGGGCCACGGGTACGTACCCTATGAGATACATTATTCTCAAACACCTGTAGCATGAGTTTTTTTTCAATCCAGGAAATAGTCAACTGTTTAGCTCAGCTGATAAATGACAACATTAGTTTTAGGTGTACCTGGCTACCCATCACTTTCATAGTTTGGGATGGAGCCTCTGGATGTGTCCCTCTGGGTGGGTTGCATCATGCTAACTTTTACATTGGTGCTTGCTAGTTCGGGGACTGTTAGGACATCATTAGCTTTCTATTGGGCTTTCGAGGTGGTATACTTATTGTTCCTTTCCCGTCAGAATTCCATTGGAGGATTTACACTTAGCTCCCTATGAGGACTACCATTCTTGAAATTAGCGCTTGTGACTTTACCACCTCTACGTCATACAAATAATGGGTTAGGAGTTTAATAGTCCATAATAGGCTTTTATCATTTTAGGCACCTAAATGAGGAGAGAGATGTGATATAGATAGATTAGATAAGATATTATCATAGACTATATTTTTTCTTTTATTACACTTTTTGTATTTTGAACATATGAAAAGGATATGCTACTTTCAGGTACATTACTGATGTTATGAATACATGTATGATATTCCTTTTTGATTTCAATATACATGATCAACATTTGATATTACCCTAGTGACAAATATTATTTAATCTCAAAAATGAAACTTTAAAAACATCATAACTCCTTTCATCAATTAGTACTCTTGGATTTTCTTGATTGATTATTTTCACTCAGCCTCTAATTTTTGCCAAAGATGCCTTTTTTTTTGGTTTTCACCCTAAAGAGGTGCCCAATTTTAGTAAGGCTATCATTTTTAAAATTTTGACCCACGGAGCATTTATTCTTTTCTTTTTCTCTTTCGGTCCTAGCCATGAAACCTTTTTAATTTGTCAACATTTGCTGATTTTTTGAACTCATTGCCATTACTGTATGATAAAATGGTAGCTTTCTTAGATAACAAATTCTTAAGCATAAATGTCCTTGCCAAGTAGGCCTAAACTTGCCTCGGATATCTGGAATCCTAGGCCTTATCTATTTGAACACCAGGTCGCACTTTTTCAATAGATGCTTCTTAACCTTTTTCTTGAATGAACGAGCTAGTCCTTTCTGATAAATCTAGTTGTGATAGTACGCCTGCATCTTATCCCCATCTAGTAGGTTAATCTACGATAATCTCTGCCTAGCCCATTATGTTTCTGGTAATTCTGCCTCTAAGACCACCCTTAAAGATTGATGCTCAATTTTTACTAGTAGTATCGCTTCGATCCTATAGACCAAAAAACTGGTGTGACTCTTATTAAAGTTCGGGTTATGATCCTATAATCCTTGTGGCACTCATCGGAGCCATACTCATTTTTGGTTGGGATCTCGAAGGCCCATTTTTAGGGTTTAAGATCGAAAGAGGCTCACTATAAATCATAAATTGGCTACTTCACAATAAAAAAGGGATCAACCCAAATTATTATTGGTAGTCATTCCATGAAGGCATCTACTAATTGGTCCAAAAGAGGTAGGTGTCATAGAGTTGCCACCCAACAGAACATTGAAAAAGGATTCTCAACCTTTTTGATGCCCAAACAAAGATTGGTGTTCAGGATATCACTCTTATTAGACACCTTGATTATATGTTGTTTTATAATAGGATTTTAAGCATTAATCCACTCTCCTCTCTCACACGATGTATTGTGATTTAAATAAATAAATAAACATGTCAAGCATACATGAATGCGATTAAATAAATAAAATAAAGAATAAATTCCTACTTAAGTTATTACATAAGCAAATCATCCAACAAAGAAGCAAAATAAGAATCATACATAAATCGGGCTAAGTACTATCCCTCAACTTCTATATATATATCCTTTAAAGACTCTTAGTCTTTCAAACCAATGATCTTCAAGCCATCCCTCAAGTATAGACTTGCATTTGGGATAAAAAGCCTAATCTTATCAATTGTGTCAGGCTTCCTCTTCATTTCTATTATCCGATTCCTCCACCTAGTGAGGTACTCGTGAAAGGTCTCATCATGTTTCTGTTGAAGCAATTCAAGATATTTTAAAGAAACCTCCATTCTAGTGTTATAGTCATACTGCTTAAGTAAATCCTCAGCTAGCAAATCCCAACCCTCTTTGGTATGCCTATCCAACCTATGATACCAATCAATAGCAGACCTAGTTAAACTCAGACAAAAGTATTCCACCTTTTGCTTCTTGGTCAAGGTGATCCCTTTTATGATCAGTGTATATTATTTAACATACATCGAAGGATCTAAAGTACCATCAAACCTTGGCAAATTAGGCATCCTGAACCTCTAGGGTAGTGGCTGATCTCGATTTAGATCTCTATCCTCAGGGTTTATCCCCCTAGTAGCAGACAATAGCCTAAACATGGCTTCAATCTTTTCTTCTATCTTTTTAAAGGTTTCCTCCTCAGTACTAGGACTTATAATCCTTATATTATCATAGGAGGAACATAGTCTTCATCCTGTTCTTTAATATAATCATTCTTGGGATCATGTTTCCTTTCCCTCCTTAGCGGGTTTCGAGGCACAGTAACATCTATTGTGGCAGTGTCCTTGACATGCTTCAGCTCCACTATTTGGTAAACGAGTGCTCTAGGCCGAGTTCTAGTATTTGGCATTACAGTGGCAACCAATCTACCAATCATAGCTAGAATTCTCTCCTTAAACTTTTAGAAATGTTTATCCAGTCTCCTATCTAACTCATCCCTCATTATTGAGGGCCCTACAATAAATGCAACCAACCTTTCCCTTAAGGACAACAACCTCTTTATCTCATCAATAACTCTCTAAGTTTCATTCATCTGCTCATCATCCATCTCTAATCTTGTTTGTTGATTGCTCACACTTAACTCTGAACTGACTTTTGAACCTAACTCTGAACTTGAGCTTGATCTTGGCAACTTAAACATTGGTCTCCAAATAAGGCGACCATCTGACCCTTTCGACCAATTAGATAAATCTATACTAGCTGTAAGAATCAAATGTTAAGAGTGACGCATGAGCATGGTATATATGTGATGCAATGAATGCTTTCATTAGACGTTAATCACAATCATACACAAGCACAACAATAACCTTCCAACCTTATTACTCCTACATAGGAGGTCATGTGGTCTTTTTACTAGGTGGGCTTAGCCTATAGGTCAATGGGGTGCCCAATGGACATACATGGTGCACGATAAAAAATCGGCAACAGTACCTCTCTTAATTAAAAGTGCAAGCATATGAATTTTAACTGTTATGTATTTTGACTAATTCATATAGATAGGGTTGGGCCTACCGAGGAATGGCAACCTTTAACTAGTATCCCTTTAATTTGTTTGAGTTTGGTCAATATATAGAGGTCCACTTAGCAGGTAGCGATTATTATAGTTATACAACCTAGGGAAAGTTGCTATTGTCATCACGAGTGTAACTACCAATAGGTCACCGTTTTATATATCATTTGATATTAAACTTGGGCTAGTGGGTCTCCTTTGCGCCTTCCTACATTAAGTGAACATAGAGTGTGTTTTAGGATAACACTGAGGCTAAAAAAATAATGCCTAACTTAATTCTAAGGATCTAAGATGTATGTAAGAAATGCAATTTAGAAAGGGAATATGATTAATTAAAGAAATTCAATTATAAAGAACTTAATCAAGATGCTTTTAGAAGTAAGGTCTCTTTATCCCCAGTGGAGATGCCACTGTGTCGCGTGCAGGAGCCACGCTCATTTTTGAGTTTGCTCTTGGAGGCCTACTTTTAGGTTTCAAGATCGAAAGAGGCTCACTATTACTCATAAATTGGCTACTTCACAATAAAAAGGGATCAAGTCCAAGTTATTATCGATAGTCAACTTATAAAGGCATCTATTAGTAGTATTAAAGAGGAAGGTGTCATGGAGTTGCCACCCAACAGAATATTAGGAAATGATTGTCAACCTTTTCGACACCTAAACAAGGATTGGTATTCGAGACATCACTCTTATTAGATACCTTGGTTATGTGTTGTTTTATAACTAGGTTTTAGAAGTTAATCCACTATCTTCTCTCACATAATGTAATGTAATGCAATAAAATTAAATAAATATCCCAACCAAGTAAAGAAAATGTAAAAAAAATAAAGTCTACTTAAGTGATTACATAAGCAAATCGTCGAAAGAAAGAAGCAAACTAAGTACCATACATAAATTGGGGCCTTTATTAAGGTTGCATACATTGGTTCCTATACAGATATTTTACAAAAATCTCTTTTTCATCATTACATGATTTTTGGGTTGGAAAATTGGACATTGGTCTATATTTTGAAGGAAAAATCCAAGTTAATTAATAAAAATCATTTTAAGCATCTTTTCCATTTTAAACGTGCCAAAAACATCATTTTTTACTAACATTACATCCCCAACATGTATACATCCAAGATACATCAAAATCCAGCTAAATAAGTAAAATACTAATAAGCCAAATGATAAATAAAATAAATAAATGCACATAAAGCTAAGTGGTTAGAAAAGGAGAATAACCAATTGGGGGTACGACTCCCTATGCATGATTTTTCACAGGAAGCTCCAAAGGTGCATGTGGTCAATTACTCACATAAAACCATAAAAAACCAATAAGTTAGCATTACAAATAAAAGGCCAATTAAAAGAATAAAATACAAAAATACATCACATAATTAGAATGTATACAGAAGCTAAATATGTACAAAAAGCACATTAACACCTTAAGGATTGATAAAATAACATGAACAATAATTAAAAAATACATGAAAATAAGCCTAAAATTAGCCACGGAAGCTCATGGCTAAATGAGGGATGGGATATAAGGAAATCCTCGCGACATGCCATTCGTCGCATTGATAGACGACCGTTCATAGGGCCTTTTTCTTGTCTGTCACTCGAGAGACAGATATAAAAGTTAGAAATTATACCAAATTTACTAAAATTTCAAGTAAACACTAAATACTCAAATATAAGGACCTAAAACATGCCAAACTAAAGCTCTAGCCCTAAATTATACATTAACTATGCTAAATGACATAAAGAAGAAACCAAAACAATAATAAAAACAAAGCTCTAAACTATACCACAATGGAGGAAACATACTCAAATTGATATTTCATCATGCATATAGATCTAGATTAGTATGCCATGCAAATGAAGCACATGAGTTCCAGAATAATAACACTCAAAATATTTAATTTTAGTAACAAATAAAATAAATGCATATGATTAAATCTAAAGAGAGAAAGATGGATGAAAAGCTTAGAATATTACGATCAATAGATATTCTTACTCTATAATTTTTAAAGTCTAAATCTCTACTCTGATTGTAGTTTTGTGTTCCAAAAAAATAAAATGATTTTCGTGTGTGTTTGGATCAAAAGAATGTTAGAACTTTTGCCTTAGAAAGAGAAGAATTCGTTTCTTTTTCTCCAAGAACTTGTCCTCTCTTTTCCAAGAATGATCCCCTTTTAAAAAGCCTAATTTTTATCTTTTATGCCTCGGGAAGAGCTGGAATTGCATTCCAACTCTAACTCTCCAAATCTAGAGAGATTAATGCCTCTAAATTAGGATTAAGCAAACTTGAGAAAATCCTATCCTTTCCATTTTTAAAAACCAAAACATGGAAAATTTAGAAATTCAACCTTGAAGGACAGCCGTCCCTCAAGCAAAAACCTAAGATTCATAAAAATGCCCCTGATTTGACTTGGATAGGATGGAGGTGGCCATAAACGATCATCCCTCACATGATAGATGACCATCTGTCATCACTGAAGGCTAAAATCATGATTTTTAGTGTTCTTTTGTTAAAACTTTCAAAAACACTTGAAAAATCATGAATTTTTATGCAAATCGAGAAAAATCTAGATCAGAGCTTTGAAATATGCACTCTTTATCAGAAATATACTATTTTCTCATCATTGAATAATCCTAATCTAGGTTGCCTCTAGTCATCGTGTTTATAACCAACATAATATCCAAAATAAATGCAGTTATTTAATCAGTAATAAAAATCCCATAATTCGTAGAAATAAGACACACTTGTCTTTGAATAACAATAGAAAACACAAATCCTATCCAAAAAATCCACTAATAAAAATTTAATACTCATGCCAACTACTCAGAAAGTCTAACATTTTCAAAACTAGCCTCATTATAGAAAATGAATCTTTAACCATCCCCAATAACGTAAAAAGAACCCTATGAACTTGATCATAAAGCCATGGATGATGCATATTGCATTCACTTCTGAGCAACATTTTTGATTTATTGTTGCCTCTCAACACTCCTCTTTTTTTTACCTTGAACAAAAACTATATAATAGATTTCCTATAAATTCCATTTCCTATGCTCTAGGCATCAACCATCAATTTCTCAAATCTGGATGGTGATCAAAAGAGTCAATCATCACTTAATCAAGGTCTTATCAATCTTTCTTCGGTCCAAGCTACTAAACCAAATACATTCTTGCATTTGTTTATGCATGATCACTATATATAATGCACTATTGAATCAACTTCATCAATTCGAGCCTTCTTATGTATCTTTATGTTGTGGACTTTTTGCACTTTTGGATTACCCATTGCAATACCATGAGGAGTCTATGGAATCATGGGTATTTTTATCATCACTATTTTTATTACACATAACAGAAAATAAAAGGCCAGTACACTCATATACAAATACATATGATTGAAACTCATTTCAACCAAAAATAAGGACAAATCTATAGAAATTATATATAAACAAATTTAAAAATTTAAGAAGGCATAAAACACATTTTTTATAATTTTTTAAAATATTTATATTTATAAAAAATCCAAAAAATATTTTTTGGTCCTCAAAAAATTTATTAAAATTAACCAAAAAAATTGAGAAAATCAATTTAAAAAAATTTGAGCTGATTTGGTGGCTAGAGGCATATTCTTTTACCCTCATACCTCGACAAATGTGGAGCTCACGTGCCTATGCATGACACACGCTGACTGAAGGCTACTACTATATGGCATGACCCTAGAGGACCATATACCACCATGTCAAACCTCAATCTAATAAGTGGCAAACACCCATTAGTCCACATAGTGCCACATGGTGCCTAAATGGACCCGCATATGCCACGTGGTAGACCTTGACTCAGAAGCACGTGTCACACGATGACACATATGCATAACACATAAGACCACTAAGGTGGTGCCACGGGTCAACCTCTTATTAGTCCACATGTTAGAATGACACATGATCTTGACATTTGATGTTAACACATGGTACCTTCAGAGTGGTCCCCACATCAGTCCTCCATTTGTCCACGTGTTTGGATGACACTTCATCCTGACATTTTGTTGACATTTGGCACCACATCAATGGTCCACACGTTAGGTTTCCATTGGTCCATGTGTCATGTGAGTTTCACTCTGATAAGTGGCCATGCGTGTGCAAGATATACACCCTCTAACACTTGCCTAGCGTAGGTGGCACCAGCACGCTATGTGCCACCTTAGAGGTATTTTTTGGCGGTCGTATTTTGGTTGGTGAGGGATTTTCGGGGTGAACGAATCCAATGGTATGGTTAAATTTTGAAAATATCGACTTTCAATTTAGTGTTATAGACTTTTACCTAATTTTTTGGTGCATACATACACGAAAAAATATACGTACGAAAAATATACCAAGAACACAGAAAAAAAAACAATTATTTAGTGTTCATGCAATCTATTTGAATATATCAATTTGCTAGAATGCAAAAATCAAGGCTCTAATATATATATATATATAGGGAACCAAAATTACCTTTTGTAGCACAGAAAATAAGGCAGCAAAAGCAAAGTGAAAGATCTCATTTTGTATAATTGGCAGGCTTTATCCACATGCAACAAATACGAGATAAAAGCTCGAATCTATGGTCTAAATGCCCTTTAGAGAGAAAATAGGGAGAGAGAAAATTTTTGTAGAGTTTCGGTATCGGTAGAAACTTTTCGTGTATTTTGCAGATAATCCAAGGCTTATTTATAGAGCCTTATACTCTAAAATAGGAAACTAATACTTTAAAGGAAATTACCTTTTTCAAATAAGGAATTTTCTCTAATTAAGGGATTTGATATGGATCTCTTTCGATCTGGATTATTCCTTTTTTATATGTATTACTTTCATATCAGGATAATTTCTATATTAATATGGATCCCCTTCCATAACAAAAGTCATAGACGTATCTAGACTTCATCATAAATATTACTATATAATTAAAAAAATGACATAATATAAATTTATTTTAAATTATTATATAAATTTTATGAAAAAATATAAAAAAATTAAGGTATAAAAATAAAAAATAATTTAAATAAATATTTTATATAAATTTTAGAGAGAAAGAAAAAGAAAATTTTTTAAGATATATATATATATATATATATATATATATATGAACTGGCAAATCATGGACCAACAATTAATCAATATCTACAAATCAAAATCGTAATAAAAAAATATAAAAATTAAAAATCATAATCAAGTTCACCAGATCAGTGAACCGAAAAAATAAATTCGATTTCGGACTGATTTTTTAGTTAATTATATTTTTGATTTTTTTTGCCCCTAGATGTAAGTCATTCTTTTTGTCCCCCTGAAATCAGTCATTTTTTTTATTAATTTTAAGAGATATTTGAATTTTTTTAATTATATTTTAGTAGCAACGAAATTCTATATTATTAAATGTTTAACTAATATAATAAAAGCTTATGAGCGAAAAAAATTCAAGTATCTTTTACTAATTTTTTATAATTACTTCTCGCCCCAAATACTACAATCAAATAGGGATTATGTACTGCCATAATTACATAAGATATAGAAATTTAAAAATATATTTGAATAAAGAAAAAATCATAGCAAAAATTAGTTGGCAAATATTATATATATTAAATATTAATAACAATACAAAAAAATAACATATAAATATAAATGAAGATTACATGGAAAATATAATACGTGTTAAATATTAATAAAAAATTATATTTAATTTTCGTGAGTTGAATTCTACTCATACCTACTTATATATATGGCAAATATAATATGTATATTGTAGGAAAATTCTTTCCTAGACGCTGCAATCCTTGGTCGCAACAGAAAGCATAAAAAACAATAAAACACTAAGCAATATTAATCTTAATTGTTTTAATAAGCGAGGCGATATGGCATCATCTACTTTAGATGTCACAACCTTTGAGGTGGTATTAGGTGCGAATGTAGTAGACTTGCCACTCGCAAAAATTTTCTGTCTAATATATGGTGTAACTCAGTGGTGTATATTATGTACGAATGTAGTAGACTTGCCGCTCGCAAAAAATTTTCTGTCTAATATATGGTGTAACTCAGTGGTGTATATTAGGTGCGAATGTAGTAGACTTGCCACTCGCAAAAATTTTCTGTCTAATATATTGTGGAACTCAGGGGTATAACTCAAACTATATTCGATTGCCTTCTGAGTGCTTCTAAGTAATGCCAATTGATAATTCTTACATTGTTATTTTTTAGTCCCAATATACTCCTAGGTCAAAGTCCAAAACAAATCCAAAATCTAGGTCCGGTCCAACCATCCCCATATACAATCCAATTAGATTAAGGGAACACGGCAAAGACAATCGTCACATCCCTTGATTGGACTGGCTGGTTTGATAGAGTTTCTCCCCATTATGTCATTTGATGAGAGTTGCCTATCCATCACAATCGGTACACCTATCATGTCAGACCATCTATAGGCACTCAAATGTCTCGATATCTGATGCCAAAACACACTATAAATAGCTCTTTGCTCAAAGACTAGATAATGTCATTTTGAGATCTTTTCTCTCTAGATTCTCTTTCTCTAAGTTTTATTGACTTAAGCATCAGAGTGCTTATCCCAGTCTGATTGGACGTTTTCTTTCTTTTTTGCAGGTCTCACTTGGCTGCTAGCTCTGATCGGAACATTGTTCTCGTACTCAAACTCTCTTTCTCTTTTTAAATATTTGAGAACTATCATTTGGTTCTTTTGTTGAGACTTATAGGAGATTCACGCAAACAATCGAGACATTCGAGATCTAAAGTTAATGATCACTTCGATGATGATCGCAAAAGACTTAGAGCTATAATGATGACAAATGAGGCAGACAAAACCCCTCTTAGGTCCTTTGCTCATGAAAACCTCTTCGAAATGTTCAACCAGGAGTCTATAGCTCAATTTGGTTCCACTCTTATCACCATAAAGGATTTGAAAACAATCCTTGGAGATTTTGGCAGAAGCAACCTTAGATCTATCGAAAAAGGCTAACAACTTGAGATCTATATAAGAGAATCAGAGGGTGAAAGTACAAAATGAGATATGAAAAGATGCAAAAACACATGGTTGTGGATCAGGAGCCCATTGAGGAGCTCAAATCCGGCATGCGATTTGCAGCACAAGAAGTCAATAGAAGGGACAAAGGAAAGGGAAAGTGTCATCTCTGGAAAGGAGCTATTCCTCCATAAACGATCCAACTCGTACCCCAAAGATATCTCCTTCAACCCTACACCAGTTTGGGAGATGACTTAGGATACGTGTCCACTCTAGAGAAGAGGCCAACAAAAAAGGCTATAGACGAGACTTACATGTATATCTTTTTATCAAACTTAATGGTAAATTTTCATTAAAAAATTTTGCATTTAAATTACATATTGAATTAATGTATAATTCTAATTAATTGCAAACTAATTGTAATATAATTGCAGAAAAAGTGCCATTAGGATGTTGAAGTCAATAGTCTTTTTAAGATAGATTGGGGGATAAAAGCCGCAGTTCATTATAAGGATTACATTTCAGAAGCTCCATGGATTAGGTGGAATCAGATTTTCAATCTCACTACACACATTAAAGTGTGTCAAAGCAATAAAAGATCAATCGTTATGCAAGATCTGAAGAAAAAGTTCTTGGATAATACATAGATACCATTAAATCTTAGGTTTTCTTAAAAATAATGTTTTTTTTTTTAAATTTGACTAATGGTGTTACAATAAATATAATTAGAAAAATGAGGTATTGAAATCCTGCATTGAAGCTACCGATTTCTGATATAGGTGGGACTTACAAAAATTAGCGAAGTTTATGCTGAAACCGATACTGTTAGTGCTAGTTTTTGTTTAGAACTAGATTACATTTTTATCAACCAACCAGATGACTGTTCAATTTTTTTCTTTTTAAAAAAATGAGCTATTTTTCAAAATTGGTTTTTTTTTTTCCAAATAATAACATTTTTTTATCTTCATGATGAACCGATCCGTTTTTCAAAACTGGTTTTTAAGCATCCAGAAATGAATTTATAATTATCTTTTATCATGATTATTGTGATGATTTGATATTTTTCCAGATGAAGATAAACACAGTCCATGACTACAACAAAGAACACCAGAAAAAAATATACCAAAAGTGTTGCACATAATCACAAGCATATCTAAATTTTGATTGAAATAATTAAATGTGGAAGGGAAGAAAATAATCAACGGAATGGAAATTAAAACAAACCTTTATGCCAAAGTAAGAGGAAATAAGAGTTGTTTTGAAAGTCATTTGTATATTATTTTTAATTATGTAAAAAAAAGTTTTTTTTTTGTACTTTAACATTGTTTAGGTTTTTTCTTTTGAGAAAATTGATTTAGTTGATAAATGGATATAATACAACATCTTATAAAAAAAAATAAATCTTAAATAGCTAACGTAATCGTAAATGGGAAAAGTTGGATTATAATAAAAGAAGTGCCAACAATTTCCCTACTTCAATCTTTCTGAAGGAGTTAGGGATACATTTATGACTCACGATATGAGAAATTGGCTCTGATATATACGTGATAATATTGAAACAGGAAATAATATTAATATAGAATTAATTCCTTATTTGGTTCCTTTTAATTAGGAATTGGTCATAATTAGAAGGATATTAATATGGACAGTTACCTAATTTAATTTAAATAACTGACATATTAATTATTGATATTATTTCCTATACTAAATATTGTAACTACCAAATTTAATTCTCTCTTATTAAGGAAAATTTAATTAACTTAATGAGAGTCCTATATACAGGGCTACGAATTCTATTCTTGGTAAGCAAGAAAAAAATTTCATACCGAAACTCTATAAAAATTCTTTTGCACATTTTCTCTCTATTCACTGGGATTTTTAGTTCATGAATTCAAGTTCTCATCTTGAGGCATAGCGAGGCGTGGGTGAAAATGATATCGATGATACAAAAAAAGGTCGATCTCGGTGATTGTGATCAAGCGCTACGAGAGGTATTTTATGATTACATTTTGTGATATTTTTATAGCTAATTATCTTTCATTGGTATTAGAGCTATATTTTTTACGTTCTGATATGATTTATATGTAGATCTGTATTTTTGTAAAAATTCAGACATGTTGATATGCTAGTTAATATGCTCTTCAGATATGTTCTGTATGTGTTTATTTTTTTTAATTTTGGTCTGAAATTTATTTTGATTTTTTGGACACCGAAATTAAATAATGAATTAAAAGTCCGTAATAAATATTTCTAGTGAAAATTTTTTATTTTTGACCATATCATTGGACTCAGAGACCCCAAAAACCCCCTAGAAAAAATTCAGCAGCCTAAAACTACTGGGAAGGTGGCTCGTGGCTTGCACACGCCACCTGTGTGCTGGGAGCGTGCCAGAGGGCGTGTCTCCAGCACGCGTGTTGCCACGTGCACTGAGTGAGATGTCACTCAGCCACGTGGCCCAATAGGGGGACGACATGTGGCATTATGGGGAAGCATCACGTGTCAACTGATGTGGCATTGAGGGGTCCATTTGGTGCCACATGGTATCACATGGACCAATCAAAAGTTGACACGTGTCACTATGTTGTAGCTTGTGAGGCTGACACGTGACAAAGGGCAACCATGTGGCTTAACGTGTTATGCCACCTGGCATCCACGTGGCAGCCTGTAGTGCATGCACGTGGCTTGGTGAGTCATGCCACGTGTCAACACATGGACCAGTGACTAGATGCCACGTGGTAGTATGCGGTCATGCCATGTGTCATGTTTGTTAGTCCAGCATGGCCACGTGGCTTCCATATAGACCAATGATCTATCGCCACATGTCACACAGTCCCATCACGTGGCTGCACAGCCAACCCGTAGTTCCTCTGTCATGCGTGTGGCGTGTGAGGACCACTCTCACCAACGCGTGTGGGCGCATGAGGGCTCCTCTGGCCACCACTTTTGACCCTATTTTTTAAAATTTAATTTTTTTAATTTTTCTGTTTTTTGGTGATTTTTGAAATATTTTTTGAGTTACAAAATTATTTTTTTAAATATTTGTGAAAATTTAAGAAAATTATGTTTTTTCTACCTTCTTTAATTTTCAAATATGTTTGAAATTTAATTATGTGAATTTTGTCCTTATATTTGATTGAAATGAGTTTTAATCAATTTTTGTTTGTACATAAGTGTACCAACAAATTTTTTTTATACTGTTATGTGTAACAAATATGATGATGATAAGGACACCCATGGTTCCACATACTCCTTAAGGAGTGGCTTTGGCCAATGCATGAGTGCGTAAGGTCCACAACATGAGGTTTCACAAAAAGGCAAAGAGTATAGTCAAAATGCATAGAAAGATGCAAGACTGTATTTGGGTTAGTGGCCTAGACAGAGGTTGGAATCATAAGCTACTTTATGATGTGATGTGTGAATCTTTTAGCTACCATATGGAACTCCACAACTTATTTGTTGAGTGCTGGCAAGAAAATTATAAATATTCCATAATTAAGTTTTTATATAAGGTAGCAAAATGAGGAGTGTACAAGAGCAACACTCCATCTGAGATGATGCTCAAAAGTAGGCATATAGTGAATCGCCTATGGTTTACTAATTACACACATGGAGTATCACATCAACTAATGCGTATGGTCAGGATGATAGTTCCAGTAACTAGGATGGTGTTGGGTCCATCGGGATTCTGATTATTTTATTTGTTTTGACATAAATGTCATAATACTATTTTATTTTTTTGCAGAATTTTATGTTAGGAATTTTGTTTCCTGATTTTGTTTTGAGATAAGAGATTTGTGTCTTCTTTTGGATTTATTGAAATTTATAATAAATGTATTTATTTTTTTTATTTGAATATTATAGTGGCTTATAACTTTTATGATGAATGTGTTTATTTTAATATTATTTACCATGTAATGTTTTATGAGTATAATAGTTGCTTGACTATTAAGTTAAGGCTTAATTATCTTATACATATAATATCATCGATTAAGTTAGAGAATTTAATTTCCAATAAATTAAATTTACTATGTATGAAATTTTAATTTGTAAGGTTAGAAATTAAGATTTAGAGGGTAATTAGATATTGATAGTAACTTTTTTGATTTTAAGCCTAATAGATAACTTTATTAGATTCTAATTTCAGATGCATAGTAAATAGCATGTATTGTCATATTCTTCTTAATAAGTGCAACATATGTTCTATTTTTTATCAGAGGATCGAAATGGCTTCCAAATCCATAGTCGCTGAATTGAACAAAGACATAAAATTGAATGGCGACAACTATGAAATCTGGAGTATGAAAATCTAGTATATGCTTGAGGAATAAGAGGCTCTGGAAACCTTAAGTTCAGTAATGACTGAACCTAAGGATGGCACTTCTGCTCAATATAAGCAAGATCAAGTAGCTTATGTAGCATGGAAAAAGAAGAACTCGATTGCTTGTATCATCCTCCTAAGTGCAATGAAAGATGATATCACCATTCAATTCTGCTCATATCAAAATGCAATGGATCTATAGGTCACATTGCGGTAGAAGTTTTGAGGAGTGTCTTTAACTAAACTCTAATCTTTAATGATCAAATTCGATACATATCAAAAGAGGCCTAATTATTCAATGCAAAAACATCTCCGAGAGATGGAGAATATGATTTGTGAGCTTGGTGATATAGGTCATAAGTTGACTGACGAGCAACAGGTTCAGGCTGTCATCTGATTTTTGCCCAAGAGTTATGAGCGCATGAAAATACAATTGACTCACTGGATAATATTAAGACATTTAAGGATGTCGCTAGACATTTGAAGTTAGAAAAAGACTGTTTAGCATCGATCAAGGTCAATGCTGAAGTGCATATGGCACACTCTAGTTCTGGTAAGAAAACGTCAAACCAGAACAAGAAGAGGAACATCTATAGAAAAGGCAAAGAAAGGGCTCAAGAGCCTAAAAAGCAGAAAGTTAAGCAGAATGAAAAGGGGTTCAAAGGCAAAAAAAAGTGAACATTTCTAGGGTGAAGTGTTTCAATTTTCAACAGAAGCGACACTATGCAAAAGATTGTATTGTGCCTAAACATGTACACTATTCTAACTCAAGAGTGAGTGAAAGTTGTGTATCAAGTTCTGTATTTTTAACTGAACTTCATCCTTTGTAGGTGGTTGATTCAGGAGTAACGGACCATGTGACAAGGGATCGAGATGCCTTTGTCAAGTTTCGACGAGTAACTACTGGAGCAAAGTGAATTTATGTAGGCAACAATGCTAGAGTGGTAGTCTTAGGAATTGGCACATGTAGACTAGTCTTGCGTGAAGGCTGAACTCTACTCCTACACAATGTGCTTTATGCTCCTAACATTCATAGGAACTTAGTTTCTGTTTTAACTTTAATGAAACTCGGGTTTGTTCTGCATTTTAAGCATGATAAGGTTGACCTATTTTTGGATGACATTTTTTTATGGTTCTGGTTTTATTTTGGGCAATTTTATAATTATGGATGTTGATCTTGATTATTCTAATAAAGCTAGTTCTTCTTTAATATCTTTTTCTTTAAATACATATGAGGATAACGTAAAATTATGGCATGCTAGATTGAACCATATCGAGCAAGACCGAATGTATTGGTTAGCTAAGGTAGGTTTGTTAGGTGATTTAGATGAGATTGAATTGCCTAAATGTAAGCATTGCTTACAAGGAAAACTAGTGAGAAAGCCATTTGAAAAAGGAACCCAAGCCTCACTTCCTTTGCAATTAATTCATTCAGATGTCTGTGGTCTAATAAATGTTAGGGCAAGACATAGGGCCTATTATTTTACCACTTTTATAGATGATTATGCTAGGTATGGTTATGTGTATCTGATTTCTCCCAAGTTTGAAGCATTGAGTTACTTTAAAACTTCTATGAATCTTGTTGAGAATTAATTAGATAAGAAAATTAAAGCTTTAAGAACCGACTGTGGTCGAGAATATCTTTATGATGAATTTAAAGCTTTATATGATGAAAAAGGGATAGCGCATCGGTTGTCTATTCCTCGAACTCCACAACAAAATGGTATTGCAAAAAGGTGAAATAGGACCCTTTTAGACATGGTATGTTCGATGATGGCTCAAGCAAATTTGCTAATCTCCTATTGGGGAGATGTTTTGTTAATGGCCATATATGTTCTAAACTGTGTGCCCTCCAAATCTATTGCTTCCACTCCTTATGAGTTGTGGATTAGTCGGCAACCCGACCTGAGTTATTTACATCATTGGGGTTGTGCTGCTTATGTCTATGATACCTCGAATAAATTTGGTAAATTAGGACCAAGGGGTAAAAAGAGTATTTTTGTGTGATATTCTGATGTATCAAAGGGATACATGTTTGTGGGTGAGCAAGCAAATAGCTTGGTAACATAATTTGAATCACAAGACATCATATTTTTGGAAAATGAATTTCCAAAGTTGGGCAAAGTAAGTCAAGACTTTACTTTTTATGAAACTCAAGAAGATGAACTACCCGGATCTCTCCATCCGAGTAGGAGGGAAATTAATGAAGAAGGTCAAAACTCTCTTCTCACTGGTTCGGATGTTCGGTATCCATTCTCCAGTGGGAGGTTGAAGATGCCTAACTCAAGTGGGAGTATGGATATTCATGATCCTTATTTAAGTGGGAGCATAGAGCTCAATCCTAATGGGAGCATTCCAAACTATGATGAATATATGAGACATATTTATCAAGATTTAAAATCTCAAAAATCTAAAAGGAAAAGTGTTTTGCGTTGATGATTTGAGATCAAAGGTACAAACGAGGCTTTTTTTATTACACCACAAGAAAATGGTGAGCCTAAAAATGTAAAAATCGTGCCCAGCTAAAGATAAATGGATCAAGAAAATGGAAGAAGAAATGGCTTCCATAAGGTCAAACTATGTTTGGGAACTGGTTGATCTACCTAAAGGACACAAACCAATTGAAAATAAGTGGATTCTCAAAATAAAGCAAAAAGCTGATGGCAGTATTGAAAGATACAAGGCTTGGCTAGTCGCTAAGGGGTTTACACAACAAGAAGGAATTGACTATAAGGAGACTTTTTCACCCGTTGTTAGATTTACATCGATAAGGTTAATTCTTGCCTTAATGACTAATTTGGACCTAGAGCTACATCAAATGGATGTAAAGACTGCTTTTCTTAATGGAGGATTAAAAGAAGAAATCTATATGGAACAACCTATAGGTTTCATAAAAAAAAGGCAGCGAACATAAGGTTTGTCGATTGATGAGATCAATCTATGGCCTAAAGCAATTTTTGAGACAATGGTATTTAAGATTTAATGAAGCAGTCATGTCAAATGAGTTCAACATGATTGATGAAGACCATTGTGTTTATTTCAAAAGCTCGAAAAATAAGTTTGTCATTTTAACAATGTACGTAGATGACATACTCATAGTAGTAAATGACAAAGAATACGTAAATCTTATCAAAGATTGGTTATCATCTATCTTTGAGATAAAAGAAATAGGTCAAGCAGATTATATCCTTAGAGTTAAGATTTTAAAGGATCGCTCAAGAAGATTATTGTCACTGTCTCAAGAAATATACATTAACAAATTTTTTAAACATTTTAATATGCAAAACTATTAGCCTATATACAATCCCATTGCTAAAAATCAGTCTCTTAGTAAAAGAATGTGTCCTAAGATAGAAGAGCAGATCGAACGTATGAAGAATGTTTCATATGCTAGTGCCGTGGGAAGTTTGATGTATGCAATGTTATGTACCAGACCTGATATATGTTATTTCGTGGGCATGGTGAGTAGATATCAATCTAACCCAGGTGAAACACATTGGAAGGCAGTAAAAAGGATACTTAGATACCTCAAAGGTACCGCAGATTATTCTATCTATTTTTAAGGAAAAGATCTGCATTTGAGAGGATATACGGATGCTGATTGGGGAATTGACGTGGATGAGAAGAAATCCACATCGAGTTATATTTTCTTGCTAGGCAAGGGTGCCATTTCATGGAGTAGCAAGAAACAGACTTGTGTAGCTCTTTCGACAATAGAAGTAGAATTTATCGCTTCCTCAGCTGCCGTATAAGAGGTGGTTTGGTTAAAATGGTTTATTGACCATCTGAATGTAACTGCCTTAGAGGAACCAGTGACAGTCTATAGTGATAGCAAGTTGTTGATAGCTTACATTAAATATCTAAAATTTCATAGTAGGACAAAGCATATTGACATTAAGTATCAATACACTAAAGACATTGTTGCACAAGGAGAAGTGAACTTTCATTATATTTCTATGCATGATATGATAGCAGATCCTTTAACTAAGCATGTATCAAAAGATGTGTTTGAGAGACATGTTAGGTTTCAGGGTTTGCGTAGGATTTGATTTATACTGTAATATCTTGGCATTATTATTTATGAATAATAATAATTGAGTTCATTATTGGCAGTACATGAGTGTGAATGTTTACATGTGAACATTTATTGTTATAAGATAAAGCATGTCGGACAGAGAAGTAACCCACTTATACGGGTGTTTACATTAGTTTTGTTAATAAGTTAACAAAGTATAATATAAGGCGATATTTTGAACATAAAGAGAGTTTCGAGAACTTGTTCAAAATAAAAGTGCCGTCTTGCAAAAATTACAAGATTTTTCTTATTGATGTGTAAGATAAAGACACACATGAGGTTGTGTGCTTTGAATTAAGATTCAAAATAGGATTAAGAATGATCCGATGATATGTTAAATGTAACTATCATATTCTGTCCAAAAAGCCAGAAGTAGTCCTCAATGAAGTAGATTAAAGTTGGATGTTTTGGTGTATTACAACCTTATGCGTTTGTATGGTGTTAAATTATAAGACGAGCGCTCCTTTAAAGGAAAAGAGAGAACACTATAGCACATGCATCATACCATGTGTGCTTAAGTTAATCAAAGGAAGGGAATCTTATGTGAATGATCTCAAGTTTTTCCTAGTGGGGGACCCTACTTTTCTAACCCTTAGAACCTTTAACTTATACCAGAAGTATAGTTTAGTGTGGCTAGCTTAGTTAGTCTCAAAAGGATCATGAAAAAATTTCAGCCCGACAGATCTGACTAGAAAAGCAAGTTGGACTATGACGGATGGAATAGAGTAAATAGGGAAGATATTTTTCATTTACATTTGGTGGTTTCGTGGTTCGCCGGTTACCTATTGTAGTCTTTATAAGTAAAGACACAATAGTGAACGTGAAAATTGTTTTTATGAGATCATGAGATAAAACAACGAAATGTGAAAAAATTATCTAGGATTTGGCATACTATTATGAGAAGATCTTATTTCTCAAGATGCTATATATCTCTAACAGGTGTATAGCACCAGTGTTCTCGACGTATGTCGGTCACACGAACTGTCTACCTTTATAATAGGAGAGAATGACCGAAAATCATTTCATCATATACGAGTGGGAGATGAAGGAGTTAAGGATATGCCCATGACTCACGAGATGAGAAATTGCCCTGATATATATGTGATAATATCGGAACAGGAAATAATATTAATATGGAATTAGTTTCTTATTTGGATTCCTCTTAATTAGGAATTGATCATAATTAGGAGAATATTAATATAGGCAGTTACCTAATTTAATTTAGGTAACTGACATATTAATTATTGATATTATTTTCTATACTAAATATTGTAACTGCCAAATTTAATTCTCTCTTATTAAGAAAAATTTAATTATCTTAATGGGAGTCTTATATATAGGGCTACAAATTTTATTCTTGGTAAGCAAGAAAATAATTTCATACCGAAACTCTATCAAAATTCTTTTGCACATTTTCTCTCTATTCGCTGGGGTTTTTAGTTCATGAATTCAAGTTCTCATCCCGAGGCATAGTGAGGCGTGGGTGAAAATAATACTGGTGATACAAAAGAACGACAATCTCGGCGATTGTGATTCAGCGCTACGAGTGGTATTTATGATTATATCTCGTGATATTTTTATGGCTAATTATCTTTCACTTTCTTTAAATAAGACCCATAAAAAGAAACTAAGGACTTTATTAGGTATAAGATGTTAATAAGGAGAATGAAAAAAAAAATGTAAAAGATACAATGATTCATAGATGTGGCAAATGGACGGGTTGGGTAGGTTTGGATTAGGTTATTAATGGATGGGTCATTAATGGATTGGGTCATAAATGAGTTAAAAAAATATGAATTATAAATGGGTTAATAATACCCAAATGGGTTAGATGGATTTGGGTTGACCCATGAATTTAATATAAATTATTATAAAATTTTTTATTAATTAATTAATGGATCTGATAATAATAATATTCAATTAAAAATATAATATAAATAATAAGTTGATATATAAATAGGCACAATATTAAAAGATTATATATATTTATTGATTATCACAATTTTTTTTTATCTTAAATTATAGTATACTTTTCAAAATTATCTTAAATTATATATATCTGTTGAGCATGCTCTAGATTGTGTTGGCTCATTATAGTGCAATACAAGACAAGGATTATTGTGTTTATTGTAGGTGTATAACTTTGTACGATTAGCAAAGCCGTACCATGCAGGAAGCCATGGCATAGATATTAAAGGACGTAAGTCGGCTTTTAAGCATTAGTAAGATATTATCTAACTAACAAAAAAGGAAAATAAAATGTATACATTATATTATTATCAAAATTTCTAGTTGTAAAAATAATTTAGATTTATTTTTAATTCCTTTAGAATAATGATGCTCTTATCTTCCAACCAGCTAGTGAATTTGTACCCATGATTGATAGGTTTTTTTTTTTCTTTAGCAATCTTGAATTTATATATTAAAATTAATAATAAGGAGTAAAGGGTATTATCCCGGAGAAAAGGAGGAAGAAAGAGAAATTTTGAAAAAAATCTATTGGGTATAGACCGAATAGGTTAAAAATTGAAATTAGTCAGTTTTTGGTTGGTTCAATGAATTTTGGACTGGATTGAAAAATAAAATGGATCAGTTTTTTATTAACTTAGTGGATATTTATTTGGATTTAATTGAGTTTGGATCAATTTTGCCACCTCTAGTGATTCATTACAAAAAATAGATAAGTGGAGTATGGTTAAAATAATTTTGACAAAAATTTTGAAGATATAAATGGTATTTATTTTGACAAAAATCAATTTTTAGAAAGGGTTAGTTTTTCTTCTTTTTTTTTCTAATAAAAAAAAATTGAACAATCATATCTGACTAGCTGACAATGTTGATTTTAGAATAAATTTTGCTAATTTTTAAAGGTTCTACCTATTTCAAAAATCAACAATCACATTGTCGATTTTCAATACTCTGTTTTTTCAATTATATTTACTGTAATATCTAAATCGATTTTTTTTTAAAATTATTAAAAAAAAACCCTTAGTCTTGTGTGTTAAATGAAACCTATCAAGTAAAGAGGCAAAGAGCTATTTGAAGATCTTTTAGTTTTCTTATAAAATAATTTAATTTTAAGCTTTGTTTTTTCTTCCTCCCTTTCGCTTGTATTGGAATATCTTTTAGCAATGTTATTAAAACCGGATCAGATAATAAACCGAAAAGTTTAAAAATTCGTGATTCGATCAGTTCTTTGGAGTTCAATCAGGTTTTTTTCATTTTTAAAAAAATATATTATTTTTTAAGTTTTATATAAATATTATGAAAATATCACTATATAAAAAAATTAAAAATAGTTTAGAAAAATATATTTATCATCAAACATTAACAATAGAACTATATTTTCAAGTCATTCAATATTTATAATAAAAATTTAAGATAAATATAGTAAAAAATTGTAAATTTTTAAAGAAATTCTTCAAATATAAATTATAAAATTTTATTTTTATTTATAAAAAATTCATTAAATTGTTTGAATTTTAATTATTTTGTATTTATAATTTTATTTTTTTTCAGAAAAAATAATATTGTATAAATATTTTGGATAAAAAGTTGGTTTTTCTAAAATCAAACCGGTTTTTATCATTTAACCTGGTTTTCCGGTTTTATATCGGTTCAACCGGTTTTTTGGCGGTTTGAAACAGTATTTTCCGGTTTTTATTCAATCCGATTTTCATCTATTGAACCAACCGGACCAGCCAACGGTTCGCGGTTAAACCGGTTCGACCTCCCGGTCCGGTTTTAATAACCATGTCATTTAGTTACTTGGACA
Source organism: Excoecaria agallocha (assembly GCA_037975025.1). NCBI lineage: Eukaryota > Viridiplantae > Streptophyta > Magnoliopsida > Malpighiales > Euphorbiaceae > Excoecaria > Excoecaria agallocha. The sequence goes on from CM075815.1 coordinate 45,088,303, forward strand.
ACAAAACTAGTGTACTTTCCGAGCACACTTGTATTTTTGTTTTCACAAAAAGTTGATTTAAGTAAACACGTGTATCACTACCTATGCTAAGCCTGTCGCATCATATTTCTAACAAATCAACAACTATTGTAAGAAAAAATGCTAAAAGTGTCGCTATAGGTCACACTTGTGATAGTAATTAAGTTTGTCGCTAATTTGTCTCTATAATTAAAATATTTTACTTTTTAATCTATTTTTAATGAATAGAGAAATTTATGGCCAAAAACTGTCGCTAAAGTATATTTTCAATTTGATTTAACAATTTATTAGATAGATTCCATTAATTTTGGGAAAGCGCGTCTACATTAAGTCTATTTTGAAAAGTTGTTTATTATGAAAATCTTTTTCCTTTTTGTTTGTTTATTAGGAAAAAGATGTCCTTTTATGTGAATGTGTTTAGCTATCATTGGAGTTATGGGCATGTAACAACCAATTTCTTTTTTTCAATTAATCCTCATAAAATTTTCAACCATCGTCAATTATGGTGTATGGAATTTTCTCTCTACCAAACATTAATTTTTATTAAAATCCTTTCATGTTCTTTTGTTGTTATTAAGTTTTTGGAGACGTTGTACTAACTAAAGAAATAACATTACATCCTTATTCTAACGTAGAATCAATTACTTACTGATTATTGAATCAATCACCATTAGTAATTACATGCATCACATACGTTAAAGGATTATTTATATATAGGGAAATCATAATTGAATATTTATTACTTTCTCCACTCTACTCAACGCAATAATTTTAATATCTGTACATAAATTAAAAGAATTAATAATTAATATTCATTCTATAAAATATTTATTACTATAATTTACTAAAATATTCTTTTGCCATTTCTCTTAATTTCTATTAATTATTTCTTTTTGTGCACATACATAAAAATAAAAAAAAATAATTAATATTTTTTAAAATTTGAAAATTGTCACTTTGATACTGAGTGGAACAAAAAAAATCTTTTGAAAATGATCGCGATAAATGGAATGGGGAGAGTAATTGTATTTGCAGTTTCAATCTTCAACTAGAGGAATAAGGCTTACCATTTTGTAAAGTCCTGGTCTACTTTTTATGATATTGACAGAATTAACTGGTAGTAGTAAACTTAAATAATCAAGTCGTCGTCAACTTTAAAACAATAATTTTAGCAACTGTGTACAATGCAACCCCATCTATATAATGCTGCTATTATTTTCTCCTTTTGCATCCAAACTGCAAGAGAAAGACTCATACATAAGCAGTCAGAAAAAAGAAAGGAAAAAAAAAAACAAAATGACTTCTGAGGAAGATCGAACAACAGATGTTCAGGAAACAAAAGAAAAGGAGAGAACAGCGGATGTTCAGGAAACCAAAGAAAAGGAGCGAACAGCAGATGTTCAAGAAACAACAGAAAAGGAGCGAACAGCAGATGTTCAAGAAACAAAAGAAAAGGAGCCAACAACAACAACAGCAACTCTTTCAAAAACAAAAAATTTCATAACTTTAAATGCAAACACCCGGGTGAGACGTACCAGCTTCTTGTTAATGTTGTTAGCTTTCCTATACTTTGTTTTAGGGGGGCCAGTAACGTGGGAGACAGAAGCACCGGCGGTGGTGGAGCCAGTACAGCTACCACTATGGTTCCGCCAGTGGCTGGACACGCAAGAAGCAGAGATGGGTGAGATGAGCTTAAAGTGTGAGAAAGTTCAAGGATCAGTGGGGTGGAAAATAAGGTGCAAGGAATTGCGAGCTGAGAATCAAAACCCAGAATGGTTAAACCTTCATATATCAACAGAGAAGCCCTCGAAGAAAGAAGGGGATGGAGAGTCTGGTCTGTGCTGTACTACTTGTACCAAGCCTATTCCTCCACCTCCATCTCCATCTTCCATCATACGAATATTCCAAAGAATCAAAACAATTATCACCAAAACAACAACAGTCGTCATCACTTTCGCTGGCAGATTCATCCTTATACCTCCAGTACGTCCACCTCCAATTATACTTCCAACTCCAGTAAGTGCTAAGCATACTTTGAATTTCGTATTTGTCCTACTAATCATCACTTCAAAACGATTACCTACACTCAGTCGGTTCATCAATATTAATTGTGTAATGCATTATTCTTATTCTTCTTCTTCCTTTTTTTTTTTTTTTTTTCTCTGTCCTTCCAGAATTGCACATATCATTCAGAAACGCAAAGTACTGAACTTGAGATGGAGTTGAAAAGGACAATACAACTCAAACTTTGGGAACTACTTCAAAATGAGATCTCCAAACAAACATCTAAACCATGTAAAGAAGCAGCTCCAAGCAACATACAGCATCGGCTTCAGACATCTTTCCAGAAGATACTTGAAGCTGAAATTCAGGAATTACGACCTCAACTCGTATTCGAAGACTTGCCAGATGAACCAACAAAGCCTCCACAACTCGTATTTGAAGACTTGCCAGATGAACAAACACAGCCTCCACTCCCTGAAACTCAAGAATCATCTGTTACCCAGACAATCACTACTACCTGCACAGCTGAAGATTTAAGGTATTAATTATCTTATTTTTATCATTTTTAATTTAATGTAGCATTTTTTTATTACTTTTTTATTAATTTAATTTTCTTTTCTCTATATATAGGGAATCAAGTGTCTGATCCTCGAGTTTCCAAATGATCATCAAGGCATTTAGCATGTGTTTGGACGTGTAATTTTTATATTATCTATTTAGATATGGGTTCTGTTTCTTTAAATAAGAATGACATAATTAGATATGTACTTTGTTTCTCCTAGACAACCAGAATTATATTGTACGTATTGCCGTGTAGTTTATTTTTGAGTTCAATGTTATCGGTTATTTATGTATAAATTCGGTTCGGTGCTTATAAATAAAATTGATCCTAATTGATTTCTAGCCGGAATACAATTCAATAATTATTTAATTGCAATAAAGATAAAAAAAGGACTGAAATTGACATTCAAATGATCGAACATGACATATAAAATTATTTGAACAAAATTAAATAAATATAATAGTTGTAAATTCTCAGTTGCTTAATTAAAAATAATAATTTAAACTACTTTATTGTTGTCTCACTTATGACTATAAGCTTATATTATTTCACTTAAATTTTTAATGTAAAATTCATTTCAATAATGATTATACTGTTAACAACTATATATAATCGTCTAATAATAATAATGATAATAACGATATTCCCTGTCTCTAAGGGAATGTTTTAGTGGGTGTTAGATATATCACAATATATCGAATAAGAGAGCAACTATATTTACCTCTTATAGCGTAGAAATGAAATAGTAAAAGCGAAAGTGGAAGATCTCATTTCATGTTACTGGTAGTAACTTTATCTACGAGCAACTAATGCGGGATAATAACATGAACCGATGGTCTAAAAACTCTCTTACAAATAAAATAGGAAGAGAGAAAATTTCTGCAGAGTTTCGGTATTGAATATATCTTGTATGTTTTGCAGATTTATACTCGGCCTATTTATTGAGCCTCTTGCTCTAAAATAGGAAACTGATATATTAAAGGAAATCAATGAAAAAAGGGAAGTGTGACATGTGGTAATTCCTTTCGAGTATCCCCCAGAACTAAGGGGTCTTTGATAAAATGGAGGAAACCTTTTGCCTTTTTTGTTTCATCTATCAAGCAATGAAGTCAAGACTTGTTTCCATTTTGCTAAGTAATCTCTGGAGCACGGATCGCCTCACCCTCGCCTTGGTAACCCGATCCCACTTTTAGGGCTCGGATAGGTTAAGGTTTTCTTTCCCAAGCTGATCGGTCACTTTGTGATAATCAAGGGACTCAACAAGATTCGCTAAGTCCTGGGCCTCGTAAGGCATGAGACGGCATCTCGAGATGTCTCTATTTTATCGTTGATGATCAACCATCGGGAGGTGTCTGTTGGGCATGACAAGGTTGATAAAAAAACTTGCCACACAATAGAACAATGAAAAATAGAGTTCCAAACTTATAAGGCCACAAACCCAAAGGAAGTTTGGAATTTCACTCTTATTTATATTTTTGAAAGATGTGACATAATGGATTTTTGATTAATTATGTTATCTCCTTTCTTACATGCAATATTAGAGCAAATAAATAAATTAAAGGTGCACCCAAGCACTTAAAAAATTTGTAAATGATGGTATAGATGTAAGTAAAGTGTTAAAATCGACATCTATAAATCGAACGATTCATTATGATCCTTTTGATGAGGATATTGGTCCTCGCATATGGATTATGAAGAAGTATTTCATTATGAGAGTTGAAAATAGGGACTTGCCAGTCCAAGTTTTATTAAGAAATGTCCCAAATTATTTAATTATTTATAAAATCTTTTACATTATTAAAAGCTAATCTTTGCATGTGAGTTTCTTAGGCAAAAAATAGGACTTTGGTCCAAACTTATTAGCAAAAAGCCCCGATTCTTTAATACAAATATTTTTGTGGCATTTTTATCTAATGGTCGGAAAAGTCTTTTTGTAATAAGAGAGGAAAAATGTAAGCTTACTTGTAGCTCTTACCCAGTTGCACTCATAACAAAAGGTGATCCACGAGAATAACAATAATAGTAACAATAATAGCAATAATAATAACAGGCACAAAAAAGAGAATGAAACAAACAAAAAAAGGAAAGGAATTTTGAATGTACATCGAGGAATACATTGGTGTGCATTGAGCGATGTACGGTTGGCTCATTTATTTTATAAGAGCAGGAAAACATATTTTTGGCCATGCATCACATGATGCATGAGTGTGGATCAAGTGACGAATAGCCGTACTTGCCGATAAAGGGATAGTTTTCCTTTTCTTTTGAAATAAAGTCCTTGTCAACAAGTAGATCCAAAAGGGATCACTAAACACAAAGAAATGATTTTTCAATCAAATTTTCTTAAAAGATGACTTCAAAACAAATTAAAAGGAATTTTAATGTGAAAACCTAGTAATATCTACCATACAGTGAAATACCTTAACAAAGGGTTTCATAACCTAGATCTAAGCAGAAATAAATATATAATGAAAATGCGGCAAATTGATGTCATGTTAAATGTATACCTTTTTATGTGTATTTTTATCTTATTTATGTAGTTAAGTATGTAGTATTGTGTGTATTTTTATGTGTTTATGTTCAGTTTATGTGTTTGTATTGTTTTTAGGTTAAAATTGGTGAAGTGTGAAGAAAACGAAGAAGATGGTGGTATTTTGAAGGAAAAGCTCACTAGTCGTGAAGGAGTTCACGACTCAGACAAGGATCACGAGTAAAGCAGTGAAAAGTGAAGAAGGAAGCTCACGACTCGGCATCAGAATCACGTGTCGTGAAGTACATCACGACTCGTAAAGGAGATCACTAGTCGGCATTATGCTCACGAGTCAGGAAGAGATGAAGATCACGACTCGTGAGGAAGCTCACGAGTCGGAAAAAGATGTTGATTCGAAAACGATGTGTCTTTTGAACTTGAGTTTTCAACCAAGTGTTATGTCCTTTCAGAAGCAACCTTTCATGACTTATCAAGGGACATATCTGTAGAGAAGATACCTATAAATATTTTGGAGAACAACACTTTGAAGGAGGATTAGAGAGGATGAAAAAAAATTAACTATTTTCCTTTATTGTTTTCTTAAGAACATTTAAAAGTTTCTTTTGGACATTTTATTTTTACTTAGTTTTAGAAGATGACAAAAGAGCAAAGCCAAAGGAATAAGAGATTTATCAGAAGGTCAAACTAGAAAGTAAACATTGGGGAGTGATGTTTTCTTATCTCTTATTTCATTTCTATTTGTAATTTTGTTTATGGCTAAGTTCTTTTGATACATTATAACTATGTAATTTAAGTTGTTATTCATCTACTTATCTTTGTCTTATGAATGTTTATTTAATTCATGTATGAAGTATGATTTAAGTTTGTTTAAGTGCTTTAATTTGCTTAGTATGCTTGATCACCATATTAAGTATGTTAGTCATTTTATTCACAATGAGAGTTGAAATTCTTTGATGGAAAGTTAAATGAATTTACTTAAAGCATTGAATTCACTTAGAGATAAGGAATTCACTTTGAGGGGTTAAAGAATTGGCATAGAGCTTCATAATTCTTATTTATCTCTATAATGACATGAGAATGCTTATAGACTCTAAATAAGAACATTCTTTATTGACAATGAGAATTGCTTTAAAGAAACTTGGCTAAATTCTCCATTCATATCATTCATACAATTGCAAATTAATTCAAAGATAACTTGTTATGTTAGGTTATAATGTATGTTCATCCTATCTTTTAAGTAAACTATTATCCAAAATTAACTTAATATATTTTAAGTAGTTTAATATTTACATTAATTACATGATTCTAATTAAAATCGTTACCTATCCATTTACTCATTGTTACATCAATACAAAATTTTATCCCGTTCCCTTTGGAACGATACCCTACTCATACTATACACAGTCTAGTGAGACTAAGGGTTTAAATAAATCCCCATCAGATTTTGGCGTCGTTGCCGGGGAGCGGCTTGAATGAATTTTTATTGAATGATACAAAAGAGTGAATGATACAAAATTGAAGTTCTCTCTTTATTTGATTACGACATTGATCCATTTTGATATTCCAATTGAAAGTAATGACTCTTTGGTCTTGGAATCGCAATAAATTCTTTAATTGATTTTTATTGATCTTTCAATTGATATAATTACAACAACTTTTTTACCAATCTTTCAATTGGGACTGCATTGATCTTTGCATCGATCTTTTGATTGGGATTGCATTGACCTTTGTGTCGATCTTTCGATTGGGATTACATTGACTTTTGCATCAATCTTTTGATCAAGATTACATTGACTTTTGCTTTGATATTTCAATCGGGAGTCAGTGGTGCTGTCAAGAAATCTTCGAGAGGCTTTTGCCAGGTCTTGAATATTTTAGATCTTAGCTCTTTTTTAGCTCATACCCATTGGTTTTGTTGCTGTAGAGAAGGGGTTTTTGAGTTCCTCTTTTGATACCGGCATTAGGTATATTCTGGATCATGAAGCTGACTGCTTTTATTGCCTCATTCGTCCTAGGATTGTCCCTTTTAGACTATTTCATTCAGCCTTTTTGACCTTTATTAGCTTTCCTATTAATAGGGAGCAACTGTTTTTCTTTTTCTTCTAAGGGTTTTGTTGGTCTGATTGGTCATGAGCTTTGGTAGTGACTTATTTCATCTTGATGCAAAGTGAGCACTCCTTTTTTTATCTTGATGTGAAGCAGGGGTCTTTTCTCCTCTGTATGCTGCTTATTTTGCCTCAAAGTAGATGAGAGTGTTATTTTGTGATTTCTTCATTACCTCTTTTTCCAAATATTAGGGCTCTGGTTGCGCTTACCCTTCTTTCTGGTTTGCCTAGAGATGAAAAAAGGGGCAGCTATTTGATCCCTCCCAACACCTTTCCCAGTAAGCTAGTTCTAGAAGTCCCTTGCATCTAATGTGTAATATCTCGAAAGGAAGAAATTTGGCTTCCTTTCGGACCCCGTGCATAATTTTTTGCTTTCTTTAGTCCTGGAGTTTGCTGTTGCTCATCCTTTTTGGTCGTTATTTGTGGCTTCTCTGTGTTGTTTTAGAGACTTTTCATGGAGTTTTGCATTTTGAACTTCTTTTTATGGCTGTGAGTCCATATTTCTCCCAATGGCATAGAGGTTAAGCACTTTTACTCAGCCATCAACTCTTAATGAAAACACCAAATGATAATCCATAAATTTTCAGAAAGAGAGGAGTCGAATGTGTGAGGAAAGGAATAAGTGCCGTTTAGGTTAGCACGTGGTTGGGTGATAGGAACAGTTGACTCACCTAAGTGGGAGACATGCAAAGGAAGTTTAGCTCGATCGAACTGAGCTTGAACTCTTTGTTGATTAAGTCAGTTTTATACTTTTTTAGAAAGAGAATATATTAAGTTAATTTCTTTTGTATGTATGTATTTTTAAGAATGAACCTGATATTTATAGAAGTGAAAAATTCACTTGAGATGCCTACTTTCTGTGTTAGAGTAGGTCGGAGGTGATGTGATTGTTGATAAGTGGCAATAGCGTGTGTCAGGCATATCTGATAAGATAAGGCCATTAAGGCTAATCGGGCTATCCCATCAAATGGATTTTGACATTCCTTTAGCTGTGTGTTCGAGGTAAGTATGGCATGGGCCTCTTCTTTAGGCCTTTTAGTCAATTCGTGCTTTGCTTCTTTTGACCTAGTTTACTTATGAAATATTGGGTGTTATCAGATCCTTCCCCTAACAAAAAATTTAAAGAGGGAAGGTCGCCCTTACAACTCTTAGTGAAATCAAAATGAGCCTTTTTGTTGGATGTATACATATAAAGACACATAGGCAAGTCTCTTAAGGTTTTTCGCTTATTCGATCGGTGGAGATTTACCTTAAAACCTTTTTTTCGTTTGATTAGAAAGAATATATCCTTATAACCTTTCAAAGATTAAGGATGAGCGATAAGCCCCCTCCCTGCCTTACTAGTAAAATACAAATCGAACAATCCGTTCCGATTAAATATATAGAAAAAATGCATAAACACTGGCAACGATGGAGCAATATGCAAATTCTTGCAGATTGCCTTAAAATCGACTATGATCCTCCAACCATTAGGGTTTATTTGATTGGGAGCCAGCCCATACCCCTCTAAAACAATAATATCAAAGGGGGAAAAGGGAAATTCCATACTGGAAGCTAAACTTAGGGTTCCTGAAAGAACCCTCCTCAACTGACATTGATGGCGAACAAACCATGACAACCACATTGTCAGGAAGGGCATGACTACCGGTGCCAACTTAGTGGTAGAATTTGCTATGATGGTCCTATTCTAATATGAATCTAACCAAGAAATATTTTACTCGTTCCCACTACCAGTAGCCATTTTTGAAGGAAATGGCTCAAAAAATGAATACCTAAGATATTCTAAAGAAATAGGAGCAATCTCACTAAAAATATAATAAGATGATGAAAAAGACAAAAGCGACAAGGAAGTCTCAGAGTCATTAAAAATCTCAATAAAATGCATCCAAAAACTTACTTAATGGTAGGTGGAGAATGATCTCTCGAGGCACCAAAGGGAAACAAAATCGCAGTAAACTCAAATAAACAAAAATCGATGAAATTTTCTTAAAAAGAAGAGGGTGAAAGTAAAAGAAAAATCATTTATTGAGGCAAAAATCGCAAAAACCACCCCAACTTCCTCTGTACACGTGTAAGCTCCTAATTGAGCAACCGAACGAGTGCCACAATTATTGAAGAGCCATCATTAGTACTACGTTAAATAAGACGCGCCTTGACAAAACAACTTTCTCTGATTTTCGTTCAAACACGAAAAGTCACCAAAAAACCATAATAGTAAATGATAATATCACAATAAGACACATCCTAATTAGAATACAGTCCCGTCGATACTTGATTGGATTAAGGTGGAGGGGACAAATGATAATGGCCAAAATATTATTCAGACCATAAGGCCTACGAAGCCTACAAAGCCCATCAAGCCCAAAATAGGAGACAAACTTGATATGCGTGATGAAAATCCCATCCAGCGCAAACAAATCAATCCCGTTGATACGCCACAAATCCGATCGGACTGACATTTGTGAAGATTATGTCAGAGGTACTAACATTGTTATCAAGTGTCTACCTAGCTACTTGGCGTACCTACCATAACGAGTCACATCCCAAACAAATAAGAAGGAACCCCAAGTTATAATGTACACACACATCCAAAAAAAATAGAGTTCTTTTTCGTCTCTACATATTTAATTTAAAAGAAAGAAAATACTACTCACTTAGGCATCAAAGCCTACATGGGCCGGGATTTTCTTGTTTTATGTCTCCGAATGTGCTTCTACTCGAAAAAGATCAATTTCCTTTTCGCTTCGATAATTCTGAGATTATAATTTATTTTATTATTTTAAATTAAAAAATATGGAAGAAAAAGAAGATAAAGTCTCAGTATATGTTACAAAATCTGACCCGAAAATCTCAAGCTAAAGGTGATTTTTGTGGATGTTTCTATTAACATCTTTTGTATCAAAACAGAGAGTATTTTAAGCTAAAATTTCAGCAAAACTATATCATCTTATCCATGTCTTAAGTAATAGATTATAGAGTGAAAAGTTACAAAGTTTTTGGAGTGCGTTATATGGTGTTTATCTAATGTATCCTTCATTTTATTCTATGGTTATATAATTATGAAAAATGGCATTAAATTTGATTTTCCCATACAATATTTTAACTTTTCAATTATAACCTTCGTTAGTTTTTATAATTTCTGACAAATCGTTATTAAACGGTTGTCTTGTAATAATTTGGAACATTTATATCATTTTAATACAAAATAGTTCAATTCCATACTATCAAACTAAACACAGATAAATTATAAAGTAATACAGTTTTTTAAATATTATTTTTCAAAAAATCATACTATATTAAACTATATCACTAGACAGTATACGTTAATAAAGAATGGCAAAAGACCATCTAAACCTATCATTTTTGCAGTAACGGTTTCCTTGTCAAGATGCTAATTAACCAGAATTACAATTTTGATTATGTAGAAAAAGCAAAACACAAATTGAAAAAAAAAAAAAAAAAAAACCCCTTAAGTTACGGAAGTAGCATTGGCATGGATTGTGGAGACTGGAAAAAGTTGTCGGTTTGACGGAAAAGACAAGTTTGATTAGAGGATGAGCTATCCAACACGATTTCTGCTAATAATTTTTTTAAATATTAATATATTTATTATATTTTATTAAATTGGCAAATCATATATCCGTTCCGTTGCGAAGAAAAATTTTAAATGCTAATATACTATTACAGTACACTAAATTAATGATAGACATTCAAATTACATTTGTTTTGCTATATTTTTTAGTAGAATATTAACACATTTGATCAAGAGTAATAATTCAGTAATAAATACACATCTCAATTATCAAATTGCTCGAATTTTAATAATCAAACCGTTTAAATGGACACAAGCTGTATGCATGCCAATCAAAAACACCTTTTGAATTGATGCACCATGGATTGCATTATATATATATATATATATATATTTTACGGGACATTTATTTAAATAATGTTTTTTTAAAAAATTATTTACCTAATTGGGGTGTGTCAGAAATTATTTACGGGATTGGGGTGTGGGTCTGAAACCGCTGCAGAGAGAAGCAGTTTTGTCAGTGTATGTCGTGGCGCGTGGGGCGCGTGAACTGCGTCCTCTGAAACCGCCGCAGTCTGCAGCGGTTTCAGACTCTGAAACCGTCGCAGACTGAAGCGGTTTCAGAGAACGCAGTTTTTGTCCCCCACACGACGTGAAAATGCAGCCCCGTGAAAAATTTTTACAGAATAATTTTAAGGGCAAAAGCCCTATATTAAGGGCAAACCGAGAAAAGGGCAAATGCCCTTTTATTCTGCTCTTCAACAAACCTTCAAGCCTCAAGGTAAGTGTCTAAACTTTGTATTTAATTTTTTTTTAATTTATAAATTAAAAATTATAATATAGATGTATTGTAAATCAAGAAATTATAATATTTATATTTATAATGTATAATTTTTTTTACATTATTGTATTTGATGTAAATAAATTAATGAGTAAACATATATGACTGTTGTACTATATGTGAATAAATACGACGTAAGAGTTTTGTTTTTTCCTGGACATAATTTGAGCAAACATATATTAGTGTCATTAATTCAGAAAAAAATAATTAATTCATAAATATTACAAGCACAACGTAAATTATTTAATAGTACTTAACATTAAAGCAAACAATTATACAGTCTCAGCAACTAAAATACATCATAACATTATGAACCCCTAAAAGATTGGCTCGATGATCCAATTTCCATTCTGCACGTTTTTTTGTTATGCCCCACTTGACCACACTTGCTACAATGAGTACCTGATCCCTTTTCTCTTCGGTCCATTTCATTTCGAATGCGAGATGTTTTAGGTCGATTTCATTTCGAATAGCATTCGCACCAGATACGTCATATTGAAACCCCGATGCTCCAACACTAATTTCTCCTCCCGTGTGCGCATAAAAATCAGTATATGTCGACATCTTTCAATAACCTAGAGTTGAAATAATATTAAAAAATATATTTAAATTTACATGATAATAATAATAATAATAATAATAATAATAATAATAATAATAATAATCATAAATTTAATAACAATAATAACAAAATTAATAATAAATTTAATATAAATAACAAATTCAATATCAACAGTAATAATAATAATAATAATATTAATATTAATAAATTTAATAAAAATTACAATATTCTTGATCTACAATAATAATAATAATAATAATAATAATAATAATCATTAATTTAATTACAATAACAAAATTTATATCTACAATAATAATAATAATAATAAAAATAATATCTACGGTTATAATAATAATAATAATAATAATAATAATAATAATTATTTTAAAAATTTTAATAACAAATACCAATATTAATATCTACAATAATTTCTATAATAATAATAACAACAACAACAATATTAATATCTACAATACTTTATATAATAATAATAATAATAATAATAATTATTATTATTATTATATTGTAACAATAACAAAATTTATTACTACACTATTATTAATAATAATAACAATAATAATATTAGAAAATTACTAACTAACAAAATATATATAATTTTAACAACAAATAATGTTAATAGTAATAATATCAATACATATTTGTAATTTCTATAACTTTTTTCTTTATATACACTATAAAAAATAAATATATTTAATTTTTAGCGTACCTTATTTTAAGAATACAACTGCGATTTTCATAATTTGTCACTCCAACTTCTGAATTTATTCTGCACTGTAGTTAATAAACTTATAATTATTATATAAGCAAACTTAAATTAATAATATTAAATTATAAATCAAAATTTATTAGATTAAACTTACCTTTTCAGAACACTGTTGAAAATATATTATTGACCTGAACAAAATAATTTTCGTAACTTATCATATGTATGATAAGAAGTAAAAATTGGTTATGTGAAATTGAAAGCTATTGGCAACATATATATATATATATATAGACGGGATGAAAAATTTATTTCAATCGAAGAGTGGAGTGGGTCCGGTTTCAACCTGAAACCGCTGAACACAGTAGCGGTTTCAGAGACTGAAACCGCTGGACTCTGTTACGGTTTCAGAGTCTGAAACCGTAACAGAGTCCAGCGGTTTCAGTTTGAAACCGGACCCCCTCTCTGCAACCACTGACAAAACCGCTTCTCTCTGCAGCGGTTTCAGACCCATACCCCAATCCCGTAAATAATTTCTGACACACCCCAATTAGGTAAATAATTTTTAAAAAAACATTATTTAAATAAATGTCCCATTTTTTACAGTATTAATGTCCCATCCTCACTTATTTCACTGTACCTGTCCTTTTTCTCATTTTTAATTATAAATATAAACCCTTTCTCACTCCCTCTTTTTACCATCTCGTCTCTACCTCCTCAAAAATGGCAATAGGGCTTTATCTCTTCCTCTCTTTCATCCTCCTCTTCAGCGCCTCTGCCTTTTCTGCTCAGTACTTGGAAGGTAATTGCTCATCTTAAACTGCAAATGTGATCATTAAGTTTTCTAGTTTTTAGATTTCTTCTGTTTTCTGTGCAATTCTTTTTACCATCTTAGACTGAAAGAGCTGATCTGCTTGTTGGTACTGTACTGTACTGAGATTTCTTGAAAGATTTTAACTTTATAATGCCCAAACTATGTGTGCTCCTCGGTTGCAGGATTCCTCAAAAATGGCAACTTCGAGCAGAGACCCAAGAGCAGTGACCTTCAAAAGACAGTACTCAAAGGGAAAAATGCACTGCCTGGCTGGGAAATAAATGGGTTAGTGGAGTACATCTCCGCGGGGCCACAACCAGGTGGGATGTATTTTGCTGTTGCTCATGGTGTTCATGCTGTGAGGCTAGGCAATGAGGCATCAATTTCTCAAGCAATACCTGTAAAACCAGGTTCTCTTTATGCACTCACATTTGGTGCATCCAGAACTTGTGCCCAAGATGAGGTGCTTAGAGTCTCTGTGCCTCCTCTTACTGGAGACTTGCCTTTGCAGACTCTTTATAGTACTAATGGGGGTGATACTTATGCTTGGGGTTTTATACCTAAATCTAAAACTGTTAAGGTTATTTTTCACAATACTGGTGTCCAAGAGGACCCTGCCTGTGGACCTCTCATTGATGCTGTTGCTATTAAGGAGCTCTTTCCACCAAGGCCCACAAGAGGTAATACCCAATCTAATCTAGGCTTCAATGTGTAATCTTTTGTTGAAGAGGATATTTGTTCTTTGGTTTGTGTATCTGATTTCTGTGTTCTATTTATATCTTTGTAGATAACCTGGTAAAGAATCCTGGCTTCGAGGAAGGGCCTCACCGCTTGGTAAATACTTCCAATGGCGTCCCGAAACAAGAGGATCTCACATCCCCACTTCCTGGTTGGATCATCGAATCGCTTAAAGCTGTGAAGTTCATCGACTCGAAACACTTCAATGTTCCTTACGGGCTCGCTGCAGTCGAGTTAGTTGCAGGGAGAGAAAGTGCCATTGCCCAGATCTTGAGAACCATCCCCAACAAATTCTATAACCTCACCTTCACTGTTGGAGATGCAAGGAATGGTTGCCATGGTTCGATGATGGTCGAGACATTCGCTGCTAAGGACACATTTAAGGTTCCGTTCAATTCGCGAGGAAAGGGTGAGTTTAAGACAGTTGGCTTCAAGTTCAAAGCCATTTCAGCCAGGACAAGAATCACATTCTACAGCTCATTCTACCATACTAGGATGGATGACTATGGATCTCTATGTGGCCCTGTTCTCGACCAAGTTAGGGTTGTTCCAATTGCTTATTAGAAAATGTTATTGTTTGTATGTACTGAGATTTTGTTACTGTTACTATCTAAACTTTGTATTGACCGTTCAGGCACATGTTTTGCTTATGTATCCAACCGAACCATGTGTTTTCCTAGAAGTCTGATTGTGCCTTCACATGGTGGGACAAACTCATCACGTGAGTATCTCCTGTCTAATGGTTACGCTTTACAATTTCAGCAATAAAAAGTCATTCTGCAAAAAACCTAGCATAAGTCTAAACTGCATACATGCAACCAATAAGCTTCATTTCAGGAATGAAGTGATATTGAAGTCTAAAGATAGCTATACACGCATAGAGATTATTGTTATACGGTACCGGTAATTTTGTTGGATGCATCACTATCTTATAATTTCTCAAGTCAACTAGTGCCAAATCAAATGATCAAAATTCATATATCAACATCTTAAAACTTAATGAATGCACGGACCAACGGTAACCCAGAAATTATTATGCCAGTGGCCCTCTACACAAATGATAACAAGATAAAAAAAGGTATCATTGCCATGATAAACAATGCACAATAGAAAGGCAAATAATGAGGGCCAGTCAGCTTAGTATGAATAGTATGAACGACAGAACTGTCTTCACTGACTATCTTCTAAAACACCCACGAGACACTTCTCCAGTAAACATTCCTCATTCACCCAAGCATGATATTTGTCTGATATGAAGTTAAGGATCACATTTGATCTTAAAAGCAAAAATGTGAAGCATTGACAGCCATGGAAAATGCACAAGCAACCAGCTAAGTATTGATAAAGCTCACTAGACTTATGCCGATAAAACAAAACATGAATTTCTTCCGGACCATTTCATTCAAAGAGCCTCCAAAAATAAAGCCTTACCTCTAAATGTCCATTGCAAAACATGATAGCATCGTCTCTTTTTTTTTTTCTTTTTTTTGAAGCTATATAATTTGGTCCTGGATATAAAATTGCTCCAAGAAAAATATTCCTAATATGCATGTACTGCGAGGATAAATACTGCATAAAGAAAAGCTCTTTAAAAACTTAGAAAAGGATACTGAAAAGGGATGTACAATCTTTTCCAACACCCTTCATCAGCATATCAACACCTGAAAGAAGGAATTCATCAGGAGAAAGCCATTGTATGCAACAAATTACTACTAAGCAAAACTTATTGAAGACTAAACAAAAGCATAGGCATGCACATACATGACAGGGAAATATTGACAGAAGGGGACACTACATTCATTAGATCTGCAATTTATCAATGGATACAAATTTCGCTGCACCATTTATAGGAAAATTAATCAGCATAGCAACACGTTCATACCTCCAGGATGAAACTTCATGTATGGAGACAAATTATACATGCGACCTTTTAGAACAGTCCACATGGAACCTTCTTCTCTGTGTTGTTTAACTTCGTTCATAGAAATGCGCCTTCTATTAGACTGTCCTTTCAATCCTGTATCAGAGAACCCATAAAGCAAAATTTAATATCATGGCAATAGCCAAATGGAAAAGGATATCAAATTAATCAAAGGCTATAAATGTATATCCATGCAATGCCAAGTATTTGAACCAGCATAATCCAAAGAAAAAGTAGACACAAACTTATAAGATCGCAGAACAGATAGAACAGTTGAAAACCAAAATAGCATATAAACTTTACAATTATAATATAGACATCCATATATTCTCTCAAACACAGATTTGTGATGGGTATAAGGAAAGAGACCCATATAGCTAGTACGCCACGCAAAAGCACACGCGCACACACACATGATCCGTATGGATATTGGGAGCACATGCTCAAGCAAGGGAAACTCAAGTTTCTATACGAAGAAGCAATTACACATTAGTTTAATGTGTTTGACCAAATAATTCATTGGATAAATTTAAATCCATATTTATGTCCCTGAAAGACCTTGAGCTAGATCTGAGAAACTTCAAAGAACCAATTATAATCCATCAGTACTGTAAAATGTCTACCGTTCATTAATATATAGCTAAAAAGCCTAGAAGCTGATAAGAATCCAAAAGTGTGATTACTGGATCTTCGCACCATCAGCCATAGGCACATAGCCATAAGAATTTGCTTAAATTTCAGCCTGCCAATCTAATTACTGGAACCCAAAACTTTCCTTTGAGCGGATCATAAAAAGCAAATGCATTGGAAATGGCCAATAAGAGAATCGAGATAGACATCTAACAAAGAAGTTGCAAATTATATGTGAACTGGAAATAACAATTGATCAAATATTCAAAGTATCAAGTTAAACAAACATGAGAAAACAACTAAAAGAAAGAAATGGACAAGATTCATGAAGAACATGGTAAAAAGTACCTGCAAGATCAGGATGAGTTCGTGTAAGCTTAAGCCAGTCCATTTGGCTATAACCTTTCTCAAAAGGAACCTTGGCTCTAGGTGCAGGCTTCCTAGCAGGAATTTTTGGTTCTTGTAAATCTGTTACTTTATTTCCAACACCTGAAGATGCTACCAGTCCAGGTGAACCACTAATTTTTATTGGAGATGCTGCATCAATAACATTAAAAAGACAGAGAACCAACAGTCTCCTTCTTCGAAGCAGCATTATTTGGCAAGCCATCTTTCCAAAGAATAATACTATTTCGGCCATCATAGCCATTCGAATACCTGTCTTTTACATTAATATGATCAAAATATGAAGTAAGATTCTTTGCCCCAAGACCATCTTCGGTTACAGGTGCACTCACCTGATAATGAAAAGACTAAACCTTTTATCTAAAAGGATATAGCAAACTGCATGCATCATCTATAAATAACGCAAATTGGCAAAAGCATAGTTTGCAATTGATCAAATAAAATTTATGCTAGCATTTTTATTTTCAAAAAAGAAAAAAGAAATCAACTTGCCTGGCAAAAGGTGAAATCATCATCATCTTCCATTCTATAATAAATCTAATTCAAGCCTCAAGTGAATCAATAATCAGCCACTTCTGTTTCACCAGCTACAATCAAACGAGCCAAGTTTGAATTTAGTAAATATGAATGCAGCACTGATTATAACTCATGGTTGTAGAAAATCCTTCAATTCTTTTCTGAAACTACTATTAATATAATTAAAACCAAAGTCAAGAAATGATCTAACCAGCAACTATTTTTCCCTTAGTTCAATTGGAAATAAATGAAATTGCTTCTGGGTTTTCAAGTTCGTGACCTAAAGTTCTTCCTTTGTTTTGAGTTTTGACAAAGTAATTTTACAGAATACAGTGTGCACAGCTAGTCGTTTTGAAATGCAAGGGCATTTTTGTTCAGGGAAAACTGCAAATTACCTATTACTCCTTTAACAAATTGGTTACACAAACTAAAACAGATAATTAACAGCTGACATTTTCATTTAGAATAATATGTTAAATAAATAGTTAAATCAAACAGAAAAAAAGGAAGTGTTTTAGCACTGTTTTCCATTGCTATTAGTAAAAACTAACATGAAATTTCATAAACTATAGAAATAAATGAATAAAAAAATAATATTGATTAAAACGATAACTGTGTACTAGTGCAAGAAATCAAACAAGTCTTATTATTCATGCAAGAAAGAGTTGAATTGTTTGAAATTACTTTAGCTCAAAGAAATTCCAATATGCACAAAAACAAAATCATATAGGTGTCTTTTTTTGTATAATCATGTGCTGTTCAAAACCTACTTATCTAACTAATTTAGATGTTTCATTCTCGTGATTCAAATTTGAAACCTCTATAGCATGCTTATCATTTTTTTTCCTAATCTTTTCCCAATTAACAATATTGTTATTTTTTCTTTCTTTCTTTCTTTCTTTTTTTTTTTTCCATGTAATGAATTCTTGTGCTATAAATTTATGAGAAATTAAAATTTTGTCAAAAAATTCCTTTTGCTGATGAAAAGGAAAAATTGTCACAAAATTAAAAATTATTTGTTATAATTTTGTTAATTTAGCCTAAAATTTAAAATTTGAGCAAATTGATTAGTTCAAATGTCAAACTAAACAATTTTTTAAAAAAAATAATTCATAAGTTTTTTTTTTTTACTTTCCACTTGCCCTTCCAATCCCAAAGATTGTTTTCTGGCTCCGTCACTAATGGAAAGCTTGAACTCCAACAATTCTTATGTACTAATTTCATTCAAATAAATACAGTATAAGGTGAACAAACTATTTGGACATAATCACAGCAAATGAGTTGCTGCAAAGTCACTGAAGCTAGATAATCCCAAACAAGTGAAGTAGAAAAATTGGTGAATGAAAAACTTAATACCGTTGAATATGAACATAACTTGAAAAACCTAAGGCAGAAACAGTGAAAAGGGATACAAAAATACATAATGTTTTCAGAATCAAACTGGATGTTGAATCGACATGTCAACTGGTTCATGGTTCATTTTGTTCAACCAGGTTGACTCGAGTTTTTTTACTTTTTTAGGAAATATAATTATTTAAAAAAAATTAAAAACATGGTATGAATATCAATATATGAAAAAAGTAAAAATACATTTAAAAACCTATTAGTTATCAAACATCAATATAAAAATATCAATTTTATGTCCAAGAAAGATTGCAAATATAAAAATTAAATAACTTGTTCAAACATAAGTTATTATAACCAAATATGTTCTTATCCATTTCAGATATTTATTTAAATAAAAATATAAAAAGACAATAAACTTTCCAAAAATAATATTCGAGTAAAAATCAATTTTTATTTTCACATTATCATAAAATGCAATAAGTATAACATTTTAATCAATAGCTCCATGCTTCTTAGATTTTAGCATCTCCAGCATTAGACTTGTCTATACTTGAAAAGAAAGCTGCAAGCTAAGACTAAGAGAAATGAAAAGAGCATTATAATGTGTCTTAAAAGCTCCATATAGTTGAAAAACCTTATTTCATGAATAGCAGTAAGATACACTCACAATCATGCTTCAATGAAAGGGGTCTAATGACAATAATTGAGTTGATTATGCAGTTTAATGTAACATACCGTAAATTAAGATGGAACCTGCTAAAACTTTATTTATTGAGAAATTATAGCCTGCTTTAGATCAAGCATCACTCCATCAAAGAGAGACAGACAACAAAATCAAGTATCATTCCTGAACTTAGGTAGTCATGCACATGCAAACAAGTAAATAAAAATGGATAATCACTAGTCTAAAAGGCTTTAACCCGGGTTAATTTTTGCAGAAAAATAACTCATAACCCATTAAGAAAGTGATCCCTTTCATTTCTACCAATAAAATTCTAAGCTCTAATAATTGAATGAATTCCCAATTTAATGTCCATTGCTCACCAAATTGAAACGAGAAGAGAATGCCACCCCAATTCTGCCTGAACAAAAACAAATATAAGATAATCATTCAACAAAATTGCTGAATAATGAACATATAACCGATTGTTTCTCAATTTAATTGAATTCCATTCCCATAATATTTCAGAAACCAAAAAGGGTTAAAGGTTAAATGATAAATATTTTTAAACTAGCAATTGCAAAATTTTCACCGTCTTTAGAACATAAAGTTCTTGAATTCTTAGAAATTTAGAAATATATGATAAAACGTTTTTCTCATCTTGTCAGCGGCTAATCCCAAGATATCAAGTATTTTCTACAGAAACTTCCAATTTATGTTGTTGAAATTTATAATGGAAATTGCAACCGAAGAAATCAAAGAAATTTACTTTTAATAGTAGAAACAGAAAATTAATAAAAAATAAATAAACACTGCAATTTTTTCCGAGGAGAAGAAAGCTCACCTGGAGCTAGTGATCGATCACAAAAGGAAGAGAGCTTCGGTGTTGTTTCTTGGTCGGTGACGCTCTGATTGGTGCTCGGCCAAGGAAGCGCTGGCGTTGTTTGTTGGGTAAGGGAAAACGGAAAAGAAAGGGCAGGTACTGCGAATTAGGGATTTAGGGTATGTTTGGATTGGGGTTACTGGAGGGTAAAGAGGGTTTAGGGAAAGCAAGGGGAGAGAGGGTCAAGGAGCTTATTTGGAGCTAATTCACTAATAATATTTTGATCATTATATTTCCATAGCTAATAATAGGAAAAGTCCATAGGTTAGTCCCTTAACAATATCCTTCCACTTTTCAAAACATTGAACCTCTGAACTTATGAGGAATAATACATTAAATCTAAAATTCACGGCATAAACTATAATATAATACACATTCAGTTAAAATTTTTATTCGAGCTTGTTACTTGCAAAAAACAAGTAAAGAACCCGTGGAAATTTATAACTATTATGATAGTCAAGTTAGTTATTTTGAATACAAAAAATCATAAAAAATAAAGAGAATCGCGTAAAAAGAGGAAAAATCATAACTGAATAAGTAATTGATTTAGCTATTTATATGATAAGAATTTGCATATATTTAGAACTCTGAATGTCACAAAATTTTATATCAAACTAAATTGCCTTTGTTATCATAAGTTCTTTCGTGGTGTGCGACATTTATGTAAGTATTTTTAGGTGGTTGCTCATTGACTTAATTAGCCTACAACCAGAATGAACAAATTCATCACGTTATGATGATATAGCATGTCATTTTTTACGTAGCTCGAACGGCAATATTACTGAAGTGAGCAAACAAATCTTTATAACTTGAATGGTGATACTACCGTAATGAACAAATAACTCTTCATAACTCGAATGACGTGTAATATCCTTACGGAACAGTCTGATTGAAACTTGTAATAACTCGGAAATTATATATATATATATATATATATATATATATATATATATATATATATATATATATATATATATATATATATATATATATATATATATATATATATATTCTAAACCTTAACTACTCCATCAACTGCAGACTTGTCCAATATGAAATACTTATAAATTAAGCACGCCGATTAAACTATAATTGTTCAATTGACTAATCACCAAATAAAAATCCGGCAATATAATGTCTAAAAACTTATCTAATCCACCTGAAAATCATACAATTTTCTCAGCCCTTCAAGGGCACAACAATACAAAAATAATTTTAACATGCATCTTATACATCCATTCTCATTTTGGAGTATTATAGTGGTTTAAAAGTGTAATATGTAATATTGAATCATCTTAGGAATTTTAAACCACTATAATACTCCAAAATAAAGAACAATTTACATTTAAATTGTCTCGCTACATCTGTAAACCTCAAAGGTGATTTGCCCACACTAGATTCCCTCTTCTGATAGTTGAGCTATAACAGCTGTCTTGTAATGCCTTTAACGGAACCTTAACGAAATAATTCACTTTAATATGAACTTATACGATTTGCTTGAATTTTTTTTAACATTGATAACTAATCTTATGCAAACACAAGTCATTGAAATTCAGGCAATGTTTGGAATATTATGTATCTGTTGAATATGATAAATCATTGTTCCTCTTGGAGACTGTGTATTGTTTGTTTTTCAGGGGGGTTGTTAAGTGAGTAACCAGGTGGATTCAGTCAAATGATTTCACATCGGTTGGAGAGGAGAACGAAGTAGTCCTTATAAGGCTATGGATACCTCTTCCTTGTCGAGGCCTTTTGGGGAGACCTAAAAATAAAACCGTGAGGGTCAAAGCTCAATGCGGATAATATTGGTAAGCGGCCATCCGAGGACGTTACATGTCTAACCAGAAACAAGCCTATCCTGATACTTACACGGATAATAAAATCCGTGCTAAGCTATAAAGCTTAGTGGGGAACAAAATAATCTAAAAATAATCTTTATAACACATAACATCAATTATACAAGTACAAAGTTTAATAATATTGCCAGTAGATACCTTCAATTACCTTAAATCCAAGCTTTTACATTTAGCAATAAATCACAAGCATAAGAAAAGGAACATATTACTCATATAGGCAACAAAACTTAATAACTCAATAAGCAATTCATCAGTAATTGTTACCACATAAGATGTTTGGCATAATTCCTTCATACATATATATCATTTTAAATATAGTATGCATTCTAAATTCACTTTCATGTAATCATTAAAATAATCTTAATTAGCAAGGTGAACTATATGTTACATAACACCATATTATGCCAAATATTATGCACTTGACCCGTTACAGAGTTGTATACATACCTATATATATATGAATAAATGCAACAAATTAAGAAACGAGCTTATGGCTTCCAGAAATAATATAATTATTGAAGATAAATTCTTAGTGTACAATACTTACTCATAATATATAGACTCATAATGCTTATATAGTATTAAAGAATCACATGCTCATCAATATTGTAACTGTCAATTTATTATCCGTTTTCTATATATAAGAGAATAATTCTTATGCAAATTAGTTCTGAAGCTATAACATTTCTTTTCTTTTACACTTTTAACTTATTTTCATATTAATGCCCCTAGTATGGACCCAGCATAAACTCTTAGACCGGATATATGGGACGTGGACCCTACAGGATCACAACAGAATGAGAAATCACCCCAAAGAATCATTTCTCATAAAACATATGAACATATGACAGTACATATGACAAATTCTATGGAGATCAACGATCCAACCATAGTAAAGCAAGTCGCCATGATTTTCACCGCGGTATAGTGTATCCCTATGGCTAGCCAATTATATCCTGAGCTAGATTTTACTATCTGACTCTTCTAAGGGCACATATTTCACTTTCTTTTAAAACATTTATCAGATTTCTCTTCTTTTCAATTACTTTTCAATCCAGATAATATAATTATTCAGAATCTTCAATATTTTTGTACAATTTGTGAACCATCTTTCACTTATTCCATGAATTATTTCACAATAATTCAACAAATTCTCTTTGAAATACTTTTTAGCCATCAAAGGAATCTATTCTATAGATTCTTTTAAATTTCTTTAAATATTCTATCAACCATATGTTGACAATGCTTATACTAGTCATAATAGTTCATGTACTGCTACACTATTTTTGTAGGAATGAAATCATATATAATCATACAAACGGTGAATGTCTAACACAGCACGTAAACATATAATCATTTCAGAAGGACGTACCTATATGGTTCATCATGATCATCTCCTCCGAACCTCTGTACTTATTATATCATTACCAAAACATTCTAGAATAATAAACTAGTCAAGATGACTTTAATTGATTTTTCCAGTAAATAAATGAAAAAGCAGTTTTAGAATCTAATATTAAAGAATTACTCCATAACAATTCAATAATATGATCATAATGTTTCTTGGAAAGTTATGTTAAAAACAACAAACAAGAAAACTATTACAGCATGAGGTTATAAATAGAATTTAAAATAATTAAAGTGTGATTCACAACCTTAAAGGATTTATTCCTGTCAAATAAAAAAAAACTTCAATATCATCTAATTATTACAATTCAATTGCTTTCAAGAACTATTCTGACTCTAGGATATGGCTTCATCAATTATACTCATATTCATTTATATTATATTAAAGAATAAACTTACATCATATATTTATATGTACATCTAATATCATGATTTGCATATGTTCTCAATTATCACATCGATATAACCAATAACTAAGTGCATATCTTATACTCTTTATGC
Organism: Excoecaria agallocha; assembly: GCA_037975025.1. Taxonomy (NCBI): domain Eukaryota; kingdom Viridiplantae; phylum Streptophyta; class Magnoliopsida; order Malpighiales; family Euphorbiaceae; genus Excoecaria; species Excoecaria agallocha. The sequence continues at coordinate 45,112,821 of CM075815.1, forward strand.
TACATGCTTTATGCATCTCTGTGTATGAACGTACTATTACATTTTCATATTAGTTAATTTAGCTATCTAAGTTCAATCACAAGTTAACTGTCAAAAACTATAATTTTTATTGCCAATTTAATCATCAGCTTTTAAAATTGCTCCTTTAACGTTTAATAGAATCACCTAAATATTTAATTATATATATTTTAAATAAACATGTTAGTTGAATTCTTAGTTAATCTCAACAAATAAATTAAACAAATTTTCATGAAGCTAAGTGAGGTAGCAAATTATAATTCCTTTACTAAAGAATAATTCTAACATCATTTGGTAAGGAGCTAAAAACATTTCTATACAAGTTAGCAAAGAAAAGCATACTTAAACTAATACATTGATGAATCAATCATGGTTTTACATTATGATTTGGCTATAATCCTATTTAATAATTTATCTCCAACTAGGCAATACCTAAAATAGTGATTAGTAAGCTATTCCATTAAATTTACTAATAATATCAGCAGTAAACAATTAATACATAATTTAATTAAATTATTTAGTTTATAATATAAGCAGAACTCCAGCATCAAACTTTCGTGAAAACTATATTCATTAAACTATAAAAGTTCTTTAATTTAATTAAAGTCCAATAAGAAGTTTTTACTTTGATAAGAACCACAGGCGTATAACATTGTGGTTCATGCTTTTGTGAGAGATTTACTAAATTTGGGTGAGTGGCGGAAAGAGCTTGGGGTGTGCAGTGGAAGCATTTGACTAAATAGAGTTTCAATGTAAAAATACAAAATAAAAGAAAGTAGGAATATATCACTTAATAAAATAAATAAAGTCACTCAGAGAAGTAGAGCATACAATCGGGAGAGTGAAGCATCTCAATCAGGAGAGTGCTCAACCACTCGATGGACTGAACAAACCACTTGATGGAGTGTTCTTTGACCAAGGAACTGTAAAATTACATTCTTTTCACAACTCATCCCACAAACTTCAAAGAGTAAAAGATGTTTTATTTATATATATATCAATAGATTTTTCCCCTAATTCCATGTTAACCAAGTTCAACGTCACTTCTATTAATAGTTATAATTCATTATTCATTCAATTATACCATTAACACTCAAATCAAGCTCAAACTCTATCTTGCCTAGTCCAGCTTAACTAAATTCACTTCAAACGTTACACTTTCAAAAACTATTTCCTCACCAACACTATGAATCATTTACTTTTACAGATTATCAGTTTCTTATAACAAATCCAATATATGCAAAGCTAATATCAATCATAATTCCCATACAATAATCATATTTCAATTTACCTTACTAATATCCAACATCATACTTTTTAACACAAATCAAACACATGCAAGGTCAAAGAAGTTCCCAAACCTATTAGTCAAATTTGCTACAATCTGCCTGTCACTATGCTCACCGGAGCTCGTCGGACCGGTCACCAGAGACTCACCAAAGTTGCCCGTTGGTAGCTAGGACCACCGATAGTTTCTATGTACCACTCATGCATCCCAACACCATTGCATTTGGTCGGGATCAAAGCTGGAATGTCCTGCTTCACTAAGGGCCGATCTACTTGCTGCCGGCAAGTGGGGAGAAACGAAAGGCACGAGGAATTCGATCTGTCGCTGGGAGTTCTTCGGTGGTGATCGTGCCTTTAGCCGCCATCATCACTTACCAAAAAAGAAGAAAGAAGCCTCGACAAAGAGGGAGGAACAAGAGTGGTGCCGATGATAGTGGGGACGGAGGGGTGACGCGATAAGGCATCAGCGAGCCGGAGCCAACGGCGATGGCGCCTCTGATCGGTGAAAGCCCCTTACTCCGATCTCCCTCCCCCCTTAATCCCGTTTTCTCTCTCCTCTCCCTTCTTCCTTTTTTTCTTTCTTTTTAATGTTTTCTTTTGCTTTCTTATTAATAACTTTTTTTTTTAATTGTAGACCCAATCCTTTGGTCTAAATAAAATGTCTAATAATATTTTACTATAACCTCCACTAACTTCCTCTCAATTAAAATTAATCCCAAATGTTTTCACTGCATCCTTATTCTCAAATATATTATAATTATCACTTAACTAATTAATTAACATTTAATTAGCAAATATATCATCAAATGACATTCATTTCTATTAGGGTCAAACCTGGGACATTACATGGTGATACTGCCATAATGACCGAATGAACATACAAAAATGCTCGTGGAGAAACTGTCAAGATGAGCAATAACTGAAAGCAATATGCTCGTGGCGAAACTTCTGATGTGAGCAATAAACATTGGTCATGGCAAAACTACCGATTTGAGCTAATAACAAAATAGTGCTTCTAGCGATATTGCTGATTTGAGCTAAAAGTAACAGAATAATGCTCATGGCAAAAATGTCGATTTGAGCTAAAAGTAACAGAATAATGCTCCAGGTGAAACTGCCAATTTGAGCAAGGTGTTAGCGGTGATGTTTCTTCAAGTTGGATATGTTCCAAGAGTACGACAGAATGAGTTGTAATATATTGTAGAATTTACATTATTCATTGTAGAGCTTTGGTTGCATGAGCCACAAAAAGAGGTAGAGCTTAGATAGCTCGTTTTGTATCTTTGGCTGCAGAACTTAAAAGTTTTGGTTGAAAAAATCGAGCATAAGTAATGCATTATATTTGAAAATAATATAAGCAGATGAAAATATTTATCATTTTTGAAATTTAGAACCGCATACTTTTCTTTTCCTGCTAAAACCAAACTAAGTGAAAATTCGGTTTATTTTAAATGATGACAACTAATTTTTAAAATTGTAAAAAGTTTCAATTTAAAATCTACATCGCGGGCAAACAAGTTAGCATACGTGTAGCATGAAAATGCAAATTCATATAGTAAAAACACTTGCGCAAGGCAATTAAACTCATTAATTTTCACATCTTATAATTAATTTAATGAGGTTAATTATATCGGCGGTTATCCAACTCCAACCATTTTTCTCTTATCGTTACAATAAAACGATTTATAATAGAAAAACAACCTAATTTTAGTTTGTTTATAATAATGGTCACAAGGACTAGAAATTCAATTTTCCAATATCGGAACGAAATGGCAACACTCCATGTTAGCTTAAGTTTTCTAAAAGTCACCAAGTCACCATATCACATGGAATCATTTGTTGGACAAACTGCCACATTAATTAACTTGTACACGTGGCACTATTACATTTATTGTGACCATAAATGAAAAATTGTTACAGTGGGATGAAAACCGGCGTAGTTAATTCAAATGGTGTAAATTGGGCGGAATTCACCCGTTGGTGTTTTGAAAAGATTTCTCCTGTTTATTAACTTTCCATACTAGAAAGAAAAGACTAGTCACTAAAAGGAGTAGTAAAAACCAAGAACTAAAATATTTCAAGGGAGAGGCAGAGAAGATGCGTGAGCAGTGTTAATTATTGAAGACAATGAAGGTAAGCATCTCTTTGCAAGGAGAATTAGAAATGTGCTTGAAAGATTGTTATGTCGAAGTCTTCACTAATTTATAAACTACAGCATGAGAAATGCTAAGCCAGTCTTTTAAGTAGGAGTGGAGGTAATAATTTACTATACAATCAGTTGGTGCATAAGCTTGATCTTGAAAATAAACCTATATATAGTACTGTTCGGCACATATATTAATGCAAGTATATATAATCGGCTGTTTCCCGTGCAATCTAATTTAGTACAATAATTGTACAATCAGGAGTATCTTATGCAATATGAAGTAATGTGGGCTATACTTATTTAAGCAAAGCATCCTGATCATTATTTGAATGTGTAACCTCATAATCCTATCTTTATCTAAACCTCATAGGCGTATGAAATAGTGCAGTGTGTCTGTCTATAGCAACTCCTAGGTAGCAAAAAGTCTTCAAATTCGCTACCTCAGTCCTACAAGAAATACTTTATAACTACAAAGTGCATTTGTAGCGATTTCTAAATAGAAGAAATTATACATTCTCCAAACATAGTGACAGTAACAGACTAATTCCGAGGTAATGGTCTAGGTATCCCATTATTTTGCTTAATAGTTGTATGAAACATTAATCTTAGGGGTCAATTTCAACAATGATCACTGAACTTAAACCTTATTATCTAAAATTAACTGACTTATTTTTTCTAACGAAAATGTCACTGAACTTAGTATATTTTTACATAAAAGTCATATTCACCGGTTTTCGGTGATGATCCTTGCCGGAATGATGACATGGCAAGCCACATCACCTGCCACATCACGTGAAGATGCCATGTCAACCGCCACGTTACCTATTGAAATAAACAAATGAGAAAATGACATATGTCAATCCATTTGCCTTAGCGAAATCCAAATTGGGTCTTGCTAAGGTGATGGGCTTCCAAACTTATAAACCCATGCCACTCCCTTTGTTTTTCCAATGTAGAATATGGGAAGCTTGAGAAGATGACATTTTCATGGTTTTTTTTTGCTTTCTTAACCATTGAATTCATAATATTTTCATGATTTTTTTTGCTTTAACATTTCTAATTCTTTCATGGGATGTGTATGTGATGGTTAAAGCCAAAAAAATCATGAAAATGTGATGGATTCAATGGTTAAGAAAGCAAGAAAGACCATGAAAAAATAAAGTTTGAGAAGATTATTCCTTTTTCATAGTTTTTTTTTACTTTCTTAACTATTGAATCTATCACATTTTCATGATTTTTTTGGCTTTAACCATTACATAAACATCTCATGAAAGAATTAGAAATGGTTAAAGCAAAAAAAAAATCATGAAAATGTGATGAATTCAATGGTTAAGAAAACAAGAAAAACCATGAAAATGTCATGTTCTCAAGCTTCCTACATCCCACATTGGAAAGACAAAGGGATTGGCATGGGTTTATAAGCTTGAAAGCCCATCACCTTAACAAGATTCAATTTGGATGGATGACCCAACTTGGAGTTGGTTAAGAAAAATGGGTTGACATGTGTCATTTTCATATTTGTTTATTTCAATTTTCAATAGGTAATGTCGCGGCTGACATAGCATCACTACAAAAAAAACTGCCAATTAGTGACTAAATTTAGCGACGGCACTATTTTCGTTGCAAATTTAGTGACGGATTCGCGACTGTTATACAATCTGTCGTGGATATTTTCTATTTTTTTGCGACGAATTAGTGACGAATAAATAAACAGTCGCTAATTATTAGCGGGAAGTGGCCATTTTTTGCGATGAATTTAGCGACGAAAATTTCCGTCGCTACATTTTATAATTTTTTATTCATGAAATTAGTTCCAGAAAATGTAGCGACGGAATTCTAGTCGCTAACTTTGGAGGGAAATATAGCGCCTTTTTTGCGATGGTTTAGAGACGGAAATTTTTCTGTCGCTAATAGTAATTTGTTACAGAAATACAATTAGCGACAGAATTATTTAGTCGCTAATCCGTCGCAAATAAATTAATTTCACTCACATGATTTATGTATAGTTTTAAGTAATTTTAATATAGACCATATGAAATGAATATTTTATTTTGTAACAGAAAATTAGAAATTATTTTATAAGTTGATAATAATTTTTTATCAATTATACCGAAATCTAAAGTTATTTATTTAGAAAATTTATATTTTTAATAATAATAATAAACTAATTGTTATGATTATTATATATTTATGTGTTCAAGATTAAAAAAATAAATATTTATAAAACAGTAATATAAAATTTATTATTTCATTCAATATAATAATAAAAAAATTTGTAATTAATTTTTATTTGATAAAATTTAAATCAAATATTAAATTATTAGGAATTCTATTGATTTCTTTATCAATTATCCCCAAATATAAACTTATTTATTTAAAAAAATTACATTTTAATAATAATAATAAATTAATTGTTATAAGTATTATATAGTCATATTATAAAAAATAATAAATATAAATATTTATATAATAATAATAATATAAAGTTTATTATTTCATTTAAAATGATTATGAAAAATTTATAATTTATTTTTATTTTGTTAAAATTTTGAGCAAATTTTAAATTATTAAAAAATTTAAAATATATATTTATAAAATTATCCTTGAATACAAGGATAAAATGATGAAATTTGGTAGGGGCATTTTAGTAATTTCAAAAATTCACCCTATATATAAAAATAACATTTTCTCTTCCCTCACATCTCTCCACCGTTTCAATTTAATGCATATATGATTTTAAGCTTAATTTATTATTTAGTTGAATAAGACAATAGAGTTCAATCCAAGACTTAAACTCATACAAGTCAAAATGAATAAATTTTCTAATATAATTTCTTCAATTTAATTTCTATTATTTTTCTAAATGAATAAATTTTCTAATATACACACACACACACACACACTTTTCAATTTTATTTCTATTATTTTTCTAAATATTCGAAGCTCCATCTAAACTCATCCTTACCATTTTACTTCACTACTGCGGTTACCTAATTGAGTGGTATGGAAGACTGAGAAAACTTACTGATTTGAAAATGGAGAAATGGTTTTGAAATTCTAAACATGGCCAGATATTAATAAATAAGTTAAGATATTATCTGATAAATCCAAATATATAGTCCATTTGAATTTGCATGTTTACGGTTTGGTTGGATCTTCAAATACAAATTAAACAGCTTTTATACGGAATAATGTAAGTAAAGATTCAACGGTTAAGTATTTGCCGTTAGATCGGTCTGATTTTTGGTGAGTACGTTTGAAACTCCTTGTTGTTAATTTTGAACGGTAAAGATTTAAGGTCTGTAAGTTTAATTTTTGTTGCAAAAAATAGACTATTTTCTGGATTTTTTATGTAATGACCAGTTTTGTATACGAAAATGATCGAAAAATCATTTGCCATTAGATTGGCATGATTTTTGGTGAGTACATTCGAATCTCCTTGTTGTTAATTTTGGACGGTGAAGATTAGTTTTTAAGATCTGTAAGTTCAGTTGTTGTTGCAAAAAAGAGGTTATTTTCTGAATTTTTTACATAATGACCAATTTTGTATGTGAAGACAATCGAAAAATCATTTGCCGTTAGATTGGCCTGATTTTTGGTGAGTACGTTCAAAACTCCTTGTTGTTAATTTTGAACGATGAAGATTAGTTTTTAAGGTCTGTAAGTTTAGTTTTTGTTGCAAAAAAGAGGTTGTTGATTCTTTTTGGATAAATTTTATTTTTATTTGGAGTATAAGTAAAGACGTTTCTATTCCTATACTTTGTAGAAGCTTTGGTTTTCTATAATTTTTGTTAATCTAAAACATGGTTATTATACCAGTGATATATTTTTCAGTAGAGCATAATCGAGAGTGATTTGAAGTGAGTTCAATATGTGAATACTTGATCTATTTTTTGAACTTATTTATTTAGAAAATTTACATTTTTAATAATTTTTTGTCAATTATCCCAAAATCTAAACTTATTTATTTAGAAAATTTACATTTTTAATAATAATAATAAATTAATTGTTATATTTATTTTATAATTACAATATGTAGATTAATAAAAATAAAGATTTGTAAAATAATAATATAAAATTTATTATCTCATTTAAAATAATTTTGAAAAATTTAATAATTTATTTTTATTTTGTTAAAATTTTGATCAAATATTAATTATTAGAAATTTTAATTATATGTCTACCAAACAATCCTTGAATATAAAGACAAAAGGGTGAAGATTGGTAGGGACATTTTTGTATTTTAAGAATGGTAACCCTTTGTAACGCCTCAATTTTTAAATTATTCAAATAATAAATAAATCGACCCGAATAACATGTAAATTTGATAATTAAATAAATATAAAATAAATTGGGTTGAATTATAGTTGAGTTTTGGGTTTTATTGCATAAAAGAAGAAGTTCTGGGGTTAAATTGCAAATAGTGTACATTTGGGGGACTTAAAGAGGAAGTTGGACAAAATGACGTCGTTTTAGCCTCTCCCTTTCTCTTCTTCTTTAAGGAACCAATCGGTTCCTCTTTGTCCCAAAAAAAAAACACCAGCCCGACGCCACTTCCCTCACCCCTCTCTCCTTCTCCCTTCTCCGGTCCGGCCACCCTAGCCATCTCCGCCGTCGCAATTGCCGCACCATTGCCCTTTTCTTCTCCTTCTTCTCCTCCTCACTGCAGTAGCAACCCTTTTCTCTCCTCCTCCTTGGCTTGGTTCTCTCTACTCCGGCCTCCCTTGGTGCTAAGCTTCCTCTCCATGAGTTGGGTAAGCTTCTCTTTGCCTCTAATCAATGGATGTTGGTGATAATTGGAGGAAAGCTCGCATAATTTTAGATTTAGGGATTTTTACTAATTTGGGAAATGTTTAATTTATGGTAATTAGATGAATATCTAGTTGATTAATTGCCTAAAATAGTTTTAATTTTTTGAATTACTCATTAATTGTTGAAGAATTTTTGTGGATTTTGGAATTTAAGGGAAAATTGGAATAGTTGATCTATTAATTTAGTTTCAATGGTTCTTGACTCGTTGTTTGCATTTTGGATAGTGTCTAATGCTTATGTCATACTCTTTAGAACATTTTTTATTGCAAATGAGATCTGAATTTAGTAGCAATTGGTATTTTCAATTAGGTTTGTCGTGACTGGGAAAAGATAGAAGATTTTGTGGGTTCAAAAACTGTGATCCAGGTTTGAATACTGCTTTTCTTCTTTGCAGGTTAACTTTTTCGAAGGTCTTTAACTGATCATTTGCCTTTTTAGATTCTTTTGCTATAGAGCCTTAAACTAATAAAATGCACCTTTGGTTTGGGGGTTTCTACTGCAAATCTGATAATAATTAATAAAGGGTTATCCTCAGCCTCTAAGCGATTTATTTAAGGAATAATAAATAAATTCTTTGCTAGATTATCCCACTAAATTTGTTAATAATAAAAATAATATCTATATGCTACTAAATTTATATGAAATATCTATAAATTTTTTTTTATGCAATATGTCAAATTAATACTCTATTAATTAGTTCATTGAATAATTTGGAATATACATGTGTATTATCCAATGTTTAATGATTGTGGATTTTTTTGGCATGAGATAACTGATGGAGGTATATGGTAGGTGGGAGGTGTCCTGTTTCAATTATTAGTATCCAATATTTGCATTATTTCTTGATTTACTACTTCCACTCCGATAAAACTATTGATTAGAATTCTTGCTCAAAGGATAAAAGCAAACTTGGATGAGTTTGGGGGATGTACACTAGCCTCTAACTTCTCAAACCAGATTCCTATGGATAATATTTTAAGGCCTCAGGTATTCCCTGTTGGTTTGCTCAGAAGCAAATATCTCCCAAAGGCCTATCCTTTTGCAGGCAACTCAGGTAGCTTACTAATTTGTCCTGTTGTTACTAGTTTTGGTTCTTTACTTTTTAATTTGTTGCTAATTTTTGAGCTGAGCTTATAGAGAGTAACTTAAAGTAACATAGATAAACAATGTAATTGGAATTCAGCTCAATAACTAGTAGAATAACAGTTGCTCGCAAATGAGCATTGTATTATAGCTGTAATTCTTACTGTCAGATATAGACAACTATTTTCAGCACCTCAATTGAAAATATTGCTTTATTTTGGGCTCTGAGATTGATGCTTATTATACACAGCCCATGAAGGGCAGTTTTCCAATATAACCTTTTTTTCCTTGTATTTGATGTCAGAATCATATTTGGATGAAAATTAACTTGTCCATGAGGTTATATTATCATTGGTTTTGCAGGGCAAACTATAGGAACCATGCAGCAATCAAGTGGAAGTGTTCTTGTTTTATAAGAGTCTTACTGGTGGTAATTTGGCTAGGCAAAAACTGTATTTAGTATAATAACTTCTTTATCATTTGATTGCATGTTCTTAAGTAATCAATATATCTTATTTAAATTTCTTGGGTGTGCATCTAATTGGGAGGTGGGAAATCCACTGTATTTGGGTTGATTTATGATTCAGTTGAGAATGCAAAGAAGTATGAGCCTAAATATAGACTCATCAGGGTAAGTTTAACACTCCTTGAGAATGAGAACTTACTGGCATGTTTTGTTTTCTAGCTATATAGGCTGAAGGATTTATACATTCTCACTGAATTGCTTTTCAGTTGGTTTCATTACATTTTAAAATAAAACAAAAGCTTGGAGTTCTGTTTTATATTGAGAGTCCATGTGAGAAACTTTGCTAATTTCTCAAATTTATATTGTCATTATTGTCAGATTTTTTGCATCAGCGAATATATGTTCTATTCATTTATAGAATTTGGTTTTTCGACAATGATTGAGTTTGAAAAGTTTTCACAATACATTATTTTTAGTTAAAAAGAGGGCAACAACCCTAAAATAGAATTCAATACATTTGATGTATGCTTCATAGATCTGTTGATGAGGGCAACTTATGATAATAACTGTGTTCTCATATTAGATATGCACTTATTTGTCAGGTTTTGATTATTCTCAAGATATTATCTGTGCTTGCTAAACTGTGTCTTGTCTTTGTGCAGAATGGGCTTGATACTAAAGTGGAGAAGTCCAGAAAACAATTGAAAGAAAGAAAGAACAGGGTGCAGAAGGTCCGCGAAGTCTCTTGTTTGGGTTTTCTTTAGCTTCTAGGTAATTTTGGATGAAATCTTGTGTTGTCTACTAGGTGTCAATTTTGTACCGAATTGTTCGGCAGTTTTTTCTTTTTTGAAAGGATGATGATTCATGATGTAAATTATGGTCAAGAGTCTGACGTAATGAGTTTATGAATTCTTTTGTTGAATACCAAGTTCTTCATTGGAGTTTGAGCTATTCTTGAAATTCCTACGTCCAAGGCCTTAGTGAGATCATTTGTAAAATTTAAGAAATGATTCCACCTTGTTCATGTTGAAGCAGGTGGGCCCTTACCAATTCATCATTTGTCTTAGTTTGGTGCAAGGCAGTTTTTTAGCTAATGTGTAATAATTTAATTACTAATAATATAAAATTCAATTATGCAATAAGTTAGCGACGGATTTGCGACAGAAAATCTGTCGCTAATATGTAATAGATATAATTTAAGAAATAATTAGCGACCAAATTAGCGATAAATATTTCGTCGCTAAATTTATTTTTAATTAGCGACGAAAAATGTAGTCGCTAAATATTATTATTATAATTCGGTGACTAATTAGGAATATAAATTAGCAATTGATTTTGAAATCCATCGCTAATATATTCGCGATTGGCCTTTTAGCTACTGTTCGTCGCAGCGTTGCTAATTTACATTAGCGACGAAATTTTGGTAATTAGCGATGGAATTGTCCGTCGCTAATTAGCAATTTTTTTGTAGTGCATCTTCACGTGACATGGCAGGTGATGTGGCATGCTACGTCATCATTTTGGCAAGGTGCTGTTGACGTGGCGGATGAAATGGTGTGCCACATCATCATTCCGATAAGGGGCTGCTGATGTGGCATGTCACGTCATTATTCTGGCTAGGATCATCACAGGAAACCGGTGAACATAACTTTTATGCAAAAAGGTACTAAGTTCAATGATATTTCTATTAGAAAAAATAAGTCACTTACTTTTGGGTAATAAGGTGTAAATTCAGTGATCATGAGTAAAATTGACCCTTAATCTTAGCTTTGACAAATCAAGAATGCACATTTGCTATTAAAATTGCAGTGACTTGTAGTAGAAAAACTCAAATAAATTTGATCAAGTAAAGCACAATCTCATGACTAAAACTTTAAATGAAGATTGAGAACTTTAGTTTGAGAGAATAGGTGAATATAATTGGCATGAAAAATGTATATGTTGATGTATATATAAGAAAGCTTTAATATTTAATAACTAAAATAAGCAAATTGATTGGTGCCTTTGCACCTTGCGAATAAGCAGTTTTGGTTAAGAAGACTAGGGTTGGTTCCTAGGACCAAATGTTTGCCACGATGTTATATGGGTGCTATGTAATATAGGTTATCAGTTATAATAGCTATTTGATCTATCATAATTGTTGCCAAAGCAAGGCAAGACCAATAAACTTTTGTCAAGGCATTAGCAAAATGAGCAATCACCTAAAGGAGCAATTAAATTGCATATATATAGACTGCTCGAGCAATAAAAGAACTAACATTATTGAAGTGCATTGAAGCCTAACTACTTAATGCAATATGAACTCAAATTCTTAAGAAGTATGCATACCAGTAGTGAAGGACAATATATTGACTATATAACATCAAATTTTGCTCGATTCACCTCATCTCAAGGCTACACGAACTTAAAGAACACAATTGAAAGTACAATTTAATTAATTCCAAGAATGCAAATAAATTTTGAGGTATTAAAGTAAACGGTACCTGAATGATGACCTTTAACCGCCAAATGCCATAAGTATAGATTACAATATGTGCATCGTCAGGATGGAGGGCTACAACCTCCTTTCTCACCTCCTCAACACCAACATTATGATCGATAGATAAGCGTTCAGGCACCACCACTGAAGCATTTGCCTTGCCTTGAGAAACTCTCTTTACTAGCATGGCCCTTGAATCCCTAAGATTTGCTACGTACAAGTTGCTATTTGATATTGCCCCAAAAAGCCAGCAAGAACCTACTGAAGCAATTTGAGGCTGCTGGAAAAATATTTCTTTTGTTATAGCAGATGCTTTCTTTATTGCATATGCTGATAGCCCACTTTGCTCTAAGCATAAAGCATAGATTTAATCGGATGAAATTCGAGTATTGATAGTGGCTGGAGCATTGCTGGAACCCACTGGCACCATCCATGTGATAGAATGTCCACTATAGGTGCTAGGATTGAACTCAAAACTGTCTCAAGATGCTTTTTTGATCTAATCACTGGCAATGAAAAACGATCATGAACTAGTATCGATCTGTTCGTCTTGCCACTGAAAACTTAGACGCGCTAATGGGTGGTGCTAGTGGTGGTGTTGCGACGACGGACAGCGCCTGATGGTGGATCAATTTTCAATTTCCCCTTTTGGGTCTTCTACCCCTAGCCAGCGAAATGATGCAGGTTTTGTTTTTTGTAATTTTGCCTCCAGTGAATCAGTCAAGTGTAAATCAACCAAATTTTTTTATACAATTGATGTAGGGATTGCAATAAAAATGGGTGAAGGTGTGTTCCATACTCACCATATTAACGGTTATGCCCAAGGCTAAACATTTGGTCTTCTATGTAATGTCACAGTTCATTTTATAAAATTGGATTTTTTTCATATTATTATGTTATTGACATATTACATTATAATAATATTTGTAAATAACAATCTAATGTTATTTTGACTATCTCTAGTCATTTATCATTAAAGGAATAATGACAAATAAAAACTAGTGTGAATTTGATTGATAATCATAGGATGATTATATATGGTAATATGAATCAAAGATGATTATATATGGTGATATAAATCAAACTTACAAGTACTTGTTAGAGAACATAGTACTGAATAAACCTACTATGAGATACTACATAGATTAATATCATTAGTGATCTCATAGTAGTTATGTTATCGATCCTTAGACCTAAAATTATCACAATATCCTACATAACGAACACTAAGTTTTGACATAATTAAACATTATCTTTAATTGAATAATCATAAAGGTTATGACTGGACATGATGAGAATTATGTAGAGGATAGTGAATAATCAAGAAGGAATTTATCCCTCTCTTATGAAAGAGATATCTATTGGACCCCTCGATAAGTAGGACTAAGAAATGTATGGCCATGCTCAAATGAATTAATGGAGCGATCAATGTCATTTGATATTATATATCAATCTATTTAATAATCGAGAAATTATATGTTTGAACTATATAAGTTTGACATGGATCATGACTTATGTTCAAACAAGATATCATGTGATAAAAGGATTATAACATGTTTTATTAGGTTAAAATCGAATTATCGATATTCATATTATTTGGATAGCTATAATATCTTGCTAGAAGCCACTTATGACTTGTGGGTTCGTGATGGAATTAGGGCCCACTACTAACATAATATGAACCTATTGAATCGCATGCATACAATGTGATGAATAGACTAAGGGTTAATTTGGGCGCTTCAAATTTTATTTTATGATAAATTAAGATTCGAAATAAAATTTTAAAAGTTAATATCATAGATCTTATTTTAAATAAAAAATAAACTATTTCTTATTTTAATAAGAAATGTGGGCCCAAAATTTCTCTCTCTAAATTAGGATTAGGTCACCTATATATATCATGATATGTATAGTTTAAACCCTAATAAAACACATATTAAAAGGTGGCAGCCGTCAATTTTTTAAGAGAGAAAAATTTTGTTTATTTTTTTTCTATAACTTTGAGAAAGAACAAAAAAATATACCCTAGCCACCAAAGAAGGGGGCTAGCACCTTACTCGATTTCGATCATCCGTTCGAGTTTGGATACCGGTAAAAGGTGTTCGTTTCGGTAGAGGCAGTACCTAAAGAATTGATTTCCTGTACTTTAAGAGGTTGATAATCGTTACATCCTTCTTATTAAATCAATTGGATCTTGTGGATCCGGGTAGATTTCTATTTTTTCGCTGTGATTATGTTTTTAATTATTATTTCAAAACCCAACACACCACACCAATGATAACTTTTCCGAATAAATTTCAATTCGAGCTTTTTACTTGCAAAAAAAAGTAAAGGACTTGTGAAGGTTTATAACTACTCCGATGGTCAAATTAGTTCTTTCGAATATGGAAAGTCATAGAGAAATCATAAAAAATAGAGAGAATCATATAAAAAGAGGAAAAATTATACATGAATAAATAACTGATTTAGCTATTTATAGGGTAAGAATTTGCATATACTTAAGACTCTGAATGCCATATAGTTTTATATCAAACTAAATTACCTTTGTTATCAACTATTATTTTTACTATTCATTTGAATTTAATGTATTTTAATAGATAAATTTAAAAATTCAATATGTAATTTTGAAAATATAGAAATCCAGTATATAAATACGTAAAAGTAAAAAAAAATTAATACATAATTTTGAAAATATAAAAATTTAATAAGTAAAAATGTTAAAATTCAAGAATTAAATTATGAATTTTTCTCTAATAATAAAAAAATTAATACTATTTTATAACTATAACATCAAAAATATTAAATAATTATATTTTCAATAACCAGTGTGCCTAAAAATATTCCAAGCAACACACACACATACATGAGACATTTTTTATTGATTTTTTTTTAAAAAAAATTACAGGAATAGGATGTGTCAGAAACTATTTTTAAAATTGATGTTTTTATATAAAATTGCTGCGATGTGTAATGGTTTTGTCAGTGGCGCGCTGAAACCTAATTTTGTCTGCCGCATATGAAACTGCTGCAAACAAATTTAACTTTAATCCATGCACATTGTCAAAATTTCTGAAAAGCCCCTAAATGTTATGTCACTTCATTTTGACTCGATAATTAATTTGTTTATAATTTCCATTACTTAAACCCAAAACTCATTCATCCTACGTCTCCCATTTCGTCCATCTTCTTCATTCCCTCCTTCTGCTTCTTCTTCTTTCAATTTTGAGGCTATGCTTCAATTTTTTTTCTATTAATTTTTTTTAATAATCTAGTGTTTTAGCTAAGTGTTGCAGTTAATTTTTCAACCGTTATAGAAATTAAAGGTGAGTAAATTAATTACAATTTTAAGAATTAGTTGTATAAAAATTTATAAATATTCTTAAATGTTGTTATTTTGTGATTTATAGATGTTTTGTTAATTTGCTTGATGTGTGAAAAAAAGGCAAGTTATTTCATAAATTTTAAATTTAATTTTGTTATAATAATATATTTAAATGAGAAATACAAATTTTATGTAAATGTCCCTTAAAATATGATATAACAATAATTGATGTAGTATTATAAGTTGCCATATTTAACATAGAGTATGCAAATTTCATCTATTATTTATTTAAGTGTGTACCCTTTTTTAAGAAAAATATGTTTGTCAATTTTTTTCATGTTTTTAATATTGAAATTAGAGTATATATCCGATTAATAATTTTGTTATTTGTACATTTTTATTGAAATTAAAAAATTGCAGTTGATGAATCATCGATTTATATGCCAAAATTCATAAAGTTAAAAAAATTAATTGCATCAGTTATGATAATTTTTTTTTTGAAGAAGTGTCTAAAAATATTAATTTAATACAATATTTAATTGTGTTAAAGTTTAATTTGCAATTATATTTTGTTAATTAATATTCCGACACATGAAGAAAAAAAGTAAGATCTGTATTATTTTTTTAATATTGAAATTAATTTACTAAAAATTGTTATTTAAATGTATAAAAGGTAATTTTCAATTAATTATAAATGTTGTTGTAATGTATATAGTGATGGTAAATTATAAAATATTGATTTATTAAAGGAATTAAGATTTATTATTTAATTGTGACATGCAGGTTATTTTTAAATTAAATTAATATTATCAATTGATATATATATAGTTTTATTATCAATGGATATAGAAATTTACTTATATTATTTTGTTAGAACTAAATTGTTTTGAGGAAGAACTTGTAGAAATTTATTTATTATTGGAATATGTCTTGGATCGATAATTTATTTTAATGGTTTAATTTATAAAAGGCATGAATTTCGATTATGGTTGAAAGTTGGTTGTAAATTTTTTTTTATTATATAGTTAAAAATGATTGTTAATTTTGATGATCATGGTGGAAAGTTTTATATGATGATACCTAAAATTGATGTGCAACAAAATATTAATAAACTTACAATTAAAATATTAAATATAGAAAATAATAGTAATTTGTAGTAAAATTATGAATCAAATTTATATAGATAAATGTATAATTTTTTTATTCCCTCTTTAATTTATATCATTTAAATTGTCTTAATGGAATAATTTTAATATGGACAAATATTTAGTTAATTATAATAAATATTTTTTTAATGTAGATATAACACTTTTTATTGTATTTAATTTTACATTGATACAAAATGGATCAATTTAGAAATCAAGAATATATTAATCCTGAAACCTACGTGGATGATCTCCTAACACTACGAGGAAAACATCGAGTGGATGTTGTTTGAAGTGGAACGATAACTATATTTTCTCTTTATAAATAACTTAAATTTACATACACAATTATGTATACAATATTGATATTTATTTATTTTCAGGTTGAACATAATGTGTTGATAACACGCAAATATTATAGACATCTTGACGAGCGAATAATTTCATACTTAAGATTAGTAGGATTTTACGGAGTGTCACAAATTGGTGTGATGCATGCATGTCAATGTTGACTTAATAACTATACTTGTGGAGAGGTGGGGACTAGAGACACACACTTTTCACCTTCTTGTAGGTGAAGCCATTATAACGCTACAAGATGTTGTTATACTCACCAGCTTGCCCATTGAAAGGCATCATATGACTGGGCATCTACAGCATGATTAGGCTAATCTATGTGGTTGTCTTTTGGGGCAAGTTCCCATAGAAGACATAATAAAGGACACAATGTAAAAATGACATGACTATCAAGAAATTTTAATTCGCTGCTGCCTGATACAACCGACTACAACATGCAATATTTTACTCGAGCATGAATTCTTCGATGTATTGTTAGACTATTATGTACAACACAGTCAAATAACTATACACATTTGATGTGGCTCCCATTATTAGAGAATTTACAAGTTGCCAATGAGTACAACTGGGGATCAGTATGTCTCGCGTGGTTGTATAAAGAGCTATGTAGTGCAACTCGATCGAGTACCACTTCACTTGGCAGTTACCATCATTTGATACAAATGTGGACTTGGGAAAGACTACCTCATATTCAACCCCCTTTTATTCACATATGTGTTCTCAATCAGACTATATCTTATGGTTATGGGTAAATATAAATATATATATATATATATATATATTAATTTGTTCATTCAATATGTTGACATTGAGTGCATTATTGTTCTTTATTAGGTGGCAATCCCCATTGGATTTAACAAAAAATTATAGCAAAAATGTTTTTAAGTATCGTCTCGATTTAGACTTACAATGTGATGACCAAGATTACATTTAATTTGTTTTTTACAATAAATTATTGAATCTCATTAAAAAGAGAAAATATTTTATTACAATATGACATGTTTTTTTTTGTAGATAAAATGGGAGCCCTACAAGAATATGATGCACTTATTGCCACATTTTTGCATCAATGAAAATGCCATCTGGACATCGGTTGTGCCACTCATATGTTTTCATGTTATTGAGTGGCACCAACCCAATCAATGTCTAAAAAAATTTGAAATGGACCAATCGCTACACTCCCCCTATATTACGATGATTCGATGCACTCAATCGATTTAAAAGGGCATACTAATCATAATTTAGAGTAAAATTTTGAAGTTTTATTTATGAATGCAGTCATCGACATAATCGTGTTATTATGGATCCTCCTCCTCATACACCATTACATCCGAGGTCACAGTATATATAATGGTTTACATCACGCATCAGATGGTGGATAACCATGATTGGAGCTTCCATCGGTAAATCAGTATGATTTAATATTATTATTTATATGTTTAAACATTATTGATGAGTGACATGCTTCCTAAGCATATTGATATGATATTATTGTAATGCTGGAACATTGAGTGACAAGCTTCCTAAGCATCGACATAAATCAAGCCCAACTAGATTTATTCTCAAACTTAACAACAACAAAGGCAACTGTCAACAACATGCCGTTACCATCAACTGAGCTTGTAAAAAGAAGTGTCTGTTGGAATTTTCCAGTTAAGAAGGTACCATCGATGAAAAGAATTAGCTCACAGTGAGCCAATCCATCAATGGCTGGTTTAAAACTCCAAAAAACCCATTGAAATTGCTTAATAATGGGGTATTGAGTTTTTTGCACCACAATTCTGGGATTGTAAGTTTGTAAAGCAATTAAGAAACCTAGCAACCTTTGATAGGACATAAAATAATTACCAAATATAAACCATATGGCTATCATCTTTGCATAACAAACCTTACGGTACGATACTTCAAAATTAAATTGTTGCTTAATAGTAGCAATAATAATATCAATAGGTAGGGTCAGTTATTTATTTACTATGCCTATGATGCAATTGCGAATAATTTAAGAGCCCAATTATCTGTGATTTATTGATACATTAGTAGCAAGGCATGAATGTGGTCCCTGAAAACTTGTGATAGTCCAAAAAAGGCTTCTTTCTTTTTTGGTTGCTCTTACCTCCATCTGCAGCCATCATTAGACTTAGCACACCACAAAACCTAGTAATGTGACTTGGATTCAACAACTCTGAAGTCTACATTTCTCATTATTGAATACTTTTTTACACAAGATTTTACTTCATCCTTGCTATGAAAAACCAAGCCAATCAATAACTCGGAGACACCTTTCTAAGTATTAAAATGAACATCTTCAGAAAGATCAACTTTGGATACATCGAAATCAATTTTTGAGTAGTGCTCAGATGGGAACACGAAGTTGGCCTCGCCTTTCTCCTCAATTGGATGCATGTATACTAAAGGACTAGCATATTGAGTATGATCATAATCATTGTCATCACTATCTACAATCATGTTTGTAGTTTTTGCCTCTGCATCGTCATTGGGTGATAGATAATTATTGTACATTGGAACATATTCAAAATCATTCTTGTCTCCTAAATTAATTGACGATTCATTTCCATAATTTGTAGTAGTGGGATTATAGCAATGTCCCTTATTTACATCCATATTTTGTGTGTTGCCAAAAATGTTGTCACATAGTGAATCACCATCTCTGCTATTAACAGACTATCAATGCTGACTAGGAGATACATTTGTCACTTGTTGAACAGAAGGTCATTGATTAATATCTAAAATATGGGAAACATAACTACATTGACTATTAGCAAAAACATGGAAAACAGAATTGCATTGACCATCAGTAGGTACATGGGAAACAAAATGTTGTTGACTGACATTTGCGACATCAAAAATTAAACGACACTGACTATTACGTTCTATACTATGAGTTGGCTCTGCACCTATTCCTTTAACAAAATTCCTTTAAGTAGAACAACTTCCCGATCTATTTCCAAAAAGTGATTTACTAAAAAAATCACCAACCCTTTGACTTATTGACTGCCTTGGTTGACCCATCTAAGCAAGAGGCACTTGGCTAACTGAAAACAACATCATCTCGGTGGCTATTAGATCGTTGTTGTGCACTTTTATCTAAACTTTGTAATACATCTCTGCCAAAATTATATTGAGAAAACATTTCAATATCTTGATGACTAACGGACTGTCTTGGTTGACTAGGACCAATTTCATTTACGCATTGATGATGACTTGTCTTGATGTTTTCCATTTGCAATCACTACAAGAAAAAGGCCTATAAAGAGGAAAAATCCAATCGCTAAAAGTACCAGTCCGGTCCCTAAAAGTCAATAAGGATTAGAAAATCCAGTTGCCATCCGATTGTTACAGGCTCCTCAGCTAATGACCAAAAAGGACCAATTACCAACCAATTCCTGAAAGTTTTAACGAATGACCAAAAATCCAGTTCCTAAAAAGTATCAAGGATTGAATTTTCCATCCTTAATAATATATGCCAGACAGCCAGCTAAGTTATTAAGGACCAAAAACTTGGTCCTTAAAGGATGTATTTACGGTCTTTAAAACTTATAATGACCGATCATAAACCGGTCCCTAAAAAGTATTAAAGACCAAAATTCTCATCTTTAATAATGTTAGTCAAGTGACCAATCAAGTTATTAAAGACAAAAAATTCGGTCTCTAAAGAATGAATAATCTCATCCTTAAAAATAATAATCATTTGAAAATATATTATATTAAGAACCATAAAATAAAAATTTATATAAAATACATTATAAATGGATACACAATTAATAATATCATACTTTCATATATAATTTGTAATTCATTACAAGTATAGAATTAGCATTCAAAAAAGCAATGTATTGTTTATACAGCCCTTCAAAAAAAAATCAAGCATTTTGCACTTTGCATTCTTATTCTATGATTGCTATCATTTGTAGAATCAAACATGCCCCAAACATAACCATAAGAAGCCTTAAACTTCTCCTTGAAGTAATCTCCACTGCAAATTGGGGCAAAGTTGTGATCATATCCAATAATATTATATTCCCCTATGATTCAGATCAAAGAAACACATAACCAAAAACTAAAGTCCAGAAATTACTTAAGTGGACATGATTTAGTGCAGAAGCTTTGAAAACATTGTACAATGCAATCTGGGGTAGGATCAAGGAAGAATGCTATCTGCACAATGCAAGCTAGATCAGTGATCATTCCATAATCTATGACTGTAACATTTTCACATTAAATTGCATAATAATATCTGAAGCTAGAATAATTATCATTGCATACTAACATTAAAAATTAACAAAAAAAAAAATATATCTATGTATGAATTAAAAGAAAAAATAAATAGAAGAAGGCTAATTTTAATGTATTAGATTAGTACCTATAATCAAGAAAATAATATCATTAGAAATGTCATTTTGAATTAAAACTGCAGGAGAAGATCGGCATACAAATGGATCCAACATTTTAGATGTTATATTGTTTATATGTCATGAAGATAATAATATCAGTGCCTATAATTCCGTCTCATTACAGATATCGATACTAGCATTCCAAAGCTTTAATCAATGCCATTCCGAAATGGGAACAGACAAGACAACTGAAAGAGTAGAAGAAGGTAATTTGTTGATTTGAAAATAGAAATCAAGTACAAAAATTGTTGTTTATATTGGCAGAAAATAGAAATTCAAAGTCTACAAACATGAAGAAGCAATAATGGTAGAAACAAAATAAGAGGATCCCCTTATCTTTGGGTCCATGTTTTGTGTATGATCTCCAGCTAGTGCTTCTCCGCTCACTTTAAGTAATACTCTTTACTGTTTATAAGAAGGTCTAGACATTCCAATTTCATTCACTCCAAAAGGAGCCACAGGTGATATCTCGGGATGCTTGCAAATGGAGTTAAGAAATGAAGAATTTGGCACCAGTCTCCAAAATGCCAATCCTAAAAACAATGTAAAAGCCATATGCAATAATTAAGAAAATTTCCAATATGTTATTAAATGTTTCCACGATATCATATATCTATTTTATTTTATTTTCAATTGGAAAATTCAATTTTTCAAATTTTATATTCTTGGAATAATTGAGTTATTTAACAAATAATAATTTGAGTTGAGGGACCACACCAACACCTCTCCTTCTTATCTGCACATAAACATGGTTAATCTCAAGTTAATATTCTCATTTCCTTATCAATTGGGACCATGCATAAGCACAATTAACAAAACCTTAATCAAATTGGATCATAAATTAATTAACTAATGTAGTGTTGATTAGTAGAAATTAGAGACATAAAATGATATATGAGCAGGTCTTTTCATTTTCTAGAATCCAAGTTATAAGAAGCTGTGATATGTTTGTTCTAATTGTTAGCACTACCAAAATAAAAAAAAATAAAAAAAAAAGGTCCCAAAGAATGAGACTATATTGGAGTTTCATGTGATAACTGCATCCTTATGTATAACACCAAAATACAACTTATGTTCCTACGCCAAGTATGACAAAAATTACCGTCATCTCGGGATGTTTCATAGCTGTGATTTACATAATACTTGTAAAATCATGCCAAATTTGAAAGAATGAGCTAAATTATTTACTTCATACAAATATAGAATTAATAATTAAGTATTATTAAAATTATAAAAATCATAGTTAATAATATAATAGCATAGAGAACAGACACGACCGGATGGTTAAAAAGTTGTACACAAAAGGAAACTCACCTAGAGAAGCCTCTTTATAGAAGAGAAGTGATTCTCTAGCTGTTCCATTCCTTAGATATGCCTTTACATTCTGCAAAAATAAATAACATAACCATTATAACAATATGTAACAGAACATTATGGAAATTTGCCATTCAAGACCTCCTCTAACCACTATAACGATATATAACATCGTCGTTCTTTCTAAGCTCTGAGTATTAAGCTAGTACCTTCACTACCAAAAGAAATAATCAAGAAAAATCTATATATCAGTATTTTGTGATATGAAACGAACACTTTTTTATTTCAATTTTGTCCCCTTATTAATGGCTAACACACAAACAAGCCAAATAAAGAAACCACCTCAAAGCTCAAATCCCCTGACATGAACCAGAAAAGAAAGAGAAAGTTAGAAATACAAAAAGTACAGAGACCAGAATAATATAATGGGGTAGAAGAAAACATAGAGTTCATAAATCTGCAGATGCACACAGCAAAAGTGAAGCATTCATATTTTTGCATTTTTGCAAACTCCAGCAACTCTGGAAAGGTTCGATTTTCTCAAGAAGCCATCAATAATATTAAACCAATAAGCAATTTCACAACTCTATCAAAAACATGCAAAATGGATCCTCTCTGCTGCCTGAAACCATTCGGTGTCTGTCAAATAAAGGGAAAGACAAAACTATGAAGAAACCTGCATGTTTATAAGCACCAGATATTTATTATAAGATGAGGATGGCAACAGCTGATTACATTACTTCGAATCGATCTAAAAATCTGAATAAATTAAGATAAGATCTTTAACATGAAATTTACATGACAGTCAACCTACAAAATAATTGTCTAAAATCGATTATTTCTCTAATGATGCAAATTATTCAGTTGAAATTTACACTTCTCATTTCTGTTTTAGAGAAAACCAAGAAAAAAAAATCACGTCCGTGATGAGATTAAAAAAAATGTATCCAAATTAGGAAAGATTTCTAAAGCATGAGATAAAAAAAAAAATTTCAGTAGAGATATTTAAATCAAGAAGATGAATAATTAAAAAAAAATAAAAAGCAAGCAGAAAAAGAGAGTGCAAACCGGTATCTCTGCGAAATTGGACAGAATTGCATAGATCGATACCCTATATGAACTATGGAGTAGATTTGGACAAACAAACAGAGGTAAAAAGTAAAAAAAAAAAAAAAACTAAAAAAGAAGACTAAAATTTGTTTCTTAGTGCAGTATAGAACAGGGTCCAAGAGAGGAGGTGTACACTTAAACTGGATCGCATTTTCATGTTCATGAAAATTGAATTCTAAAAAAGCTAATCATAAAAGAAATGGAAATCAAAACAAAAAGTAAGATTAGTGATAAAGTCGTACCTTGTTTAAGCATTGAAGTAAGTCTCTTCAATTGGGTAATAAAGCTAGAATAGAATCAGAAGGTTTAAGGATTATTTAACGGTAAAGTAAAGAAAAAGGTATGAGAAGTCAAAAGAAAAGAATATGAGGCATGAGGAGGAGGATGTAGAGCTTCATCACGACCTGGAATCTCGTTTTTTGCTGTTGGAGAGAAAAATTTACGGCTTCTTTTTAAGTAAATTAATTTCAGCAAATTATTATTTTTAAGTGTTTTTACGAGATGGTTTTAAGGGGCAAAAGAAAAAACGGGATGTGTTCCTACGTGTAGCTTCACAATCAGCAATCGAATTTTTCAGTTTTAAGGATCGTATATGTGTAGCTTCCCCATTTACTAGCCAAAACATGAGAGTGGATGAAGGGAAAAATTATGGTCCCTATTATTATATATTTAGAGACCGAAAATTTTTGCCTTCGTTAATTTTGGTCATTAATAATTTTTTTTTTTTGTAGTGAATGCCTCCCTTATAAATTGATATCCAAGTATATATATGGGTCATCTAGCTTCTGCATCGCTTTCACCAACAACAATAATTAATTCCTCCAAATTATAATCATCACATCTCCTCAAATTATCATAAATTGTATATATGTCATCGTCATCCCCAAATCGATCGACGTTCAACATAACGATTCTCAATTGTACATTGGACTCTTGTAAATAATTCTAAAAATCATATTGTTTATCCTAAACCCAATTTAACTTGAATTTTATAGACTAATTCAGGAAGAATCGTTTATTTTTAACTCTTAATCTCTTTGTAATGACATTTTATGTCATATTGAAAACTTAATGCACCTTAACTTATTTCTCCTCCGTGTGCAAATAAAAGTTGGTATATGTCGATCAATTACCTACAAGTGAAAAAAAAAATATTTGATTAAATTTAATCAACTATTTAAATTTATTAAGAAATTGAATTTACATAATAATGATGATGATGATGATTGATAACAGGGCCTAACAACAGCCCGATTATTCATAAAGAACCACTAACCCGGTTTACTAGCCCAATTTACTAAAAATTGAGAGAATCTGTTTGATATAGTCTAGAGTTTGGATTTGCTCCTTAAAACTAAGAAAAAGGAGGACTATCCCATTCAGGGAGAATAAGAGTTGTTCTAAGAAAGGAACTTTATTGGTAGCTTCCTAATTAAAGAAGAACTCCTGACTAATATACAAAATTCGGATCAGGTATAAAAACTAAGCTTTTTCTCATTATCCTTCTTGATCACAAAAATACTAACTTGACTATCGGAGCTTCCCTCATCGGAATACCTTGACCAATTTTTCTGTATCTATTCGGGTGTTCAATCACAACAAAGAGTTCATGCCATCATCATTTGGTGTGGTGAGCATGGATCATGGATCTTTTCTTAGATTTAAGTCTCATCCCTACCTCATCAGAGGACCAGCCTAACCAAACAAGTCAACAAGCTCTCCTTCCCAGACAATAATTCATTCTACTGAAGATATCAAGGGGAAAATATTATGGTGACACTAGTGACTCTAAACAGAGGAAAGCTAAAGAGATCTTTGCTGTCAAAATGGGCACATCTGCCCATCTATGCATCGTTCAATTCTCAACTGAAGATGAAACTTATGTTTGGCAACCACACATGGATGCCTTGGTAGTTGAGGCACTTATTAAAGACTTTTTGGTCCAACAAATCTTATTAGACATGGGGAGTGTGGTCAACTTAATTACACTACAAGCTTTTAAAGTGCTAAGAGTGTCTAAAAACCTCTTAGAAGAGGTCACCATTCCTCTCATGAGCTTATCGGGGCAACCGGTCAAGGTGGAAGGATTAGTGAGCCTACCTGTCTAGCTCAGAGATGACACAATAGTCAGGGTGTGCAAAACAAAGTTCATGGTAGCTAACATTTTCCTCTCATGTAATTTTTGGCCGACCTTTATTAACCACCGTAGATGTTTATATATCTATAAAGAACTTGGTGTTTAAAATCCTAATAGAGGATGGAATATTAGTGCTCAAAGGAAATAAAAAATAGCTCTTGAAACTTATATCACAATGCTGAGAGAAGCCAATCAATCCTTACCACTAGACACCATAAACACCTCGAATAGTAGAGATCAGAAGGCTGAAGCAGAAGAATCATTACAGAGTTTGCAGATGTATTTGCTTAGCAGTTGATAACTTCGATTTAGTGTTTATTTGTAGCGTATTTTTATTCGTGTTTGTGCCTCATTTTGCATGCTTTTTATGTTTTAGTTGTTAAATTTCTCTTTTTATACCAAATATAATTATATTAAGAATTGTGAAGTTTTTATGTGTTTAATGGTGTAATTTTGACTTTTGTGCAGAAAAGTTGACTTGCACTCAGCTGAGACCATTTGTCTCAGCTGTGTGCCTTACAAAATTACAAAATGCATCGTTTCACCAAGGGACTCAGCTAAGACAATTTATCTCTGTTGTGTCCAATGCAAAGTTTGAGGATAATTTTGTCCAAAAAGGTGTACTCGGTTGAGAAAAAATTGTCTCAGCTATGTCCTGAAGCTACGGGACTATTTTAACTGACTGGACTCGACTGAGACCAAGGTGTCTTTGCTGTATCCCTTCGTAGACCGGTATAAAAGCTACATTCTATTTGGCTTTAAAGGAAATCTTTTTAGGTTTTTAAAATGGAGTTCTTTTCTCTATAGTTTTGGCTCGTAGTTCTTTATACTTTTAGGGTTTTGTACTTAGCTTACATAGTTTTACTTATAAAAATCTTACATTTATAATTCAAAAAATATATAGTTTTAGCTTAGTTTATAGAGTAAATTTATAGCTTTCAATCAAGTTCCAGCTGAGAGAAGAAGAGAGGAACCTATACCAACTTCAGATTTACACTTCAAATGGGTTTTAGAGTTTATTCTCTCCTTTTTCTTATTGTTTTTAATATGAGTAGTAAGGAGTCTTTTAGTTGTTTGAGGGTCTTTGAATCCCCTACCCATGTAAGACTTTGAACTTGTTTTGCTATATATATATTTTAGATGTTTTTTTCCCTTGTGCTTATCTTGGTATAGATATTATTTAAGTGTTTATGCTATTAATCTTATTCAAGTTGATAGATTTATGCTTGTTTAATCTATATATCATGAATGCTCTATTTTTGCAATGCATGTTCTGTACTTTTAATGGTGTTTTCGGAATGGAGCTATTAGATCTAGGGTTTATGCATTATAGATCCAAAAATAGGGAGGAAAATGAATAGGTATTAAATGAGTAAGCTCTGAATGGGATATTAGTTCATATCTAGGTCTTGGGACCTGTGCTTTTACTGGTTATCGGATAAACTCCGAAATTGGATAGTAGGCTTCGAAATGGGATACTAGGGGTTTAGTTGGATTTTCTACATCTAAAGTATATAATTGTTATGTTAAAATGAATCTTGTATTTGGTAGGAGGGGATTTGATTCCTAAACAACATCTTTAGTCATTGTTATTTTATCCATATTATTCTTTGTTTTTATTGCTTTTGTTAATTTATACTATGTGTTCAATTTACTTTTATAATTATTAATCTTGCAAAATATAACATACACAAATAACAATTGGGTAATTATTTAAGCATATAACTCCAGTCAATCAAGTTTTTGTATACTCGCTTAGTTTTCTAGGATTCAATATTTCGGGGTCTTAAAAATACTCCACTATATTATTTGTTGATTCAGTACACTTGCTAAGGTCACATCAAGTTTTTGGCACCATTGTCAGGGAACATTGTCATGTTTAATTGCAAATTTTATTGATTGTTTTTATGCATTTTTCTTTTACTTATTTTTTTATTTATTTTTTTCAGGTGATTTTAGTACATGAACAAATTTGTTTACATCATCTAGCATGTTTGATCCTAAAATCGAAAAGACCTTACACCGGGGAATGAGACAAAATCAAATCGAAGATATGAATGATCCACTGAATCCGAAATGCATTTTGTTGATAAAGAAGGAGTAGAGCAATAACAACATAAGAGGAACCATGATGGTCTAAGAATAAGGACCATTCGTGATTATGCCACTTCAAGATGGAATGAGATGCATAGAATGGTAATGCTTCCGTGATAGCAATATTTTGAGCTAAAACCTACAATGATCACCATGGCTCAAAGGAACCAATTTTTAGGATCAGATATAGAGGACCTGACACAACATCTTTGGAGATCAGTAATATGGTCCAAATACAAGGTGTGACGATAGATGCCATAAGGTTTAAGCTTTTTCCCTTCACTCTCATAGGGAAAGTAAGAGATCGGTTATCCATGCTACCAAGCCAATCTATTCATTCATGAGAGCAAATGCAAGAGAAATTTCTTGTTAGGTTTTTCCCACCTACCAAGTTGGCGAGCATAAGGAACAACATCTACAATTTCCAGCAATTGAATGATAAAACCTTCCATAAAGCTTGGAAGAGGTTTAGGAGTTTGTTAAAGAGCTGTCCTTATTATAAAATCATGATGTACCAATTAATGTCAATATTCTATGCAGCCTGTAACTCAATCATAAGGTCTTTATTGGATGTTGCATCAGGGGGAAGCTTCATGAACAAGGTCCTAAAAGAAACCTTTTTACTTCTTAATGAAATGGCTATGAATAAGGCTCAGAGGTCTAGTTTAAGGGCACTAACAAAAAGATAAAGAGTTCATACCATGGATGAAGTGGCCATGCTAAAAGCTCAAATAGAGTTATTGAAAAAGGAGCTCAATAGACTAAAAGTTCAGAATGTGTTAGCAATTAGCCAAGAGGATAGTGCTTTTGAAGGAGGAAATTCGGATAATGATGCAAGGGCAATTGAGTCGTACATCCAAGGGGTAGGAGAAGTGAATGTCTTACATGAGTACAAAAGGAATGATCCAGTTAGCAACCATTACAATATGGGGTGGAGGAACTACCCAAATTTCTCATGGAGAGATAGAAATCAAACCTCAACCTCAAACACTAATCCAAGAGTCCCATTTAATCCATCATTGCATAACCAAGCCAACAACAACCATACTTATCATCATAAACACCAATCCACAGCTACGAATACTCATTTCCAAGCACCATACCAACCACCTCAAGCCTAACAAACACATTACTAACCTCCTGATTTCCAACCTAGACAAACCCCACCACAAAAAATAAACAAAACCTTGAGGACATGTTCGTTGGTTTCATGACTAGCCAAAATCAGTTTATCACAAACCAAGAGACAAGGTGGAAAGCTCAAGAGTAATGGAATAAGAACCAAGATGCAGCTATGAGGAACTTGGAGACACAAGTTGGCTAAATAGCAAACTCTATCTCTATAAGGCCACTGGATACATTTCCTTTGAATGTTAATCAAAATCCCAAAAAAGAAGCTAAGGCTATCTCTTTAAGGAGTGGTAAGTAAGTCCAAAGAGCCAAAAGGGTAACCAATCATCTTCTTTTAAAGAGGTGGAGTCAACAACGAAGGTATGTGATTCTAACTTTAAAAATTTAGCGGAGATTCCAAATCGAAAGATAAAGGTAAGGCCAACATTAACTCTATTTTACCATTTGATACATCATATTTACCATGCCCTTCCTTAGCTAGTTAAGAGAAAAATAATGAGAAATTAGAGAAATTTTTAAATATGTTCAAGAAATTGCTTGCTAATCCACATGCCAAAATATGCAAAATTCATAAAGATCTTTGCTCAAATAAAAAGAAACTAGAAGTGGTAGGTACAGTCCAACTTTCTGAGAATTATAGTGCTATTCTCACCAATAAAATTTTAGAAAAATTAGAAGACCGAAGTAGTTATACATTACCTTATGAGTTGGAAGGGAATTTTGTAGAGAATGCACTATGTGATTTGGAAGCCAGCATAAATTTGATGCCATATTCTATATGCAGGAAGTTAAAGCTGTAAGATATCAAGGAGACAAGGATGACACTATAACTAGCAGATTGTTCAGTTAAGCACCCCAAGAGGATTATAAAAGACTTACTAGTTAAAGTGGAAAACTTCATTTTTCTGGTTGACTTCGTTGTGATGGACATGGATGAAGACAAAAAGGTCCCATTAATCATGAAAAGACCATTTCTAAATACAGCAAGAGCACTTATAGACGTATACGGGCAGACAATAACTCTAAGATTCAATGATAAGGAGATAGTGTTTGATGTTAATAAGGTGATGAAGCACCCATCATGTAAATTTGAGCAGTTGCTATGCTTTATGGATGTAATAGAGGACTATAAAGAGGAAATGCATGAGAAAATCCTGCTAGATGACCCATTAAGGAACTGCTTGGTGTATGAGGTAAAAGAGGAGGAATTAACTAAAGTGGAGAAAGATCTGGAAAAGGAGTGTGAAGAGGAAGAATCAAGTAAAGAAGGGTTTAAATTATCAAAAGGAGATTTTAAAACTAAACTCAAACCCCTTCCCCCTTATTTGAAATACGTATTTTTGGAAGACAGAACAAAATCAATGATTATTTCTTCTATTTTGATAGGTTTAGAAGAGGAGTTGTTGGTTGAGGTGCTGAAGAAACACAAAGAAGTGATAGGATAGGAGACTTCAAATCTCAAGGGGATTAACTCGAGCTACCACATTCACCGAATACCAAAGGAGAAAGAGTGCAAACCAGTCATCAACATTAACGTAGATTGAATTCGACATTAATGTAGGAGGTAGTAAAGAAAGAAGTTCTTAAATTGCTAGATATAGGTATAATCTTTCCTATCTCTAATAATAATCGAGTAAGTCCGGTTTAGTGTGTGCCTAAAAAGGGAGGGATGATAGTGATTAAAAATGAGCATAATGAACTCATTCCAACTCGTATAGTTACAGATTGGAGAGTATGTATAGATTATAGGAGATTAAATAGTGCAACTAGGAAAGATCACTTCCCATTGCCATTCATTAATCAAATGCTAGAGAGATTAGCGGGTAATAGATTTTATTAATTTTTAGAAGGGTATTCGGGATATTTACAAATCTCCATAGCACCCAAGGATCAAGAGAAAATAACCTTCACCTACCCCTATGACACCTTTGCTTATAGGAGAATGCCATTTGGGATTATGCAATGTATCGGCTATGTTTAAGCAGTGTATGATGGCCATATTCTATGACTTCATAAAGAAATTTATGGAGGTATTTATAGATGACTTCACCATATATGGGAGAGATTTTGAGAGCTGTCTTAAAAATCTTGATTTAATTCTAGAAAGGTGTGAGAAAACTAATTTAGTGTTGAATTGGAAGAAATGCCACTTTATGGTGAGGAAAAGCATTATGCTAGGGCATAAAATTTTTTTAAAAAAGGATAGAAGTAGATAGAGCCAAAGTAGAGGTGATTGAGAAACTTCCACCCTCAACTAGTGTCAAGGGAGTTAGGAGCTTTTTAGGGTATGCAGGTTTTTATCGTAGATTTATTAGAGATTTTTCTAAGATTATTAAACCTTTATCGAATATTTTGATGAAAGATGCTCCTTTTGATTTCACTAACGAGTGTTTGCAGACATTTAAGACACTATAACAGTGGCTTATTTCAGTGCCAATGATTATGTTTTCGAATTGGAATTTGCCATTCAAACTAATGTGCAATGCAAGCAATTATGCAGTGGGAGCAGTATTAGGGCAAATGAAAAAGAAAGTCTTCTATGCAATTTACTATGCAAGCCATACCTTGACAGGAGCCCAGATCAACTACACCACAACCGAAAAGGAGCTTTTTGCCATAGTCTTTGCATTTGAGAATTTCAAGCTTTATTTGCTTGGTGCCAAATTTATGTTATGGTCTGATCATGCGGCATTAAGACACCTTTTTACTAAGAAGAAGTCCAAGCCGAGGCTTATTATATGGGTGCTCCTTTTATAGGAATTTGACTTGGAAATCAAGGACTAGAAGGGGGCAGAGAACTTTGTGATTGATCATTTATCTCGACTCGAGCATGAACATATTGAGAAAGGGGAGATCCTAGACTTATTTCTTGATGAACATATATGTGATTTATTTTTTTGTAAAGTTACTAATCCTTGGTTTGCTGATTTAGCAAATTATCTTACAGGTGGTTACATGCCAAGGGATTATACATGGCAATAAAGGAGAAAGCTGAAAGCCGATACAAAGCATTACATATGGGATGACCCCTACCTTTTCAAATTGTGTGCCAACTAAGTGTTGAGGAGGTGCATTCCCAAATAAGCGCAAACAGACATTATCAAAGCATGTCATAGTGAAGAAGCCAGTGGACATCACAGGCCAAATCGAACGGTATCAAAAATTCTTTCATCTGGGATTTATTGGCCTACTTTGTTCAATGATGTGAAAATTTTCATTCAATCTTGTGATAGATGTTAAAGGGTAGGCAATATATCTAAGAGGGATGAAATGCCATTGACCAATATGCTAAAGGTAGAATTATTTGATTTGTGGGGTATAGACTTTATAGGACCTTTTTTTAGTGTCCTATGGGTTTGAATATATCTTAGTGGTGGTGGATTACATGAGCAAATAGGAGGAAGCTGTAGCCACTAGGACATACGATGCCAAGGTAGTGCTAGAATGTTTTAAAAAGAACATATTAACCCGATATAAAGCACCTAGAGCTATAATCGGTGATGGTAGCAAGCACTTTGTCAACCATTAATTTAGAACTTTACTGAAAAAGTTTGGAATTAGACATAAGGTCACTACCCCATACCATGCCCAAGCCAATGGTCAAGTGGAAGTGTCAAATTGGGAACTCAAATCTATCTTAGAGAAAACGGTTAATGCATCTAGGAAGGATTAGGACCTTAAACTTGATAAAGCTTTATAGGTGTATAAAACAGCCTTTAAAACACCTATAAAGATGTCCCATTTTAGGCTAGTGTTTTGCAAGTCTTGTCACCTACCAGTCGAATTAAAACACAAAGCTTATTAAGCCATAAAATTTTTGAATTTTGATCTTGATAGTGCAGGAAAGTGCAGGGGTTTGCAATTGAATGAGCAGAAAGAGATGAGATTTTAGGCATACAATCATGCTGAGAAGTATAAGGAAAAGACAAAGAAATGGCATGATAACAAGCTGGTGCCTAAGAAATTTCTCCCAGGAATGAAAGTGTTAGTGTATAATAGCTGTCTTAGGCTATTTCCCGGAAAACTCGAGTCAAGATGGAAAGGACCCTATGAAGTGGCATATGCCACTCAATATAGAGTCATCAATGTCAAGCATTCGATGATGATAAGAAATTCAAGGTCAACGGTCACCGCTTTAATCCACACATCGAATCCAGATTTGAGGTTGCATCCGTGGTCATGATACTCCAAGACGTGCCATGAGAGCATTCAAAGTCGAGCCGGTGACTTGTTAAATCCAAAACTTCTTCTAACTCAATCTTAAAAC
Source organism: Excoecaria agallocha (assembly GCA_037975025.1). Lineage (NCBI taxonomy): Eukaryota > Viridiplantae > Streptophyta > Magnoliopsida > Malpighiales > Euphorbiaceae > Excoecaria > Excoecaria agallocha. The sequence goes on from CM075815.1 coordinate 45,146,401, forward strand.
TTATTTTCTTTAATTATGTCTTTAATTTTTGTTTAGTTTGTTGTTTTATATCTTTGTTTTTAGTATTAATAAGTGGTGTTTTTTATGTTGTGAATGCTTGCTAAGTTTTGTCATGATTATATACATGTGTGAGAGGGTGAATTTTTCTCTAAGTATACTGAAATTTTGTTGGACTTGACCGAGACCAAATGGTCTTAGCCGTGTCCCATTTATTGTTCGAGTTCCAAAATAGGGCACTCGACCGAAACCATTTGGTCTTTACCATGTGCAAAATCATAGTCTGTTTATAGAGGGTATCACTCGACCAAGACCAATTGATCTCTATCATATGCAATTAAATGTGGAGTTGTACAGTTTGGGCCACTCAGCCGAGACCATTGGTCTCAGCCGTATGCATGTAAATCATTTTGGTACAGAACGGGTCACTCAACCGAGACCATTTGGTCTCAGCCATGTGCTATCAGGATTTTTCAAACTAGAAGGGGTGACTCAGTTGAGACCCATGTCCATTAAAAAGTAATGTTGTGTGTTTTGAGTCTTATGTCTGACTTAGCCATGACTAATTGGTCTCAGCCATGTACCTAGGGTACTCTGCCATGTCTAATTATAAATAGACCCCAATAGGCATGACTTCTTACATTCTTTTTCATTTCCCTTCTTACTCTCTGTGGATTATGGCATTTCCTCACCAATTTCTCCCCTCTTTATGCATTTTTGTCTTTGTGAAGCTTCCAAACAAGTACGTATCCAATGTGCTTTGTTTTTAATTTCATCTCTTTATTTTATTTCATGCTTTTTTGAGTATGCTTTAGAGTAGACATCCCATGTTAGCTTAGATGTGTTTTGAGTATTAACATGCACATTTACATATTTAGGGTTAGATTTAAATCAAATTCTTCCATTTTACTTCTTTTTCTTTAAGGTATGCCCCATAGTTGGTTACTTTGAACATTTTGGTGACCATTTTATTTGTGCTTAATTTGGATTAGTGCATTTTAGTGCAATTATTCTTTATGCATGCCATATGCTTGTTAAAATGCATAAAAGAAGTGAAAATGAAATTTTGCCTAACTTTGTCCCTTTTATGTGTGCATGATTCTTTTTAGAGCTATATTTTTAGTCAAGTGCAATGTGATGTTTGTGCTTAAAGATGTATGCAATTCTATCTTACGTGTTTATCTACTCGATGCCTAGAATGTCTTAGTTTTAGAATATAAATCCTTTTTATGCCATGTTCTTTTTCATTTTGATAGTTTTCTCTTTAACATTTTATCTTCTTTGTGTTTTTAGTCAATGTAGTTTTGTTGGTATCTTGGGATGATGTTGGTTGTTTTATTTGGATAGGATTAGTCGTAGTGTTTTTGTATGAGGCATCAAACTACTTCTCTTGCGATATGCATTGTAGTTATCATAGTTTAGTTTGCGCTTATGCACTTGTTATTTATTGCTCGAAGCACGTTTAACCATTTTTTATGCTTTTAATGAACTTTCATCTCTTATGCTACTATTTTTGTGCTTTATGAGTTGAATTCCTTCTCTTGCTTTGTGTGTTTAGACTTGATATGGTAAAACCTTATTGGGAATTGTTTGCTTTCGTAGTGGCACCTAAGATAATTAAAATGGTTGTGGGATCTTCATCCTCAACCCATCAAGAGTCAAGCAAATCAAAGACTCTATCCTGGGTTCCAAATGAATTCAAAGAGGACTGGCCTACATTTACACGGTAAGAATACTTGGCCACTCCTTATATCGACATGGATTTGATGCAAGAGATTCATATGAAGCCTGAGATTAAGCGCTCAATTGAAGGCTTTGGCTGGCAAGAATTTATAGGATGAAGCGAAACAGTTTACCCCAATCTTGTAAGATATTTCTTAACTATAATTCACATATGAGTTGGGAAAAATGGTCATACTGATAAGGGGAATGTCAGTTTCTATCTCAATGGCTTTTAACACCAAATGAGCTTCAACAAGTTCTCCACTATTTTGGTTTTTATCCTCATGCTACAAGGGGAATCGAAAATTTAAACAAACAAGAAATTTGGAATGGGATATGTGATGAGGAGGAGCCCATAATTTTCGATTCAAGTAATACCAAGGCCCATCACCTAAAAAACCACCCTTTGAGGATCATATACAGGTACTTAGCATTGGCAGTCTTCAACCATCACGGGGATCTTGGTATTGTAAATGCAAATGAGGTGACCATACTTTATGAGATGGAAAATGGCATCTACCTCAATGGAGCTATGTTTATTTCTGCCAAAATTGATGACTTGAGGACTTATAATTAAGAAACGGGACATAAAAATTGCCTTTAGAGGCATATTCACCACTTTGGCTAGAGCATTCAACTACATAGACTTGGAAAAAGCTATAGGGAATCCCATTGTCATTGACAAAAAGATGCTAAAAAATATGGCCGTTCTCATAGAAGACGAGAGGTTCCTAAGGTAGGGCTATACAGTGGTGTCAGGAAGGATTGCCTATAGAGAGGCTATAAGGAAATAGGCTACAGAGCTTTAGCAGGTGGAGGCAACAGCCATTACATTATTTTCAGAGCAATACACCACAATCACGAGCCGCTTAGACAAGATGACTAAGCGGATGGACGACATTGTTGCTCCTATTGGAATGATGTAGTCTAGATTTGATTGCCACTTTCCTCCTCCACCTGCACAGGAGCAATGTTTTAGGGATTTTCCTTAACCCCCAAAATTTTTGTGAATATTATGTTTGTATTTTGCTAAGGGCAGCAAAAATCTTAAGTATGGAGTAAGGGTATTTTGTGGAGATATTTTATGAACTTATTTTGGATTTGTTGGATATTTTTGCTTGTTTAACGCTAACACCACAGTAGTTTAACTTTTATGTCATGTTGTTTTTAGTAGTTAGTTTAGTTTGTTTGAATTTTCTTAATGTTTAGTTATGTTATTTTATGTTTTAAGTTTGTGTTTATTTATTTATCTTTTTAGCTTTAAATTTATATTTCTTTAGTCTATGTTTATCTTTTTACTTTTCAACTTTTAGTTGTTCTTAATTATTTGGCATCTTTTATTCATTTTATAGCTTTAAATTGTTGTTTTGGTTTACTATTTCAGTTTTATAGTTTATTATCTTCGGTTGTTATTAAAGACTTATGCGTTTCAGTTTATTTTGCCCTTAGTTGGTTTCGTTGTGGAAACTTTGAACTTAGTTTGAGAAAAACTTATTTTAGGACAGTTGAATGACCAGATAGTAGCTAGTTGTTAATTGTTTGCCTTTTTCGTTTAGGTTCAATTAGATCGATACTAGTAGGTCTCTAAAAAAATGTACACTTTAGACCTATTTTTAGAAAAATCAGAAAAACTAGTGTATGAAGGTGATCAAATGGAAATTCCAGAGTAATAGAATCTTCCTCATCACCCTTCAAAGGTTAGAGATGACCTTTAAGTTTCGGTGCTAAAGGAGAGGCTTATGGCATCTCTTGAGTTTTATGAGTGAAACCACATGTACAAAATGTTGCATATGAATTCTTTTCTCAGTTGTTAGATTGCACTGGAGTTTTATAATTCAAAAGTTATCATTAGGCCTAGCACACACACACACCAAAAGACTAGCTAGTATGATTTGAGCTGAACTACTTTCTATTTAGGATGATAGTTAGTGACTTTTGTTGTAGTGTTACTTAACTTTCTTGGAATTTGTGATTTCTTTTTTCAAGTTTGGATATACAAGAATTTGGTTTGTTCAGTTGCTCGAGGGCAAGCAAAAGCTAAGTATGGGGCAGTTGATAACTCCAATTTAGTGTTTATTTGTAGTGTACTTTTGTTCGTGTTTGTGCCTCATTTTACATTTTTTTTATGTTTTAAGTGTTAAATTTCTCTTTTTATGCCAAATAGGATTATATTAAGAATTATGAAGTTTTTATGTGTTTAATGGTGCAATTTTGACTTTTGTGCAGAAAAGTTAACTTGCACTAGGCTGAGACCATTTGTCTCAGCTGTGTGCCTTATAGAATTACAAAACACACCATTTCACCAAGGGACTCGATTGAGACCATCTATCTCTACCGTATCAAATGCAGAGGTCAAGGATAATTCAGTCCAGAAAGGTGCACTCAGCTGAGACAAAAGTGTCACAGCCATGTCCCAAAGCTACAGTATTATTTTAACCAATTAGACTCAGCTAAAACCAAAGTGTCTTTACCATGTCCCTCTACAACCTAATATAAAAGTTGCATTTTATTTGGCTTTAAAGGAGATCTTTTTAGGTTTTTAAATTGGAGGTCTTTTCTCTGTAGTTTTAGCTCATAGCTCTTCATACATTTAGGGTTTTATTCTTAGCTTACATAATTTTACTTGTAAAAATCTTACATTTACATAGAGTTACACTTACAATACAATAAATACATAGTTTTAGCTTAGTTTATAGAGTAAAGTTATAGATTTTAATCAAGTTTCAACTAGGAGAAGAAGAGAGGAACCTACACCAACTTTAGATCTACACTTCAAATGGGTTTTAGAGTTTCTTCTCTCCTTTTTGTTGTTGTTTTTAATATGAGTAATGAGTAGTCTTTTAGTTATTTGAGGGTCTTTGAACCCTCTACCCATGTAAGACTTTGAACTTATTTTGCTATATATATATATATATATATATATATATTCCCTTATGTTCATCTTGGTATGAATGTTATCCAAGTGTTTATACTATTAATCTTATTCAATTTGATAGATTTATGCTTGCTTAATCTATATATCATGAATGCTCTATTTTTACAATGTATGTTCTATAGTTTTAATGGTTGGACATAACAGGTATATCCTAAGAACTGATGACTTACTTTCTAAATATAAGACTTTAGTGTAAGCTAGTAAAGCAAAAAAAAAGAAAAGAAAAAATACTCCCGAATGTCAGTTGACCATAGAGGAGGAAATGAACACCTTGTTAAAGAATAACTTTATCAAGGAAATACTCTATCCAGACTGGCTGGCCAATGTTGTACTAGTAAAAAAAGCCAATGAAAAGTGGAGGATATGTGTAGACTTCATGGACTTAAACAAGGCATACCCCAAAGATAGCTATCTATTATCAAACATAGACCTATTGGTTGACTCTACCGTAAGGTTTGGGAAATATTCATTCCTGGATGGTTCGGCGGGCTATCACCAAAAACTGATGACCCTTTCAAATGAAGAGAAGATCGCCTTTATCATCCATCAAGGTACCTACTGCGATCAGGTCATGCCCTTTGGGTTAAAAAATGTAAGAGCAACATATCAAAGGCTAATGAACAAGCTCTTTGCCAACTAGTTAGGGAAAAATATAGAGATTTATGTAGATGACATGATCATAAAGAGCAAAATAGCAATAGACTCGCCCAAAGAGCTCAGAGAAACATTCCTTACTCTCAGATAAGTAGGTCTTATGCTAAATCTTTAGAAGTGAGCCTTTGGAGTATGCCTGAAAAGTTCTTGGGTTTTATGATCTCATGGTGAGGGATAGAAGCTAACCCCAAAAAGATCTAGGCCATTCTAGATATGAAGCCCCCTAAGATAGTTCAGGATATACAGAAGCTCAATGGTAGAGTCAAAGCCCTAGAAAGATTCATATCCTGCTTGGCTAAGCAATGTTTGCCCTTCTTCGAGGCTCCTAAAAATCTGAAAAACTTCAAATAGAAAGAAGAATTCTAGTAAGCCTTAGAAGCACGGAAGGAATTCTTTACATCCAGTGGTAGAGCCAGGACTCCAGGGTCAAGGAGGCACACATTATAATTTTAATATAAAAAATTAAAAGCTAAAAAAAAGTGTAAATTGTACCACAACAATATATTTCATTTAAAATTTAAAAAAAAGATAATAATTAAAATTAAATAAAAATATAACTTTTATAATTGTCCTCGACGTAATTTCTTATTTTGAAATCACTGAATAATTAGCTCATTGTCAATACTATCAAATACATCTCTTTCTATTCAAGCAATTTTGTTCTAGGCCCTTTTATGAGAAAGTTATTGATTTTGTTCTAGGCCATTTATGTGCAAAGCTACAATGTATCCTTTGTCTTTAAACAAAAAATTCAAGGTGAATTATAATTAATTGTCTCTAAAATCTACCATGCGGATCCACCCATGTTTATTACTTCCTCTATTTATACTTTGTTAAATTATTTAATAAAATCTAAATAATCTATGAAATAATTAAAAAATAAATTAGGATAAATTTTGATAAACATGGTATTAAAATTTATAAGAAAAAGTAGAATTTTCTTATCAATTGTTAATTGAAGTGATGAAAATACTTGTTAATTCCATTTTAAATCTAAAAAAATTGAAAAATTGCAACAAAAACATAAAAGCAAAAAGGAAAGGGAAAGTAACAATATGCTTTGTGTAAAAGGAGAATGGAAAAATGAAGAAAAGGGGTAAACAATAAAAGATACGGTAACATGCAAGTGGAAAGAAAGAAAGAAAGAAAGAAAGAAAGAAAGAAAGTGTAAGTGAGATTGTGAGAAAACGTGGGAAAGGGACAAATAGGAAGGTGAAGAGGCAAATATACAATAAATTAATTATTTGACTTTTAATAAGTTATCATTAACTTTTTTATTTTTTAAAATTTTTAATGTATTATTGAATTTTATCATTTATTTAATTTTGAGATGGGTGTTTAAAATTTAATTAAAAATTTAAATTTCTATAATTTAATTAAAAAGCCTATATATGGTTATTATTGAATTAAAAGTTGAGGGGGGTGGTTAAAGTGAATTAGGATATATATATATATATATATATATATATATATATATATATATATATATATATATATATATATATATATATATATATATATATATATATATATATATATATATATATATATATATATATATATATATATATATATATATATTAAAAAAAATTGAGGGTGTGCACCTGACTCTAACATGGCTCTGCCACAATTTACATTGCCACCACTACTAAGCCAGCCCCAGGTTGTTGAAATTTTGTATAATGACTTAGTTATTTCTGATGGTGCTGTAGGTTCAATTCTAATTCAGGAAGAAGGCACTCAACAGTTCCCGGTGTACTACATTAGCAAAGTCCTTCGAGGTTCCAAACTGAAGTATCTATTAATCCTGGAGCAATTGGCCTTCACACTGGTCACCTCGGTAATAAAGCTGGGACCATATTTCCAAATGCACACCATAATGGTCAAGACTAACTCAAGTCTTCGAAAAGTATTACAAAGATCAGAAGCTTTGGGAAGGCTGACAGAGTGGGCAGCTCATCTAGACAAATTCGACATAGGATATAAGCCACGTCTCGCAATAAAAGTGCAAATTCTGGCAGATATTGTCATAGAGTTACACACCTTACAACTCGATCCAACAAAATTTTCATTGAGCTTGTACGTAGATAAGGATGTGTGTTAGGAAAGAGCAGGGGTTGGTGTGGTACTAATCAGCCTAGGAAAGATCCATATTTAAGGGATGGCACAAATAACTTTCCCAGCATTTAACAATGTAGCAGAATATGAGATGTTTTTTTTTGGCTTGCAAATGGCAATTAAGGTCAAACCGGACTCACTAGAAATTTTTAGTGAATCTAAATTAGTAGTGAGCCAATTGTTGGGAAAATTTGAAACTAAAGAAGACTCTATGGTCCAATACAAAGAGCTTACATTGGCACTTCTAGCCAAGCTAGAGGGGGATTGGAAGTTTCTGGCCAATTACACAAATACCTCGGGTAGAGAATCAAGAAGGAGATGCCCTAGAAAAATGGGCTACCCTTAGAAGCTCGATTCAAACAACATATATTATCTAGGAAACAATCTCGCAACCAACTTATGAAACATATCAACTTCAACTATAGGAGTTAATGGATAGATGGCGCCTTTCTATTTTCCAATATTTGACTTCAGGAACCCTACCCAAAGACCAAGTGCAAAGCCCAAAAGATCATCAGGAGATTAAGCCTATATGCAATACTAGATGACAAATTGTACCGGTGATCTTTCTCACACCCCTGGACACTATGTTTGAGTATAGAAGAAGGAGATTACACCTTGAGAGAAATACAAGAAGACATATGTGGTGCATACAAGGAAGTACAAGCTATAACTCATAAAGCATTATTACAGATACTACTGGCCCTTATTGGAAACAGATGGAAAGGACTTGGTTCGGAAGTGCAACAAGTGCCAAAGGTTTGCAAACATTAAACACCAAAGCTCTGCTTCGTAGAAACTAAATCACGGTCCATGGCCTTTTGCCCAATGAGGAATATATATTCTTAGGCCTTTACCCTAAGCAACCAGGCAGCAAAAGTTTTTAGTGGTGGCAGTAGACTATTTCACTAAGTGGGTAAAAGTCAAACCCCTTGCCACTATCACACCTACAAATGTGATCAAATTCTTGCAAAAAAATGTCATAATGAGATTTAGGATCCCACACTCCATCATCATTGATAATAAGAAGTAGTTTGATTGCCAAGCTTTCAAGGCATTTTGCTTAAAATTAAATATCCAGTTGTGCTTCACTTCAGTATACCACCCCCAGTCCAGTGGAATGATCGAGGTTACCAAGCAAAATATCTTATCAGGGCTCAAGATAAGGTTAGATGAAGCTAAATGAATTTGGGTGGATGAGCTCAATAATGTGTTATAGGCCTATAGAACTTCACTACGAGCAGTAACAAGAGTAATGCCATTTTCTCTCACATATGGAGTTAAAGTAGTTATTCCCTGTGAGTTAGGAATTCCAAGTATTTGAACCTCCCAATAAGGTGAAGAAAATGAAGCTAATCTCTTTTATCACTTAGATTAACTAGAAGAATAAAGAGAACTCGCATATATTCAATTGGCAGCATCTAAGCAGTGCATGGCATCATATCATGATTGAATAGTGAAGCTAAAGAACTTTTAAGTAGGATAGCTTCTCCTCAAGAAGGTCATCGCAGTGTAGAATTATACAGGGGTCAGTAAGTTAAACTCGAACTGGAAAGGCCTATACCAAATTCATGAAGTTATCAACGGAGGCGCTTATAAGCTCAAAGATCTCTTAGGCAAGATCTTGCTACACTTATGGAATATTTTGAGTCTTAAGCATTACTACCAATAGTTTGGCATCATCGCCATTTCAATTTATTTTTTCATAAGTATGTTGGGCATTGTCTCCATTTTAGTTTGTTTTATTTTAATAAATTCTAGCTCACCAGCAATACCGCCCACTGAGCATATGTTCACCTAAAACATTGAATCCAATAAAAAGTTATTTCATATCAGTAATATTTCTTTTGTACATAAGCTCATCAGCACTCGCTAACCAGACACGAATCCGATAAATAAACAAACTCTTTGAGTTTTGTTTTTTGATAAAGAACATAAAATTAATCTAAGTATGAATCGATCTAAGTCTTGCAAAATGCAAACAATGTTCAAAAAGGAAGAGAAAATATCAATAAAATAGTAACGATAAAAACAATTAGTCCTCATCTGGATACACTTTATCCAGCTATATGAGTTCAAGGTCGAGATATTTCTTTTTTACAATAAAAACTAACTTAGCACTATAAGCTAAGCACTTATTGGCTACTATTTCAACATATTTCTTTTCCAACACCGAGCATCTCTTTTCTAGCTTTACTTTCTCTAATTTGATCTTTTCTAGCTCGGTGATGACGACCTGAATACCCTCCTTCTCCCAAGCAAGAGACCTTTCTAGCTTTGCTACCTTCTTCTGAGCCTCGATAACTTTAAGGTCGGCCTCCTTTAGCTTGGTGAGTGAACTGGATAAAGCCTAATCAACTCAGTGCCATTTCTTGATTAGAGAGTTCATCTTGACGATAAGAGCACCAATAATCAATGACCCTTGCCAAAGGAAAAAAGTTAGACGATAAAATAAAATAGAAAAAATGCTAAATCAATAATGCCTTACCTTGACCTGGTGTCTCTTCATAGCCAAAGAAAGTTGATTGGCGTTCAGGTCGATAAGGGGAGACACTTCACTTGGCACATAAGAGATCAAGTGTGCAAATGTGGTAAAATCATTGTTCCTTTATTAATAGGCAGTACCCTGCTTATTCCAAAACTCAAGAATCTCGAGAGTAAGAGTTCGAAGGTTTTTCCTATTAAATCTCACAGTAGTAGCATAGACTTCCTTCATATCTAAAGAAGGAGAGCCACTATCAGGGCCTTTTGTTGCAGAACAAAGAGCAACCCCTTAGGCTGGTAGTCAGTAATGTCAACAAAGCGAGGGGTTGGTATTTCCTCGCATACCGGAACAACCAGCAGTGTTAGCTGAGATATTGGCCTTTTTTCTCATGGCTCTCATGACTTCAACCACACACAATTTGTTTCCTCTCTTCTTAACTGCAAAGGAAAAGACAATTAAAAACTGTATTAGAAGTGCACACTAAATAGAGAAAATTAAATTTACCCCTATTTCTATGCCCAACAGGCTCAGAAGCATGAGGATTGTTACCTATCTTCCTTAGATCCCACTTATTCTAAACTATTTCCCTCTATCCAGCTAGTACTTGCTACTCCTTCTTGAACAGCCACATATTATCATCATTATGGTTCATATATTGACCCTAGGTAGTTAGAAAATGGAAGTATTTACGAAGACTTTCAACAAAGAAGAACCGGTTATTCCATTTCTTTAGGGAGTCTGGATTACAGATGAAGACACCGTACCCTGTATGAGCCTGTATATAGTTATGGTCCTCAGCCATAACCTATAACCCTTCTGAATGGGTAGCGTGAAAAAGCTAAAGGGTATGTCGTAAGCTGCCAACCACATTTGAAAGGCAGATAGAGTACGCTAGGCATTGGGGTAAAGCTAGCCAATTGTCATGCCATAAAAATTCAGGAGGTCTACCTCAAACCTAGTTAAAGGAAGATAACACCGGCCTTGATATTTGCCTCATATATCATGATCTTGCTCTTGTCAGCAAAATTGATGTCAGCCCTTTGTATAGAACCAGCACACTTATAAAATATTGATCCAAGGCCCCTAACTTATCGGATAAGAGGAGAAGCTTGTCATACCTCATAGTGGAGCCCACATTCCCAACTTGTGGAAGTGGTCGAGGCTCATTTCACCTCTAGCCTACGTTATTTTCATTATTTTCTTTAAAAGCTTGTTTTGATTTTAAGCATGTCTAGTGAGTAGTTTTCTTTTACTTTTGCTAAAGGATACTTGAATCCTTAACTTTTATTGTTGTGACTTAAGCTTGTGCTTCAATTTAATGCAAGTTTGATTATTTCTTAGTTCTTAAACATAGTCTTATCTTTATTCAATGAAAATTGGTTGTTAACTTAATTAATCATTGGTTAGTAATTGGTTTTGAGTTGATTATTGATATGCATATTCTTAGGTTAATTTATTTAAGTTGATGCATGATTATAATCTGAATAAGCTATAATTGTGTGTTAATCAAAGTAAATTAAGGTTGAGAAAGGTGTAACTAAGAAAAGGTGAAAGTTAAATTACTTGAGAAAGGATTTAAAAGACATCTAAGAGAATTAATTAAGATCTTTATGCTAAGTGTTGAGTTTATCTGAATAAGAGAATTTTAATGCTTGGAATGATAATCTTGAGTAAAGTTATCTAGGTTTATTAATCTGAATTTTTCATTATCTCTTGTGTGTGTTTTTTATTAAGTCATAATAATATTGGTTAAGGTGGATAGTTCTTTAGTAAAAGTTATTTTTAATATTGATTTTTACCTTAATCACTTGCTTGTTTTTGTTTTATCTTTAATTATTTAAATTCTTTCAACTGTTTTATTTTATCTTTAGTTTTAAAAGTCTGTTTTTAGTTTTAATTTTAATCATCACTATTTTTGGGATTTCTCTTCTTCCTTCTTCACACAAATTTGGTTTTAAAATTAAAATCACTTACACAAACACAAGTTTCCCTTAGGTTCGATATTTTGGGTCATAATTATATTTCCCTATATTACTTAGCCGATCTAGTACACTTGCTAGCATCCAGTCAAAAGCCCCAATGACGCTCATGATGTGTTCTAAATAATAGGAAAAAGAAGAAAGGAAAAAAAGAATACAAAACAAACCCTTTGAGCGAGATGTATGGAGGAGCAAAAGAGGATGGAGGAAATCTTCAACAAAAATGAAAATGCCTAAGAAAATGGGAAGAATAAGCAAGAGAAGTGAACAGAGACAGGAATAGGGATAAACAGCAAAGAAATGGAAAATGAAGATCGAAGAAGGCTTATATAGCAAGAATGGGCCCTTAACTGCATACACGTAGAGGCTAGATATTCATCCCCAAGTGATAGTCTAGATATTCATAAGTTGAAATGCCAATGTCCTATTAGGTACATCCCCCAGCCCCCATTTCCTAACGACCCAGGTGCCATGATTAACGGCCATGTAAAGCGGTAATACGGATTGAGGCATTACTTTATCAATTCTCAGAGCAGACATTCCAAGTAATCTATGTGACATAAATGTCCTAAACTTAAAGGGGACTTATGATAACAAGGCCCAACAACAGCCTGGTTTATTCATAAAGAACCACTAGCTCGATTCACTAAACATTGAAAGAATTTGTTTGATATCGTCTAGAATCTAGATGTGCTCCTTAAGATTAAAAAAAAAGGAGGATTATCCAATTCAGGGAGAATAAGAGCTTTTTTGGGAAAAAGAACTCCACTGGTAGCTTCCTAATCAAAGAAGAACTCATGGCTTATATATAGAGTTCAGACCAGGTATAAAACCTAAGTTTTTTTTTATTATCCTTCTTGATCGCACAAACACTAACTTGACCATCGGAGCTTCCCTTGTCGGAATATCCTGATCAATTTTTCTATATCTTTTTAGGTGTTCGGTGATAGCGAAGAGTTTGTCCCATCATCAATGATGATAATGATGATGATGATGATGATAATAATAATAATAATAATAATAATAATAATTGATAAATCACAAAATTTCGTAAAGGATGGTGCCTCTACTTTATGTTAGATGAGGCAGGTTAGAGAAATAAGGTATTAGTTCCGATTGGGCCCTTCAAGTGGAAAACCTATAATAATACTAAGCCCGATGGACCCGGACTTCAGCACTCCGACTCTCAAGTTAGCTATCGGGATAAGAAAAGATAATGAAGTTAATTTTATTAGAGAGTTAGAAGGGTTGGCCTTCTAGGAGTGGAACCTGTTATTTATAGTCTAGGAGAGCTTAGAGCAGTGTACGCAACAATGTCCCAATTCTATGATAAGTATGGCCTATTTCTATAGGCAGTGGTGATTGGATAGTGGCATGTATCAAATCTTGTCGATGAGACATCCAATCCGATTAGACAGCCTCGATTGTAGGATTTTCTTTCTTAGTTGGAGGGATCTCAGTGGGCTTCTTGTTAGGCCTTTTTTCGTGATATTGGGCTACTAGTTTTGTTTTTTAGGGTGTTATCAGATGCCCCCGCTGAATAGTTCGATAGGAGATCGAAGTAGCGATTGTGTAGCTAAATTTTCTGTGCGATTTCGTTATCAGAGGTGTTCTTTTCGTCCAGCCGATTGAGCCAACCATGGTGGTCCTGGCTTGTAGGAGGCCGTGCTGCCCTTCAACATTCATGAGGTATGAACCCTAGTGGTTTGAATGTCAAAGAGACCTCTATCTTGAAATGACAGGATTAATTACTTTGGTGAGGCATTTTTGAAACATTAATCGGGATGATTCATCGATTAGAACTAGAGAGTCATCAACCTTGGGCTGAAATTGATTGACCTGGAGAGGAATTTTGAGGCATCGATCAGGATGGTCCGTCGATCGAAATTAAAGAAAAATTAGCCTTGGGCTAGAATTGGTTGGCCTTGAGAGGCATTTTAAGGTGTCAATCGGGATGGTCTGTCAATCGAAATTAAAGAAACATCAACCTTGTGCTAGAATTGGTTGGCCTAGAGAGGCACTTTGAGGCATCGATCGGGATGATCCATCAATCTAAATTAAAGAAATATTAGCCTTGGGCTAGAATTGGTTAGCCTGGAGAGGCACTTTAAGGAATCGATCGGGATGATCCGTCGATCAGGATTAAAAAAACATCATCCTTGGGCTGAAATTGGTTGTCCTGAAGAGGCACTTTAAGGCATCGATCGGGATGGTCCGTCGATCAAAATTAGAGAGTGTCGTCAGCCTTGGGCTGGAATTGATTCTGCAAAATACTTTTGATTTATCATAAATTTTGTATTTTTATTTTCTGACCTGTTTAAGGAGTTTTATCGCTTCTTTCACTAGTGGTTCCTTTCGGATTTCAGTCCATACGCCTTTTCTTTCCTCTGGGGGTTTGTTGACAGATGAATCAAGGGCCTTAGCTCTTCCAGATGTTCTCTTTGTATCTACCGTAGACATATATTTATGGATATCAATATTTTTAGGAGGAGGCGGAGGTACCTGACGAGGTTGTTGTCTACTTAGTGACCCCTTTTTGGATTTCATCTGATGCGCCTTTAGTGATCTCTTTGGTTTTTAGTCGATATGTTTTTCCTTCCTCAGGCAACTTTGTCGAATGATGAGTCAAGAGTTGTATTTTTCTGATCTGTTGCTTTTTCATGTTCGCTGTAAGCGCACATTATAAACAATAATAACTCGAGGACGAAACAGGATTACCTGATAGGGTTGTTGTTTGCCCTGCGTTTGCTTGGTACACACTCTTAAAGGGGTGTAAGCATGACAAATAGACTCTTGAATACGTGTACCAATTAGCGTGCCAATCGACTCATCCTTTATTCTTATTTTCTTTGGATCATCCTTACATAATCAGTTAGTCATCCAAAGGTCATTTGTCAAGCATTGCTTCATCTCCCTGACTTAATGGTTGATGCTTCGTTTCTTGCATTTTGACGGTTGGCTTTTTCTTTTTGGCGTTTTCGTTTCTGGTCGTGCATTAATGAGGTGAGAATTCATGATGTCTTCATTAATGCCTTGTAATCAAATTTGCCTATAAAAAGGGTTTCCTTCTGCTATTCCATGTTATCTTCTTCTACATCTTCTTATTATTTTGTTTCTTCATGTCTATTGTGCCTTGGCTATTAATTTTGACTATTAGGCCTACAGATTTCCCATATGTTATCACTAAATTCACCATTTTAGAAAGATGAATGATCTTGTATGGATATGGCTTGTGTCCATGAGCCATGTGATTTACTGCTCCAACGGCTCTTCTTTCCTAGGAAAAAGCTCTCATATGATCATGGTGGTGGATACGTATCTGTACTTTCCTCTTTATTTATCCTGGTGTTGCTTTGTCATCAGGAGACTGCTATAAGAGGTGGTCTCCTTGCGGAGGTGGTGGTTGAGGTGGCGGTGAAGCTCTTTTTCTCCTTTCTCCCTATTGTCTTTCATTTTTTCTTTTTCGCTTCTTGTAATTAACCTTCTTCTTTTCTTCTTCTCCTCCTTTTTGTTCTTCCCTCTCTTTTCCTTTTTTTTTTGTCTTTATTTTTTTTTTGTGAGAGAGGAAGCAGAGAAGTTAATAACTTGTACCGACATAATGATGATTTTAGTAGTACTTATCTTTTTTTGAAAGATGTTACGCCATTCCAAATAGCTTGTCGCCCCTTTTTGCTTGTCTTCATTATGTTCTGTAATCTGGACTTTCTCTAGGATAGCGACCGTGATTGGATTTGGGAAAGTCTCTTGGTTTTCCAATCGCTCATGATGGATGTTTTTGTTTGATGGCAATCTTCTTTTACTCTATATTGGCCATTATGGCAAGACCAATGGGCTGGCTTTTAGATCTTGTTGCTAATAGATCAGGTCCATTTTGCTGATTCAATTCTTAATTTATGGGGAGTAGGAGGAGATGGTGCCTTGGTTTTTTTATTCCTTTTTTGCCTCATTCATATTTCCTTTACCGCTCCCCCTTTCGTGCCTTGATTTAGGTCGGAGGGATTATTCTTGAGATATGGCTCAAACTCTTGTCTTGGGTAGGAAAAACCTTTTGCCATAGTTTTTATTTTAGGAAAATGTGACTCTTTTTATTTTTAGAGCAAGTTATTCTATTAATTTTGGCTCATTACATTAATGTGTAGTGATAGTTTCATCAATCTGTCAATCGGGATATTACATGTTTTAGTCGATCTTTTGATCGGGATATTTACATGTTTTTGTCGATCTTTCAATCAGGATATTTACATGTTTTCATCGATCTTTCACATGGTTCTGTTGTCTTTGCATTCTTTTCTTGGAAAGGAGATGTCCTTTTAAGGCCCTATTCACCTTAACCACTTTTCTTATACGACTTATTTGGGTCTTGTTCTCACGCTTTTTGGGTCGTCAGGAGGGGAGGCTTGCTTCTTCACATCTTTTTATCCTTTTTAGAGCTGGCTTTCCTTCAGTTGTCTTCGTCCATAGGGCATAGCACCGATGTTGCTTCTCCTGCAGGGTCTTCTTTCTTCAATCCGACTTCCTCTTCTCAATACCTTTTGTACTGGGTGGGTTTGTGGAGGGAGAGGCATTTCTCGAGCAGTCTTTTGGCTCTAGTATCGGGCTTTCCTTTGTACGTTAGATCGGAGGAGGGATGTTTCACCTATTTTTAGTCTTAGCGCCTGGTTTTTTGCCTTCTTTTAGTCTTAGTACTCCATTCTTACTCATCCAAGTGTCTGCAAGCTCTATGAGACCTCCATAGATTTTGTGCGCCCTTGCCACTTGATGATTTCTCACACAGTCTCGAAGATTTTCATGGAAACCTCACGTCTTTGTAGTTTGATGATTTCTCATATAGTCTCAAAGACTTTCATGGAAACCTTGCGTCCGCATCCTTGCATTTTGATGGTGAGTCTGTATGTTACTTGTGAGCTGTAAAACTCGAACCATCCTACTTAGCCGTCGACTCTCAACAAAAGTACCAAATGATAAATCACAAAATTTTGTAAAGGAGGATGCCTCTACTTTATTTTAGATGAGGCAAGTTGGAGAAATAAGGGATTAGTTTTAATCGGATCCTTTAGGTGGGAAACTTGCAACAATACTTAGCCTAGTGGACCCGGGTTTCAGCACTCCGACGCTCAAGTTAGTTATCGGGATAAGAAAAAATAATGGCATTAATTTTATAAGAGAGAGTTAGAAGGATTGGCCTTCTAGGAGTGAAACTTGTTATTTATAGTCTAGGAGAGCTTGGAGTAGTGTGTGCAAAAGTGTCCCTATTCTGTGATAAGCAGGGCTTATTTTTATAGGCAGCGATGATTGGACAGTGGCGTGTATCAGACCTTGTCAGTGATATGTTTATTCCGATCGGACAGCTTCAATTGTAGGATTTTCTTCCTTAGTTGGAGGGATCTCAGTGGGCTTCTTCTTGGGCCTCTTTTTGTGATATTGGGCTACTGATTTTGGTTTTTAGGGTGTTATCAATAATAATAATAATAATAATAATCGGTTATTTAAATTTATTAAGAAACTAAAATATAATATTAAATTTTTTATTTATAATTATTTACAGCCAAGCCGATTCAATTTTATACATTTTCAGTAACATTAATAATAATTATAATTTCTATTTTATATAAAATATATAAACAAAATCACACTATCTAGATATAATAATAACACATTCATTTATATTTTCCAATGGTTATCTACATAAATATTAAAGTAAATAAATATATCAAAATTAATAAAATATCTTTTTTCAATAGTTACACAATTGCGGTCTTCGTAACTTGCTGGTCGAGAAATTCTATTTACTTCTGCATTTTAAAATTTTTGCCCTTCATTCGCGCGTTGCACGTTTGCGAAGAAATTTTAATCAACGGTTATTATCACCAAGTCCTTGAGGACAATTTTATTATTAACCCTTAAGAAAGGTTAATCTTTGGTGCAATCTTATTTTTTATCTATTTCGTTTTTTATATTAGATCAAACCAACTTGGCTTACTGATTTGCTGATCGGACTGTCTGATATGCCTTTCAAAACATTACGGTATAGAAAAATAAAAAATATATATAATATTTCCTACAATCTAAATTCTAAAAAAACACTAAATTTAGATAAAAATAATTTGGTTCAAGACTTTAGAAAAATTTTCATGAGAGTCAAGTGTTCAAGGTTTATGTTTTTCTTTCTTTTTTTATATAATTTGTTAAATTTGTGTTAATTATACTTTATTTTGTATTATGAATTTAATTTAAAAATATATAATTTTATATTTTTTAAATCATCAGTAGCAAGATTTAAATATAACGGTGTATCAAAGTAGGGATGAAAATGAAAATAATGATGATGGTGATATCTGATGATTTTTACGTAAATCATGAAAAATGAATTCAATCCTTCCTTCATTTTGAATGAATTTATTTGATATATGCAGCTTATATTTTTTTTTAACAAAATTAAATTTTGATTAATAATGTAAGATCGGTCTATACTTGAAAAGAAAGCTTCAAGCTAAGACTAAGAGAAATGAAAAGAGCACTATAGTGTGTCTTAAAACCTCCATATAGCTGAAAACCTTATTTCATGACCAGCAGTAAGATACACTCTCAATCATGCTCCACCAAAAAGGTGTCTAATGACAATAACTGATCGATTTGATTAAGCAGTATGTAATATACCATCACAAATTACGATGGAACCGTCTAAAACTTTATTTATTGAGAAATTATAGCTTGCTTTAGATCAAGAATCACTCCATCAAATAGACTGACAAAATAAAATCAACTATCATTCCCGAACTTAGGGAGTGATGGACATGCAAATAAGTAAATCCAAATTGATAATCATTCCACTACTTTCCTTCGGCTTTGATGATACCATTCCCTCTACCTCACCGTTCAATTTGTGTTCTAACAATGAGGAATAGCAATGCAAATAAGTTATTGCAATCTCATTCACAAATACAAATTCAATTATAGACCTTAATTTGTTTTCACCGTCCTTAGTACGAAAGGTGAAAAAGGTTAAGGCATAAGGTGCTCATTATCCTTTGCTAACATACGAAGTTATTCTTTTCTTTACCCAAGAAAAGAATAAAAAGTAAAGAAAGAAAGAGGATCATTCCAAAAGTATGCTTAGTTTGCCTCTTGACAAAACTTATAATAATAATAAAAAGCAGAAGAGAAAACCAATGGAAAACAATGTTAATTATAATAACCCCAAATGTATTCAAATGTGAAATTAAATTCTCTTCAACATATGAAGAAAATGCAATTGAGAGAATTGCAAGAAATTTCATAAGTGTGTGCATATATATATATATATATATATATATATATATATATATATATATATATATAGATGACATGATCATAAAGAGCAAAACAATAACAGACTTGCCCAAAGAGCTCAGAAAAACATTCCTTACTCTCAGATAAGTAGGTCTTAAGCTAAATCCTGAGAAGTGAGCCTTTGGAGTATAGCCTGAAAAGTTCCTGAGTTTTATGATCTCATAGTAAGGGATAGAAGCCAACCCCAAAAAGATCTGGGCCATTCTGGATATGAAGCCCCCTAAGATAGTTCAGGATATACAGAAGCTCAATGGTAGAGTCAAAGCCCTAGGAAGATTCATATCTTGCTTGGCTAAGCAATGTTTGCCCTTCTTCGAGGCTCCTAAAAATCTGAAAAACTTCAAATAGAAAGAAGAATTCCAGTAAGCCTTAGAAGCACAGAAGGAATTCTTTACATCCAATGGTAGAGCCAGGACTCTAGGGTCAAAGAGGCACACATTATAATTTTAATATAGAAAATTAAAAGCTGAAAACAAGTGTAAATTGTACCACAACAATTTATTTCTTTTAAAATTAAAAAAAAAGATAATAATTAAAATTAAATAAAAATATAACTTTTATAATTGTCCTCGATGCAATTTTTTATTTTGAAATCACTGAATAATTAGCTCATTATCAATAATATCAAATACATCTCTTTCTATTCAAGCAATTTTGTTCTAGGCCCTTTTATAAGAAAGTTATTAGACTAAATACAATTTTGTTCTAGGCCATTTATGTGCAAAGCTACAATGTATCCTTTATCTTTAAACAGAAAATTCAAGGTGAATTCTAATTAATTGTCTCTGAAATCTACCATATGGATCCACCCATGTTTATTACTTCCTCTATTTACACTTTGTTAAATTATTTAACAAAATCTAAATAATTTATGAAATAATTAAAAAATAAATTAGGGTAAATTTTGATAAACATGGTATTAAAATTTATAAGAAAAAGTAGAATTTTACTATCAATTGTTAATTGAAGTGATGAAAATACTTGTTAATTCCACTTTAAATCTAAAAGAATTCAAAAATTGCAACAAAAAAATAAAGCAAAAAGGAAAGGGAAAGTAATAATATGCTTTGTGTAAAAGGAGAATGGGAAAATGAAGAAAAGGGGTAAAGAACTAAAGATGTAGTAACATGCAAGTGAAAGAAAGAAAGAAAGAAAGTGTAAGTGAGATTGTGAGAAAACATGGGAAAAGGACAAATGGGAAGGTGAAGAGGCAAATATACAATAAGTTAATTATTTGACTTTAATAAGTAGTCATTAACTTTTTTATTTTTAAAATTTTTTAATGTATTATTGAATTTTATTATGGTTATTATTGAATTAAAAGTTAACGGGGTGGTTAAAGTGAATTAGGGTATATATATATATATTAAAAAAAATTGAGGGTGTGCACTTGACTCTAACATGGCTCCGCCACCACTTACATTACCGGCACCACTAAGCCGACCCCAGGTTGTTGAAATTTTGTATAATGACTTAGCTGTTTCTGATGGTGCTGTAGGTTCGATTTTAATTCAGGAAGAAGGCACTCAACAGTTCCCGATGTACTACATTAGCAAAGTCCTTCGAGGTTCCAAACTGAAGTATCTATCAATCTTGGAGCAATTGGCCTTCACACTGGTCACCTCGGTAATAAAGCTACGACCATATTTCCAAATGCACACCATAATGGTCCAGCCTAACTCAAGTCTTCGAAAAGTATTACAAAGATCAGAAGCTTTGGGAAGGCTGACAGAGTGGGCAGCTCGTCTAGACAAATTTGACATAAGATATAAGCCATGTCTCGCAATAAAGGTGCAAATTCTGGAAGATATTGTCGTAGACTTACACACCTTACCACTTGAGCCAACCAAATTCTCATGGAGCTTATATGTAGATAGGGGTGTGTGTTAGGAAAGAGCAGGGGTTGGTGTGGTATTAATCAGCCTAGGAAAGATCCACATTTAAGGGATGGCACACATAACTTTCCCAGCATCTAACAATGTAGCAGAATATAAGGCATTTTGTTTTGGCTTGCAGATGGCAATTGAGGTCAAACCAGACTCACTAGAAATTTTTAGTGATTCTAAATTAGTAGTGAGCCAATTGTTAGGAAAATTTAAAACTAAGGAAGACTCTATGGTCCAGTACATAGAGATTACATTGGCACTTCTAGCCAAGCTAGAGGGGGATTGGAATTTTCTGGCCAATCACACAAATACCTCGAGTAGAGAATCAAGAAGGAGATGCCCTAGCAAAATGGGCTACCCTTAGAAGCTCGATTCAAATAATAGATATTATCCAGGAAACAATCTCGCAACCAACTTATGAAACATATCAACTTCAACTACAGGAGTTAATGGATAGATGGTGCCTTTCTATTTTTCAATATTTGACTTCAGGAACCCTACCCAAAGACCAAGTACAAAGCCCGAAAAATAATCAAGAGATTAAGCCTTTATGCAATACTAGATGACAAATTGTACCGGTGATCTTTCTCACACCCCTGGACACTATGTTTTAGTATAGAAGAAGGATATTACACACTGAGAGAAATACACGAAGATATATGTGGTGCATACGAGGAAGCACAAGCTATAACTCATAAAGCATTGTTACAAGGATACTATTGGCCCTTAATGGAAACAGATGGAAAGGACTTGGTTCAGAAGTGCAACAAGTGCCAAAGGTTTGCAAACATTAAACACCAAAGCTCTACTCGGTAGAAACTAAATCACAGTCCATAGCTTTTTGCCCAATGAGGAATATATATTCTTAGGCCTTTACCCTAAGCAACCGGACAGCGAAAGTTTTTAGTGGTGGCAGTAGACCATTTCACTAAGTGGGTAAAAGCCAAAACCCTTTCCACTATCACACCTACAAATGTGATCAAATTCTTGCAAAAAAAAATGTCATAATGAGATTCAGGATCCCACACTCCATCATCACTGATAATAGGAAGTAGTTTGATTGCCAAGCTTTCAAGTTATTTTGCTTAAAATTAAATATCTAGTTGTGCTTCAATTCAGTATACCTACCACCCCTAGTCCAATGGAATGATCGAGGTTACCAACCAAAATATCTTATCAGGGCTCAAGATAAGGTTAGATGAAGCTAAAGGACTTTGAGTGGATGAGCTCAATACTGTGTTATAGGCCTACCAAAGTTCACTGCAAGCAGTAACTAGAGTAATGCCATTTTCTCTCATATATGGAGTTAAAGCAGTTATTCCCTGTGAGTTAGGAATTCAAGTATTCGAACCTCCAAATAAGGCGAAGAAAATGAAGCTAATCTCCTTTATCACTTAGATCGACTAGAAGAATAAAGAGAACTCACATAGATTCAGTTGGCAGCATATAAGCAATGCATGGCATCATATCATGATTGAAGAGTGAAGCTAAAGAACTTTTAAGTAGGATAGCTTCTCCTCAAGAAGGTCATCGCAGCGCAGAATTATACAGGGGTCAGTAAGTTAAACTCGAACTGGAAAGGCCTATACCAAATTCATGAAGTTATCAATGGAGGCGCTTATAAGCTCAAAGATCTCTCAGGCAAGATCTTGCTACACTTATGGAATGTTTTGATTTTTAAGCAGTACTACCAATAGTTTGGCATCATCGCCATTTCAATTTATTTTTTCATAAACATGTTGGGTGTTATCGCCATTTTAGTTTGTTTTATTTTAATAAATTCTAGCTCACTAGCAATACCGCCCACTGAGCATATGTTCACCTAAAACATTGAATCCAATAAAAAGTTATTTCATACTAGTAATATTTCTTTGGTACATAAGCTCATCAGCACTCTCGCTAACCAAACACGAATCCGATAAATAAACAAACTCTTTCAGTTTTGTTTTTTGATAAAGAACATAAAATTAATCTAAGTATGAATCGATCTAAGTCTTGCAAAATGAGCAATTTGTACTTAAGGCAAGCAAACAATGTTCAGAAAGGAAGAGAAAATATCAATAAAATAGTAACGATAAAAACAATTAGTCCTCATCTGGATACACTTTATCTAGCCAGATGAGTTCAAGGTCGAGATATTTCCTTTTTACAATAGAAACTAACTTAGCACTATAAGCTAAGCACTTATTGGCTACTATTTCAATAAATTTCTTTTCCAACTCCGAACATCTCTTTCCTAGCTTTGCTTTCTCTAATGTGGTCTTTTCTAGCTCGGTGATGACGACCTGCATACCCTTCTTCTCCCAAGTAAGAGACCCTTCTATCTTTGCTACCTTTTTCTCAGCCTCGGTAACTTTAAGCTCAGCCTCCTTTAGCTTGGTGAGTGAACTAGCTGAAGCCTGATTAGCTTAGTGTTATTTCTTGATTAGAGAGTTCATCTTGACGATAACAGCACCGACAATCAATGACCCTTGCCAAAGGAAAAAAGTTAGACAACAAAATAAAATAGAGAAAATGCTAAATCAATAATGCCTTACCTAGACCTGGTGCCTCTTCATAACCAAAAAGAGTTGCTTATTTCACCTCTTGGCTACGATTCGACCAAAATCAAAAGGTCGATCCTTTGGGGGAAAGGTGAACCCCTGTTGAAAGAGCTTGATATACTATCTCCTAAAAACCCCTTACCTACCCTAACTCCCTCTCTAGAAGTTTTAAAAGCCTCAGTGACGCTTATAATGTGTTCTAAATAATAGGAAAAAGAAGAAAAGAAAAAAAGAATGCAAAACAAACCTGTTGAGCGAGATGTATGGAGAAGTAAAAGGGAATGGAGGAAATCTTCAACAAAAATGAAAATGCATAAAGAAATGGGAAGAATAAGCAAGATAAGTGAACAGAGATAGGAATAGGGATAAAAAGTAAAGAAATGGAAAATGAATATCAAAGAAGGCTTATATAGCAAGAATGGGCCCCTAACTGCATACACGTAGAGGCTAGATATTCATCCCCAAGTGAGTCTAGATATTCATAAGTCGAAGCGCCAATGTCCTGTTAGGTACATCCTCTAGCCGCCGTTTCCCGACAACCCAGGTGCCATGATTAACGGCCATTTAAGGCACTAATGCAGATTGAGGTGTTACTTTATCAATTCTCAGAGCAGATGTTTCAAGTAATGTATGTGACATAAATGTCCTAAACTTAGAGGGCACTTATGATAACAAGGCCCAACAACAACCTGATTTATTCATAAATAACCACTAGCCCGATTCACTAAACATTGAGAGAATTTGTTTGATATCGTCTAGAATTTAGATTTGCTCCTTAAGATTAGAAAAAGGAGGATTATCCAATTCAGGGAGAATAAGAGCTTTTTTGGAAAAGGAACTCCACTGGTAGCTTTCTAATCAAAGAAGAACTCCTGGCTTATATATAAAGCTCGAATCAGGTATAAAACCTAAGTTTTTTCTGATTATCCTTCTTGATCACAAAAACACTAACTTGACCATCGGAGCTTCTCTCGTCGGAATATCCCGACCGATTTGTCTGTATCTT
The DNA here is from genome assembly GCA_037975025.1 of Excoecaria agallocha. Lineage (NCBI taxonomy): Eukaryota > Viridiplantae > Streptophyta > Magnoliopsida > Malpighiales > Euphorbiaceae > Excoecaria > Excoecaria agallocha. The sequence goes on from CM075815.1 coordinate 45,171,055, forward strand.
TTCAGGTGTTCAGTGAAAATGAAGAGTTTGTCCCATCATTAATGATGATGATGATGATGATGATGATGATGATTGATAAATCATAAAATTTCATAAAGAATGGTGCCTCTTTTTTATATTAGACGAGGCAGGTTGGAGAAATAAGGGATCAGTTTTGATTGGGTCCTTCAGGTGGAAAACCTGCAATAATACTTAACCCAGTGGACCCGAACTTCAGCACTCTAACGCTCAAGTTAGCTATCGAGATAAGAAAATATAATAAAGTTAATTTTATAAGAGAGAGTTAGAAGGGTTGGCCTTCTTGGAAGTAAACCTATTATTTATATTTTGGGAGAGCTTAGAGCAGTGTGCACAACAGTGTCCCTATTCTATGACAAGCATTGCCTATTTCTGTAGGCAATGGTGATTGGACAATAGCATGTATCAGACCTTGTTAGTGAGATATCAAATCTGATTGGACAGCCTCAATTGTAGGATTTTCATTCTTAGTTGGAGGGATCTCAGTGGGCTTCTTGTTGGGCCTTTTTTTCGTGATATTGGGCTATTAGTTTTGTTTTTTAGGGTGTTATCAGATATCCCCCGTTGAACAGTTTGATAGGAGATCGAAGTAGCGATTGTGTAGTTAAATTGTTTATGGGATTTCATTATCGGAGGTGTTCTTTTTGTCCAATTGATCGAGACAACCAAGGTGGTTGTGGCTTGTAGGAGGCCACGTTGCCCTTCAGCATTCGTAAGGCGTGAACCATAGTGGTCCGAATATCAAAGAGACCTCTGTCTTGAAATGACAGGATTAATTACTTTGGTGAGGCATTTTTGAAATATTAATCAGGATGATTCATCGATTAGAACTAGAGATTTATCATCCTTAGGCTAGAATTAATTGACCTGGAGAGACATTTTAAGCCATTGATCGGGATGGTCCGTATTGAAATTAAAGAAACGTCAATCTTGGGCTAGAATTAGTGTGCCTGAAGACGCACTTTGAGGTGTCGATCGGGATGGTCCATAAATCGGAATTAAAGAAATATCAGCCTTAGGCTGGAATTGGTTGGCTTAAAGAGGCACTTTGAGGCATCATCGGGATGATCCATCGATCAAAATTAAAGAAACATCAGCCTTGGGCTAGAATTAATTGGCTGGAGAGGCCCTTTGAGGCATCGATCGGTTATGATTCGCCAGTCGAAATTAAAAAAAAATCAGCCTTAGGCTGGAATTGATTGGCCTGAAGAGGCATTTTGAGGCGTCAATCGGGATGGTTCGTTGATCGGAATTAGAGAGTCGTTAGCCTTGGGCTGGAATTGATTATGCAAAATACTTTTGATTTATTATAAATATTGTATTTTTGTTTTTTAACCTGTTTAAAGAGTTTCGTTGCTTCTTTTGCTAGCGGTTCCTTTCATATTTCAGTCCATATGCCTTTTCTTTCCTCGAAGGGTTTGGTGACAGATGAATCAAGGGCCTTAGCTCTTTCGGCTATTCTCTTTGTATCTATCATAGACATATATTTGTGGATATCATTATTTTTGGAAGGAGGTGGAGTTACCTAATGATGTTGTTGTCTGCTTAGTGACCCCTTTTTGGATTTCATTCGATGCACCTTTAGTGACCCCTTTGGTTTTTAGCAGATATGCTTTTCCTTCCTCGGGCAACTTTGGCGAATGATAAGTCAAGAGTTATATTTTTCTGATCTAATGCTTTTTCATGTTCGCTGTAAGTGCACATTATAAACAATAATAACTCAAGGACGGAATGGGGTTACCTGACAGGGTTGTTGTTTGCCCTACGTTTGCTTGGTACATGCTCTTAAAGGGGGTGTAAGCGTGACAAATAGACTCTCGAATACGTGTGCCAATCAGCTTGCCAACCGACTTATGCTTTATTCTTGTTTCCTTTAGATCATCCTTACGCAATCAGTTAGTCGTCCAAAGGTCATTTGTCAAGCGTCGCTTCATCTCCATGACTTAATGGCGGATGCTTCGTTTCTTGCATTTTGACGGTTGGATTTTTCTTTTTGGCGCTTCAGTTTCTGGTCGTGCATTAATGAGGTGAGAATGCATGATGTCTTCATTAATGCCTTGTAATCAAATTTGCCTTTAAAAAGGGTTTCCTTTCACTATTCCATACTATCTTCTTCTTATTATTCTGTTTCCTCATGTCTATTACGCCTTGGCTATTGAGTTTGACTATGAGGCCTCCAGATTTCCCATGTGTTATTGTCAAATTCACCATTTTAAAAAGATGAATGAAGAAAGGTACCCTTTGTCTTGTCTGAATATGGCTTGTGTCCATGAGCCATGCAATTTACTGCTCCAACGGTTCTTCTTTCCTAGTATAAGTCTCTCACCTGATCATGGTGGTGGATACGTATTTGTACTTTCCTCTCTATTTATCCTGGTGTTGCTTTGTTGTCAAGGGACTACTATAAAAAGTGGTCTCATTGCGGAGGCGGTGGTCGAGGTGGCGGCCAAACTCTTTTCCTCCTTTCTCTCTGTTGTCTTTCTTTTTTTGCTTTTTCGCTTTTTGTAATTAGCCTTCTTTTTTTCTTCTTCTCCTCCTTTTTGTTCTTCCCTCTCTTTTCCTTTCTTTTGTCTTTATTTTTTGTTTTGTAGGAGAGGAAGCAAAGAGTTTTAGCCGTGCCTTTCCAAACAAGAAGAACGAAAGCCGATCGACAAGAATGCTATTTATGTAGATCGTAGGAAGAGCACTATCTATGTACTTTATACTTTTTGGAATGAATATAATTTCCTTATTGGCGTGTCTATTCTTCCTCTTATATATATATATATATATATATATATATATATATTCGACATTTTGTAGTGGAAACAAGAGGGAATTTTTAAAACTGGCAAGAAGTTAATAACTTGTACCAATATAATGATGATTTGAGTAGTACTTATCTTTTTTTCTAAAAGACGTTGTGCCGCCCCTTTTTGCTTGTTTTTATTATGTTCTGTAATCTGGACTTTCTCTAGGACAGCGACCATGATTGGATTTGGGGAAGTCTCTTGGTTCTCCGATCGCTCATGATGGATGTTATTGTTTGATGGCAATCTTCTTTTACTCTATATTGGCCATTATGGCAAGACCAATAGGCTGGCTTTTAGATCTTATTGCTAACAGATCAGGTCCGTTTTGCTGATTCAATTCTTAATTTCTAAGAAGTATGAGGAATGGCGCTTTGGTTTTTTTTATTCCTTTTTTTGCCTCGTTCATATTTCCTTTACCTCTCCCCCTTTCATGATTTGATTTAGGTCGGAGGGATTCTTCTTGCTATATGGCTCAAACTCTTGTCTTGGGTATGAAAAACCTTTTTCCATGGTTTTTATTTTGGGTAAATGTGACTCTTTTTTTAGAGCAAGTTATTCTATTAATTTTGGCTCATTATATTAATGCATAGTGATAGTTTCATCAATCTGTCGATCGGGATATCACATGTTTTCATCGATCTTTTGATCGGGATATTTACTTGTTTTCGTCGATCTTTTGATCAGGATATTTACATATTTTCATCGATCTTTCGCATGGTTATGTTGTCTTTACATTCTTTTCTTGGAAAGGAGATGTCCTTTTAAGGCCCTCTTCACCTTAACCATTTTTCCTATACGACTTATTTGGGTCTTGTTCTCACCCTTTTTGGGTCTTCAAGAGGGGAGGCATGCTTTTTCACATCTTTTTCTCCTTTTCAGAGCTGACTTTCCTCTAATTGTCTTCGTCCACAGGGCGTATCACCAATGCTGCTTCTCCTATAGGGTCTCATTTCTCCAATTCGACTTTCTCTTCTCAGTACCTTTTGTACTGGGTGGATTTATGGAGGGAGAGGCATTTCCCGAGCAGTCTTTTGGCTCTAGTGTCAGGCTCTACCTGATTCGCTTGGGGAACACAAAGGGGAGGTGATTGTTTTCCTCTCCCTAAAATGTTTTCCTGTACGCTAGTTCGGAGAGTCCCGCATTCCCTTTGTGCGTTAGACCAGAGAAGGGATGTTTCGCCTATTTTAAGTCTTAGCACCTGGTTTTTTTTGCCTTCTTTTAGTCTTAGTACTCCATTCTTACTCATCCAAGTGTCTAGCGCTCTATGAGACCTCTATAGAGTCGATGCGCCCTTGTCACTTGACGATTTCTCACGCAGTCTCGAAGACTTTTATGGAAACCTTGTGTCTTTGTAGTTTGACGATTTCTCATGTAATCTCGAAGACTTTCATGGAAACCTTGCATCCGCGTCCTTGTATTTTGATAGTGAGTCTGTATGTTGCTTGCGAGCTGTAAAACTCGGACCATCCTGCTTATAGCCGTTGACTCTCAATGAAAATACCAAATAATAAATCACAAAATTTTGTAAAGGAGGGTACCTCTACTTTATGTTAGATGAGGCAGGTTGGAGAAATAAGGGATTAGTTCCGATCGAATCCTTTATGTGGGAAACCTGCAACAATACTTAGCCTGGTAGACCAGGGTTTCAGCACTCCGACGCTCATGTTGAATAATGGCGTTAATTTTATAAGAGAGAGTTAGAAAGGATGGCCTTGTAGGAGTGAAACATGTTATTTATAGTCTAGGAGAGCTTGGAGCAGTGTGCGCAACAGTGTCCCTATTATGTGATAAGCATGGCCTATTTCTATAGGCAGCGGTGATTGGACAGTGGCGTGTATCAGACTTTGTCAGTGAGACATTCAATCCGATCGGACAGCTTCGATTGTAGGATTTTCTTCCTTAGTTGGAGGGATTTCGATGGGCTTCTTCTTGGGCCTCTTTCCGTGATATTAGGCTACTGGTTTTGTTTTTTGGGGTGTTATCAATAATAATAATAATAATAATAATAATAATAATAATAATAATAATAATAATAATAATAATAATAATAATAATAATAATAATAATAATAATAATAATAATAATAATAGGCTATTTAAATTTATTAAGAAATTAAAAAATAATATTAAATAATTTATTTATAATTATTTATGGCCAAGCTGGTTCAATTTTATACATTTTCCGTAACATTAATAATAATTATAATTTCTATTTTATATAAAATATATAAACAGAATCACACTATTTAGATATAATAATAAGACACATTCATTTATATTTTCCAATGTTTATCTACATAAATATTAAAGTAAATAAATATATCAAAATTAATAAAATATCTTTTTTTAATAATTACACAATTGCGTTCTTCTTAACTTGCTGGTCGAGAATTTCTATTTACTTCTGCATTTTAAAATTTTTGCCCTTCATTCGCGCGTTGCACGTTTGTAAAGAAATTTTAATCAACGGTTATTATCACTAAGATATTGAGGACAATTTTATTATTAACCCTTAAGAAAGGTTAATCTTTGGTGCAATCTAAGTTTTTATCTATTTCGTTTTTTATATTAGATCCAACCAACTTGGCTTACTGGTTTGCCGATCGGACTGTCTGATATGCCTTTCAAAACATTACGGTATAGAAAAATTAAAAATATATATATATAATATTTCCTACATTCTAAATTCTAAAAAAAAACACTAAATTTAGATAAAAATAATTTGGTTCTAGACTTTAGAAAAATTTTCATGAGAGTCAAGTGTTCAAGGTTTGTGTTTTTTTTTCATTTTTCTTTTTATATAATTTGTTAAATTTGTGTTAATTATACTTTATTTTGTATTATGAATTTAGTTTAAAAATATATAATTTTATATTTTTTAAATCTTCAGTAGCATGATTTAAATATAACGGAGTATCAAAGAAGGGATGAAAATGAAAATAACTATGATGGTGATATCTGAAATGTAGAAGGTTTTTGGTGAAGAAGACGTTATCTTATTAACTGAGATGTCAAGAATATTTATACACGTAACAGTTCCTTGTATGAAGGAATTCAAAATACAAAATGAATGAATTCAAAATACAAATAGAGTCCTATCTAACTATACATCTAACAAACGTATAATATGAAATATTCTTGTAACTAACTTATTTTTTAATTCAAACATGTGCCAGCTGGTAATCTTAACTATTATAGTTCATATGCCCCCGCAAGATAGGTCACGATTTGAGAGGCCTATCGTGGATGTGAAAGTTTGAAATTGTTGTCGAGACAGTGACTTAGTAAGAGCATCCGCTAGTTGATCAGCAGATGACACATGAGCAACACGAAGAAGACCAGATTGAACTTGCTTTCTGATAAAATGATAGTCAATAGCCACATGTTTCATGCGAGAGTGAAAGACTGGATTGGAGCACAGCTAAGTGGCACTAACATTATCACAGTAGATTACAGGAGATTTGGAGCATGAAAACCCAAGTTCTATAAAGAGAGAGTTGAGCCAGCTTAGTTCAGAAACAGTGGCAGCAAATGAGCGATATTCCACCTCAGTGGAGGATCTGGCAATAGTCTTTTGTTTCTTGGATGACCAGGAGATGAGGTTACGTCTAAGATAAATAAGATATGCACTGGTAGAAGAGAAGTCATCTTTGTTGCCTGCCCAGTCAGAGTCAGAAAAGGCATGAAGTGAAAATGAAGATTGTCTGTGAATGAGTAGGCCTTTATGCATGGTGCCACGTAAATATCGTAACACTCTCTTGACTAGTGACCGGTGATCTGATGTTGGTTGGTGCATGAATTGTGAGAGCTTGTTAACTGCAAAGGATACGTCAGCACGAGTGAGGGACAAGTATTGAAGACTACCAACTATTTCGCGATATTCTGTGGGATCTGATAATAAGGTGCCTGAGTTGAGAGTGGAAAGGAACTAGGAGGGAAGGGAGTGGACACTGGCTTAGCATCAATCATATTAGTGTAATGTAGTAGGTCACCAATGTAGCGCCGTTGAGAGAGCTGAAGTCCATATGAGTGAGGAATAACTTCCATACCCAGAAAATAGGATAAAGAACCGAGATCTTTTAATGAGAACTTGTGAGCTAGAGAAGTAACAAAGTGTGAAATAAGACCATTGTTGTTACCCGTTATTATTATATCATCAACGTATACCAAGACATACACCAAATGTTGACCATCTTTGAAATGAATAGAGAAGTGTCTGTGACAGAATTGTGGAAACCTGATGTGATGAGAAACTATCGTAGTTCATGATACCATGCTCTTGTGGCTTGCTTGAGGCCATAGATAGCTTTGCAAAGTTTACATACATGGGTGGGATGATCAGAATCAGTGAAGCCCGAAGGTTGAGCCATGTAAAACATCTTCAGAGAGGTATCCCTGAAGGAAAGCATTGTTAACATCTAATTGTCGTAGAGGCCATCCATGACTGACAGCAAGACTGAGCACCAATTGGATGGTAGTGGTCTTGACCATAGGACTGAAGGTTTTATGGTAGTGCACATCAGGTCTTTGATGAAATCCCTTTGCTACTAACCTCACTTTAAACCTGTCAATAGAGCCATTAGAGTTTCTTTTAATATGAAAAATCCATTTGCACCCAACTATATTGGAAGCATGAGTAGAGGGGACTAACTCCCATGTGCTATTACGAACTAGAGCATCAAATTCTTCACACATGGCCTGATGCCATTTGGGATGTTTGAGAACTTGAGTTACAGAGGTAGGTTCAATTTCCAAAGGTGGGTTAACTTAGGCATGAAGGGTGAGTTTTTGAATAGGTTTGTGAATATTGTTTTGAGCTCGAGTTATCATGGAATGAAGGGAAGTAGTGGGAATAGCAGCTGGTCGTTCCAGATCAACAGGAGGGGCAGACTGTTCTTGTAAGGGCACTTCAGGGGGAGTGATGTCTGATCTGTAAGGATGACTAGGAAGAGAAATAAGGAGAGGTGATGGAATCCAAGTGTCGACAGTTGTGGTGCTAGGACGAGGTAGCTGTTTGTGGAGAGACATATAGGGAAACACTGACTCGACAAATCGAACATGACGAGAAGTAAAGAGTTTGGATGTAGATGGATCAAAGCAGTGATAAGCACTTTGGGTGTGAGAATAGCCTAGGAAAATGCATGGTTTAGAGCGTGTATCTAGTTTGTGAATGGCATATGGTTTAATCATGGATAACATAAGCAACCAAAGATTTTAATTTGGAATAATTTGGTGGATTGTTAAAGATTAACTTATAAGGAGAAGAAAGAGATAAGGTAGATGTGGGCATGCGATTGATAAGGTAGACAGCTGTGGCAAATGCATATGGCCAAAAAATTAAGGGAAGAGAGGCTTGAGAGAGTAACGTGAGGCCTGTTTCTACTATGTGTCTATGTCTTCTTTCGGAGTAACCATTGTGTTCAGGTGGTGTGAGGTGGGGTGGTTAGATGGGAGATACCATGGAGTGAGAGATAGTCTTTTAGGCTGGTATATTCTCCACCATTATCAGAGTAAAGTGTTTGTATTCTCCTTTGGAAATAGTTTTCAACAATAGCTTTGAAACGGATGAAGATGTTTTTGACTTCAGATTTTCGTTGCATAGTGTAAAACCATATATATTTAGTGAAATGATCAACAATATAACATAATATTTGAGGCCATCTGGAGAGGTAACCGATGAGGTCCAAACATTAGAGAAGATAATTTGTAATGGATGATGAGATACAAGAGATGAAGATGAAAAAGGTAACTTGTGGCTTTTATTACATAAATAAGCATAACATTTAAGTTCTTTAGACAGAGAAGATGATAAATCTAATTGATAGTGAGTAATAAGATGTTTCAAAATGGGATAAGATGGATGACCTAAACGTTGATGCCAACTTAAGGGTGTAGTTTTATTGATGGAAAATGCAAGGATTGGATTCTGGTGATGAGATTCTTGCTGGCCATTCATACACTCCCTCCTTGGTGTCGCCCTTCAAGATGATTGCCCCTGTCTGAAGATCCTTAACATAAAAAGCAAAAGGTAAGAATTCAACAGATGTATTATTTGATGCACAAAACTGCGAAATGGAAATTAAATTCCTTTTCATATCAGGCACACAAAGAACATTGTCTAAGGTAAATTTGTTGGAGGGAGTAATAAGAGAAGTAGAACCAGTGTGGTTGATGGAGTGTCCAGTTCCGTCGCCAATCATGACATCATCTGAACCAGTATAAGGTGTGTGAAGAGAGAGATTATTGAGATCGGTGGTGATGTGATGAGATGAGATGCTCCACTATCTAGAAGCCAAGGTTGAGTTGCAGATGATGGTGTAGTCATGAACTGGGCTTGAGGGTGCCATGAAGGTGAGATGGTAGGAAGGGAACTGGTGAAATTGTTGCTTGGTGACACTGGAACAATGCGATAGGATAGACATCTTTTGGCAGTGTGACCCTGTATACCACAGATCTGACAATAACCGAGGTATGGTTTGGAGGGTGGTCGAGGACCACGAGATGGTGCATTGAAGTTTGAAGATCGTCTGGTGAAATTATTGCGGGTCTGTTGATTTGAAGGAGGATGCCAGTTATTAGATTGCTGTTGATTGGAGTTGGGACGCCAGTTGGTGGATGTTTTGTGAGTGGGGTTGGCAGTGATCGGAAAGGTGGTTTCTGGTTTTATAGGAGATGATATAGATGTCTCAAATGTAAGAAGTTTCTCGTGAAGTTCATCAAATGTTATAGCTGTATCTCTGACTTGTACAGCTCGGACTAGTTCCTTGTAGTCTTCACCCAATCCATCAAGTATTTTTTCAATTAAATCATCTGCATCCATTGGTGCTCCAAGAATCGCCAGTTCATCTGCTTCTGCTTTAACAAAGTGTAAAAATTCAGTGATACTCATGGTACCTTTGGTGGGATTTTTTAGACGATTTTTAACTTGCTTGATCCATCCCCTTGATGGTTTAGCATAGGTGTTAGCAAGTGTGGTCCATGCTTCATGAGAGGTTTTTGCTCTAGCAATAAATGGGATAATTTCAGGGGATAATGATCCAATGAGGGCATTGAATATGAGTTGATCTTGGCGAATCCATATATGAAACGCAGGGTTTGGGTTGGTGATGTCATTGTCAGTAATGATTTTTGGAGGACAAGGTTTTGTGCCATCAATATAGCCAAAAAAATCATATCCAATAAAGAGAGTTTCAAATTGAAGTTTCCATGATAGGTAGTTATTTGAGGTTAATTTGAGAGGAGCTTGAGCTGAGATGTTAATAGTGATAAGGTGGGATTGATGGGGATTGAGTGTTAAAGCATGAACTGGGTTGTGTATTTCAGAAGGATTTGCCATGATGAAATGAGGGAGAAGAAGGAGATAATTAAGATGTTAAAGAAACAAAATAAAGGACTGTATGCGCTGATACCATGTAGAAGGTTTTTGGTGAAGAAGAAGTTATCTTATTAACTGAGATGTAAAGAATATTTATACACGTAACAGTTCCTTGCATGAAGGAATTAAAAATACAAAATGAATGAATTCAAAATACAAATAGAGTCCTATCTAGCTATACATCTAACAAACATATAATATGAAATATTCTTGTAACTAATTTTGTAATTCAAACATGTGCCAGCTGGTAATCTTAATTACTGTAGTTCATATGAAATAGGATTTGGCATGAATTGATTAACCAATTTATAATCTACTTTTCGAATCTAATACATTCAAATGTTCGAAAATATTTAACATCTAAAATTATTTGACCAAAATTAAATAAATTTGATAGTTGTAAATTCTCAGTTGCTTAGTTAAAAAGAATAATTTAATCTATTTTATTTTCGTCTCACTTATGATTATGAGCTTATATTATTTCACTTAAATTTTTAATGCGAAATTTATTTCAGTAATGATTACATTGTTAACAACTATATATAATATTATAAAAATAATAATTCTGATTCATAATTGAATATTTCAACATTGAACTACCTTTTACCTTGCTAAAATGGAAAGCCTTATGCCTTTCTGCTTTCAATTTAATTAATTAGTAGTAGTAAACTTAAATTATCGTGCCACCACTGTCAACGGTAAAACAATAATTTTAGCACCTGTACGCACAATATAATGCTGCTATTATTTTCTGCTTTTGCATCCAACCTGCAATTTAGTATATATTGCAACGGTGTCTGTATGTTATATTGCTATAGGTCACATTTGTCATAGCGATTTATATTCGTCGCTAATTTGTCTCTATTTTACTTTTTAATCTATATTTTAATGAATTGTGAAATATATCGCTAGAAAATGCTCGTTAAAGCATATTTTCAGTTTGTTTTAACAATTTATTAAATAAATTCCTTTAATTTTGAATGCACCAATAAAGTTCAGAGTACGATTTTAATTTTTTTTAGCTTTGGGGCATAGTTATTTATTTTTCCTATAACAAAGTGAAACCGTGTCTGTCAATTTAATAATTATATTAAGTCTATTTTGAAAAGTTTTTTATTATAAAATCTTTTTCCTTTTTGTCCTTTATGCGATGCACAATTTTAACTATTATGAGATTTTGAATAGAAAAATTGCCGCGATGAATGTAACGGAAGGATTATTTGTATTTACACGTTCATTCTTCAACCAGAAGTATTAACAGAATTAATTACTAGTAGTAAACTTAAATTATCATGTCTTCCTCCTTCTGGCAAAACAATAATTTAGCAACTGTACGCATTACGCACAATGCAACGCCATCTATATAATGCTGCTATTACTTCCTCCTTTCGCATCCAAACTGCAAGAGAAAAGAATTCAGAAAAAAAGAGAAAAAAAACCAAAATGACTGCTGAGAAGGATCGAACAACAGTCGTTCAAGAAACAAAAGAAAAGGAGCGAACAACAAAAACAACTCTTTCAAAAACAAACATATGGGTGAGACGTAAAAGCTTTCTGCTAATGTTGTTAGCTTTCCTATACTTTGTTTCAGGGGGGGCAATAAAGTCAAAGCCAGAAGCGCAGGCGGTGGCGGAGGCAGTGCAGCTACCACAATGGTTCCGCCAGTGGCTGGACTCGCAAGAAGCAGAGATGGGCAAGGCGAGCTTAAAGTACGAGAATGTTCAAGGATCAGGGTGGAATATAAGGTGCAAGGACTTGCAAGCTGAGAATCAAAAACCAGAATGGGTAAACATTTATATATCACCAGAGAACCCCTCAAAGGAAGGAGGAGATGGAGAGTCTGGTCTGCGTTGTACTACCTGTACCAAGCCTATTCCTCCAACTCCAACTCCACCTCCACCTCCACTTCCAACTCCACCTCCACCTCCACCTTCACCTCCAGTAAGTGTTAAACATACTTTGAATTTCGTTTTTGTCCTCAGTAAGTGCTAAACTACTCAATCGCCTCATCAATATTAATTATGCATTATTCTTATTATTATTTTTTTCTGTCCTTCCAGAGTTGCACATATCATTCAGAAACACAAAGTACTGAACTTGAGATGGAGCTGAGAAACAAAATACAATTCAAACTTCGGGAACTACTTCGAAATGAGATCTCCATGCAAACTTCTGGAGCATGTAAAGAAGCAGCTCCAAGCAACATACAGCATCGGCTTCAGGCATCTTTCCAGAACATACTTGAAACTGAAATTCAAAATATACTTGAAGCTGAACTTGAGATGGTGTTGAAAGAGACAATGAATGTCAAAATCCGGGAACAACTTCAAAATGAGATCTTCAAACAAACATCTAAACCATGTAAAGAAGCAGCTACAAGCAGCATGAAGCATCAGCTTCAGACATCTTTCCAGAAGATACTTGACTCTGAAATTCGAACAATACTTGAAGCTGAAACTAAAGAATCTTCATGGTATTAACTATCTTATTTTTATCAGTTTTAGTTTAATGTAGCTTTTTTTTTTTTAATTTTTGGTTTATTAATTTAACTTTCTTTTCTCTATGTATAGGGAATCACGTGGAGTTTCCAAATGATCATCAAGGCATTTAGCATGTGTTTGGACATGTGATTTTTATATTATCTATTTATTAGATTTGTGTTCTGTTTCTTTAAATAAGAATGACATAATCAGATATGTGTTTTGCCCGCCTACGTACTACTTAAGGGTTGTCTTCTGTTCTTCTGTTTTCGATCTTGTTGTCATTCCGTTTTGCCAGCCATGATTTTTTCTTTATTTTAAACCCGTGTCATGCTTTTCTAGAAGTCACTATGACTTCAATAAGTAGTTAGTTTGTGTTTCTCCATCTCTATCATTCAATAAAAGTTACGTTTTTGTGTTCTATGAAATAAATTAGCTAACTACTACATCCTATGATATTTCTTTTTCTTTAATATTAGAAGAAGATACACCTACTCATCACACACACACATATATATAATGAAGTTACATAAACATCTCTAATCATAAGCTCTTATCATTTCCTTAAATTATCCAATATGTAATTCTCGCCAACCACTTGCACAGAGCTATAATAGATTTCTATAAAGATAAATAAATAAATAAAATAAAAAAGAGGACTGAAATTGACATTTGATGTATGAATTATCGGAATAAAATTAAATAAATTTGATAATTGTAAATTCTTAGTTGCTTAATTAAAATAATAATTTAAACTATTTTATTGTTTCCTTGCTTATAATTATAAGCTTGTATTATTTCACTTAAAGTTTTATTGTGATATTCATTTCAATAAAGATCATATTGTTAACAACTATATAATAATAATAATAATAATAATAATAATAATAATAATAATAATAATAATAATAATAATAATAATAATAATTGATAAGGTTCGATTTGTTAATACCTTGAGATGAGTTCATGGTTGTATGGTCCAATCGTTAGGTGAGTACCTGTAAAAAGCTTTGCCTGGTTGGACCGGGTGGAAACTCTGAATCGTAAGTTGGAGACTTAAAGAGAGATAAATCTAAAAAGAGAGTCTCAAGTTTCGCATACCCGAAGCCACTATACATTGGGCTATTTATAGGAGGTGTAAGAGTGCACTTAAGTGCCTAAAGTAAGGCCACTAAGGTGTTAAAGCAGGTGAGCGGCGATGTGATAAGGAGTAGGTTGGAAATATGGGCTCTGTAGTATGTCAGTACATTGATGAGACTAAAGATCCCATCAATCCAATTGGACAGCATGTGCTTGCCTTCCAGTGTTTGTTTGTCATGCACCAAGCCTCTTTGAGATAAGTCTCTAGGATTTATGCTGACGCTTGCTTGGGCCCAAGAGATGATACAGTATTATCACTTGTCCCCCTTTTAAAGGTGTCCGATTGTCTAAAGTTTGGATTGGTGAAGATTGTAAAATTTTTCGCCTGATTGGACAAGTATTTAAACGAATAGTTGTCATTAGATTAAAAGACAGGCGCGCGCATTGAGAGTGACGCTTTGATGTCCGGACCGGCATGACGTTTCTTTTCAACGCGTGGCAGAGTCCGGTTGGTTAACTGGTTGGCGTATTCAAAGAGTCTCCTTGTATAAATAGGTGACTCTAGAGATCATTTTTCACTCTTTATTGATTTCTTTAGCGAAGCTCTACCAAAATTTCTCCTCACATTTCAGATTTTCAGATATCAAAAGTTCCTTCAAGGTTCAAAAAAATTCCTTACTCAAGTAAGTAATTTTTACTTAAATGTCCTATATTTCCCTTTCATCTAACTCTTTATGCACTTACATTTGCCTTATTTCTAAATCCTCTAAGGAATTTTCTAGTTTAGATCCCCAATATTTAGTTGAAATTAGGAACTATTTAGCTTTTCCCCTTCCTCTGAAAATGGCCTTCAGCAACGGTTAATCCATAGATATGAGCTTTATTGAGGAGTATGGGAATAGTCCTACTGTGAAGAAATACTCTAAATTGAGATCGAGAAAGGTGTCAGAAATAAAATCTAGGTATGGTTTGCCAGACGATGTGCACGTGATGGTGTGCCCTGAATCCATGGCGATGACAGAGGGGCTATTTGGCGTGAATAATAATGAGTGGTTTAACTACCATATGTGGAGTTTAGAAGCAGGGCTCGAATTTTCACTCGGTGCTTTCGAGATTAGCATGCTCAAGGGATATGGGGTTATGCCGAATCAATTGAAGCCTAATAGGTGGAGAGCGATAGCGTGCTTTAGGATACTCTGCAAAATCAAAATAGTCGCTCTGACTCTTCATCTTTTCACCCATTTTTTTACATATCAGGTCGGACTGATGGGACGCAGTATTACTTTACTAGTAGGCTGAAGAAGAAGCTTTTCATTTTCCCTACGTCAATGAAGGGTTTTAAGGAGAAGTTTTTTCTGATCGAAATACCAGGGGGATTTGGTGTGTCACTTGTTCGATCAAATAGGGCTATCTCCATAGAAGATAAGGCCATCGATGAGTCCTTGTATGCAACCAAGATTAAAAAGTTAACGGAGGCCATGGAAAGGAATAATGGACCATATGATTTGGATCGGCTGCTGTGCACCCTAGATGGATCGTCAAGCTCTTCAAAAGGAGGAGATGCAGAATGTGAGCATTAGGAAATATCAAAGGAAACCTAACTTGTTAACTCCTTGTCTTGCATCACATATGCATTTAAAGTGAATTTCAATGTAAAGTACTCATCTTGTTTATTCTGCTCTATCTTTTTTTATTGTTCTATAGCTATAATGACTAGCATAAGATATTTGATGAAATAAATTACTGAGGCCGCCAAATAGCAGCTTGCGATGAAGCAAGTTGTGAAGGAAGAAAAGCATAGCAAAAAGAGGACAAGGATGATACTGGCTTCTTTCGAGGTCGAGCAGCACAAAAGGCTAAAGTATGGCCTGAGTGAATCCATTCAGGGTGGATCTTCCACCAAGGATCCTGTTGCTCCCACTGCAAAGCCCTATACGAAGCCAATTGGTGTTACCACGACACTTGCTGCCCTTGTCGAGTCTAGCACTTTAGTTCGTCTCTCTTTACGAAGATTACAACTTAAGGATGAGTCATCATCCAAAGATGCATTTTGGGTATCTGACCCTCCTGCCATGCTCATGATATAAGGACCTATCGAAGGAGCATCCGCAGAGGTGGCTGAGAAGGCCAAGGGGAAGGAGGTGGTCTCGGGTAGTGCGGTCGGGAAAAAGGCAAGCATGATGCCCGATCAAAAATCCAGCTCCATGAAGGATATGCTAAAGGAGCACTTTAGGGAGGGGTTTTCTACCCAAAATTCCAAAGTAGCATCTTTCATCTGCAAAGGACTCCTTGATGAGAAGGACTTTCAGGAGTTGAGTGACTGAAATTCACTTAGTTGGGAGGTGAGGGCGTTCCAAATGGTGGGTTTGGAGGTCTGTTTCGTTATCTGCTCCCTTAATAGTCAGTGAGTTATCTTTTGCTTTTCTCTCTTTATTACTTATTGTGGCTTTTGTCTGTGGTTAGTTGATCAAGTAGGGCATGCGACTTCATGGCCAGAATGCTTATTTCAAAGTGAGGTGGGACGACAACATTCGTTTAGAGGGAGAGCTCAAATAAAAGCTTGAGGATGAAATGAAGGAAAGCTCAAGCCTTCAAGCGGAGAACCTCCTTCAGGTTAAGAAGTCCTTTAAAATGAACACCAAATTGGGCATTCTACGAAAGGAGAATGCTGAGCTAAAGGCAGAGGCAGAAAGGCTAAAGGGAGACAATATTCAACTCAAGAAGCTTGGAGAGGACAACACCAAGTTGCCTGCCGAGTGCTACCATATCTCCTCTGAGCATGATAGGGATATCAAGGACAAAGATAGGGTCACCGTAGAGCAAGATGCCTTAAAGGTTTCCTTTAAGGAGGAAGAGCGCACCCTTGTTGGTAAGCATCCCGAGGAGCTAGCCTCTCAAATGGATGACCTCATTAGGTAACTGGGTTAGGCTTAAGCCAATATTCTCTCTTGACTTGTGTATGAAGCCGAGAGGCATTTTTGCAATGTCATTTTTAACTGGATGAAGGATCCTAGGGTTTTGATTGATCCGCTATCTAGCAATCATGAGGAGGATCTACCTGAAGAAGAGGCAACGAGGTAGGTTGCAGGGGGCATTGATGAAGCCCCTATAACTAGAGACATTGCAGACCTTGGGCCATCCCTAGACCTCTTGTGGAACTCAAGTTTGTTCCTCCTCTGCCTGATGCACCGATTCTCAATCCACCTACTGAGCCTCCAATTATGCCGACCACAGGGTCTTCAGCTGTGCCAAGCGTGGATCGTCCTGCCATGCCACTTGCGAAGCCGACTGAAGTTTACGCTTTTGAGAAAGGCTCTTTATCTGTGTACAGATAGTGTAATTAGCACTGCATTCATGAATTTTTCTTTTTCATGTTTTAATGTGTAGTTTTATGAGCAATTCTTAATGAAGTGTTCTGTGTTTATTTCGTTTCCATTGTTTTATTTTATTTCACTGCACCGTAATAGCATAATTGATCTAATGAGTGAATAAGCATAAATACTTCTTGAATGCTTAGAGAGATTGCAAAGTCTCTAATTGTTTTGATATCACTTGTTTCCCAATATCATCTCAATTGGTACAAGTTAAAAAGCTAACTCTTTCCATTATTCTAAGCACGTAATCTGATCAGAAGGCATGATCAGTCAGCTATTCAATCATGCTTGAGTCATCAAGCAAAATGAATGATCTTTTAGACCTCATTTTCTAGCTTGGAATTCACAATACACTTCGTACATCAAGTTAAATAGCTAAGCATTCTGATCAGTACCGTTGCACCATTTTTAACTCAGGAGAAGTATAATGCTTGTAGGGGACAAACTTTAACCCTCGTAATTACTGCTTGAGATTTGCATCGAGCATAGCGTATGGATTTTTTCAAGTCAACTTTCGCATGGAGGAAATTCTTTATTTTTGATAATTTAAGTTACAGCATTACATTAAGTACTTCTTGAGTACTTCGACATTCCAACTCTTAGGGATATCTAACCCATTTAGATTTCTCAACTTATAGGTGCATGCACTGAACACCTTGGAGATTTCATAGGGTCCTTCCCAATTGGGCATCAGCTTTCCCACTCCAGTTTTGCTTGTTCCAATCTCAGCCTTCCTTAGAACCTAATCGCCAATGTTAAAAGCTCTAAGCCTTACCCTTCTGCAATGGTACTTGGAGATTCTCTATTTGTAGGCAATAATTTTCATGTAAACATCCTCTCTTTTTTCTTCCACCAGATCTAAATCCTAGAATCTTTCTTGGACATTAGCCCGATCAGAGTAGAAAGTCAACAAATATGAGGGAATTTTGATCTCCACTAGTATAACTGCCTCCGATCCATATACCAGAGAGAAAGGTGTTTGATGAGTACCAGCCCTAGGCAAAGTTCTGTAAGACCATAGGACACTTTGCAACTCTTCTATCCAATTGCCTTTCACTTCCCCATTCATTATTTCAACCCCATCAAAATGGTTCAGTTGGAGACCTCTGTCATTCCATTACTTTGTGGATGGGTGACCGAAGTGAATATTAGGATGATATTTAGACCAGGGCAGAAGTTTCTAAAGATTGAGCTATCAAATTGCTTGCCATTATCGATTAAAAAAAATTTAGGAAAGCCATATCTGCAGATAATCTCTTTTCAAGCGAAATTTCTAATTTTTTCAGTTGCTATTATCGCTAAAGGCTCTGCCTCAATCCATTTATAGAAATGGTCAATAGCGACAACAAGAAACTTTATTTGCCATTTGCCTTGAAGGAAATGACACAAAATATCCAGTCCCCATTTATCGAATAGCCAGGACATTTTGATTGGCTGCTGGTCTGTTGCAAGTTATCTAATAGTTCTTCCATAAATGCCTTCATGAATTTCATGGATGCCTTCATGAATTTCCCTGAGTATGTAATCTCCTTCCTCTTCCATCATACATTTAAGCTAGAGATGACTGAATGTCATCTTATATAACTCATCATCAATTATAGAATAACTGAGAGATTTTCGAGATATCTTTTGGGCTTCAGCCTTATCTGTTTAAAGAAATCATTCTATCGAGGTCATCTAGGTGTTTCCATGTCGCTCGATCTCCATCAACTCCAACTCGTCGAGGGAAGAGAAGAGCTATTCGATAGCTTTTATATTTTCTTTGATTTCCTACTTATCTATAGCAGAAATCTTGGCTAGTCTATTGACCACCGTTGTTTGCTTCCTGTGTACTTTCTCTAAAATCCAAGTTAAGTCAGCCTCTTTCAACTCCCTCAAAGATACTTTAACTTTTACCAAGTACCCTTTCATGGTGTTTTCTTTGGCTTCAAAGGTGCCTAACACTTGGCTAGTCATGAGCTGAGAATTGCTTATAATTTTGAGGGTTTCAGGTCAAACTTCCTTGAATAGCCTCAAGCCCTGCAACAGTGCTCCGTATTCTGAAACATTATTAGACACATTAAAGCTAAGTTTGATTGAGTACCTTATTTTAATGCCAAAGGGAACCATTATTACTATTTCGACCCCTCTCTGGTACTATTTGAGGCCCAATCAACTATCATCTCCCATGCTATTCTCGGGGGTTATTTGACTGCTTCACCATTGGTAATGAACTCAACGACAAAATCAGTTAGGGCTTGGGCATTTATTACACTTCTTAGTTTGTACCTGACATCCCAGGATTGCATCTTTATGGCCTACCCTTCCATCTTGCCTTTTAGATCAAGCATTTGCAGGATCCTTCTGAGTAGCTGATCTAATCAGACAATAATGGTGTGAGCTTTAAAATATTTCCTTAATTTATGGGTGCACATCATTAGCGTGATGATCAACTGGACCTTTTTCTCAACTCTGGGCCTCTCAACACCTGGCTGATGTAGTTGATAAGAAGCTATTAGGTTCCTTTTTTTTCTAACCAACACACCTACAACAACTTCCCTAAATGTCGATAGGTACAAGAAAAGGTTCTCCTTTGGGATCGACCGGCTCAACAGAAGGGTCTATAAGGAATATCTTCAATTCTTTAAATGCTTATTGGCAATCTGTTCCCTAGTCGAATGCATCATTCTTGCTCAATTTCTTGAAGAAAGGCATGCAGCATTTGGCTGAGGAGGAAATGAATCTCCTCAAGGTTGTAACTCTTTCATTCAGCTTCTGGACATCTTTTACATTCCTCAGAGGTTGCATTTCTAGGATTGCCTTTATTATCTCTAGATTGGCCTTTATCCCTTTTTTCAAGACCATAAAACCCAAAAATTTACCTGATGAAATGCTGAAGACACATTTCTTCAGGTTTAGCTTCATTTTTGGTTCAGGGTATGGAAGACTTTCGCCAAATCAATTGAGTGTTCTTCCAGTATTTTGCTTTTAATGATCATGTCATCAACATAAACTTCCACATTTTTTCAAATCTGGTCTTTGAAGATTTTATTCTTTAGGTGTTGGTATGTGGCATTAGCATTTTTTAAACCGAACGACATTACCTTGTAGCAAAAGGTTCTTTCATCTATAATGAAGCTTGCTTTTTCCTGATCCAAAAACCATATTAGGATTTGATGATACCCCTCATAAGCATCGAATAGTGAATAAATGGCATGGCATGTTGTTGCATCTACGAACTGGTCTATGTTCGGCAGTGGATAACTATCTTTCGGGCAAGTTTTGTTGAGATCAGTGAAATCAATGCACATCCTGAGCTTCTCTGACTTTTTTTCACTAAGACCACGTTTGCTAGCCATTCTGGGTAATCTACCTCTCGGATCATCCCCGCCTTTAAAAGTATATCAATCTCTTTTGAGATGAATTTTCTTCGATTAAAGGCATGTCTTCTAAGCTTTTATTTGACCGAGCGAAGGTATGGGTCAGTATTCAACTTATGTGGAATGACTATTGGGTCAATTTTAGGGATATCCTCTGATTTTCATGCAAAAGAGGTCTGATTTATCATCAACACTTGCATCACTGATTCTTTAATAAAAGCACCAAATGATAAGGTTTGATATGTCACAACCTTGAGATGGGTTAATGGTTGTATGATCTGATCGTTAGGTGAGTATCTGTATGAAGCTTTACCCGGTTGGACCAGGCAAAACACTTTAAAGCTTAAGTCAGAGACTTAAATAGAGATAAATCTAGAAAGAGAGTCTCAAGTTTTGCACACCTAAAGCTACTATACATTGGGCTATTTATAGGAGGTGTAAGAGTGCACTTGAGTACCTAAAGACAGGCTACTGAGGTGTCAAAGCAAGTGAGCGGTGACATGACAAAGAGTAGGTTGGAAATATGGACTCTGCAGTGTGTCAGTGGATTGACGAGACTAGAGATCCCATCAACCCGATCGAACAGCGCGTGCTAGCCTTTTAGTGTATGTTTGTCACGCACCAGGCCTCTTCGAAGATAAGTCTATGGGCTTTGGGCTAAGGCTTGTTTAGGCCCAAAAAATGATACAGTATTATCAATAATAATAATTGCTTCAAGGTTTTTGAGTTGGTGACCTAAATTTTTAATTAAAATCCAACACCTTTTATCTTAATTATCTATAATAAGATTTTTAGGCAATATTTTAATCAAAAAATTTGTATCGCTACCCCGACAAACTCTTGTCCAATTTAAAATTTTACTTTGCCAGATTCTAAATTTATAATTATACATATTCCTTTTTGTTTTTAATAATTTTTTTCCTTTATTTATTTGTATTTTTAAAATTTATGGCATTTATTAATTGCATACTTGCACATTGATTATATATATATATATATATATATATATATATATATATAGGTTTAATACCTAAGTTCCCACTTGAACTTCTATTTAATTTCAAATTTGATATCTCAACTTCCAACATTTTTAGTTTACTTATAAACTTTTAATAATCATGATAATTTACAACCTTTACAACTTGTGTTGCTGATGTGGAACGAAAAGTGGAGTGCAAACAGTAAGAGAGAGTGATAGACACAAATTCAGTCTCTTAACAGTAAAAAAAACCATATAATTCATACTCTCTTAAAATTCATTCTCTCTACAATTTTTTAATTCTTAATTGTCTAGAATAGAATTAAGAAATAGACTGAAACATTCCCATTTTTTTCCAAATTCCCCAAATCAATTTTTACGAGTTGAACTCTACTCAAAATTCTTTCTGTAAAGAAAATCAAAAGTTAACCTGAACGTCAAAATTTTTAGAAAAATATTCAATACTCAAAATATTGAATTGAATGATCCAAATCATTTTGGACTAGGAAACCGTTACAAGCAAAATCTAGCAGAAGAATAACTAAGCATACATTCAATAAAAATCTAATAGACTTTACATTTTAAGTATCATATATACCAAAAAGCATTTCTTCATGTCAATTTTCTAATTTACTCTAAAATGCTAATCAACGGCTATCATTTCAAATGTTACCTTCCAAAAAGAGATAACAGAATTTCAGTAAATAAGCCAAAGAATTTTTTCGATGAGCCAAAGAATTTCATTAAGTCAAGGAGAACTACAAAGGAGGCAAGAATATGCCTAGGAAAAAAATACATCCTAGGAAAATAAAAATCCAAAAAATTAATACCTATCCTATATGTCACTCAAAATTCAATAGTTCAACAGAAAAAAATGTAGTAAATGTAAGGCGCTCACAATTTGGGTCATCTGAATAGTACTTCACGAGGTGAATAGTAACATCGGGTGAATAGTACCATTTGAGATCTACGAAAATTTTTCTTTACCACTAGAAAATTACAATTCATGATAAGTCTAAAGATATAATTTGAGGTAAAATTGAGGTTAAATAGGCCTCAAAAGGCACAATAAAAAATTTACCCGATCTGTATTGGAGTTGACCGAACTTTGACCAACTAAAAAAATGGTTTCGGACCTCATAAAATTATTCTAATTACATAAAACCACCGAAAATAATCCTAATTAATATTTAAAATTAAAAAAAATAAATTTTTAGATAACTTTAAATTTTTAAGTTTCAGATTGGTTAATTTTAACTCCAGACTTAAAAGTATATCAAAACGAAGTCGGATTGACTCAAAATTTTAAACACAATTTATTCAATATTTGTACATATTTTTAGATCTATTTTGGAGGAAATTTGATAATTAAAAATAATAGCCAATGAGAGGAGGACAAATGGCTTAATATAAGCTTTTAGATGGAATAGTATTTGATTTAATCCTAACCTTCATTTTGGGGTATATAAGAAAAAGATAGGTGTAGAAATTTCTTCAAAAATAAGCCAAACTCAACCATCTTTTTCCTTCCCTTGGCCGAACCACACTCATCCATTCTCCATTTTTCTTCCTTCTAACTTCAAATTCACACCAAATTCTAAACCCTAATTTCACCTAGGTTAAGTAATTGTCATCATCTCCATATTAGACAAGGAATTAAAGCAAAAGGAAGCTTGAAAAATGAAGGAATTTAGTGAGAGAAATTCATTCAAGTAAGTAAAATTATGTGATTTAGTTAGAATTAATTGCAGAACTAGGTATTTATCATTTTTATGTGATTTTGGATGATAAATTGAAGAAAAACTCATGGTTATTATATACATACAATATGATTTAGGTGAAGAACAAAAAGGAGAGAAAGAGAAAAGGAAGGAAAAAGGAAAGTAAAAGAAAAACTAGAAGAACAAAGGAGAATTAAGGTACATGGATACTTAAACTAACTTATTTCATGAAATTATGGTTATGTAATTCAAGGCTTTTACATCTATTTCATGTTTAAAATTAAATTAATGGTATATAAGTGAAATTAAATGTTAATTAACGAAATTGATGAGATTAAATATATGTAAACAAGAATATATGAGGAGTTATCTTACATGAACCTATCATGTAACTTAATGTTCTTGTATATAAGATCTTCTTAAATTTAAATTAATGGTAAATAAGTGAAACTGAATGACAAATAATAAATTTGGTGAAGTTAAATACATGAAAACATGATTGAACATAAAAAGATAAAATTGAAACCTATTATGTAAGTATAAGATCTTAGGCTTATGAATGGAATTAAATTGATTAAATGTTAGAATTATGTAATTTGCACTTGGAAAATATATTTAGAATGATTTATGTAAATTAAAAAAGTTGTTATGTGAGAAATCATATTATGGCCGAATGGAAGAAAGCATGTTCATAATGGGATAATTGCTAATTATGCTAAAATAATAATAGACATGCACGATTTAAATCTTTAAAACCTGATGTGAAGAACTTATGGTATGAAAAAGTATGTGAATGTTTATGTATAAATGTTGGCCAAATAGTATATGTTGGTAAAATGGTGTAATTATGATGACTTGATGAAGGATAAAAATGGTAAATTAATGAAAATGATGCTTATTGGATGAAATTCATTTGTTACATAATGTGAAAATATGAAAAAATGTGAAAATTATGCATAGTTTTGTGTTGATATAATTCGCTAGCAATAGAAAAACTCGCTGTTGTAGCAAGTCATGACGACTCGTAAAAGTGGACCAAAGGCGGATCCACACTATAAATATAAGAAAAAGTTGAGAAAAGAAAGAGAGAAATGAGAAATTGTGTAGCTTTTGACTTGTGGGGTCCACATCCCACGTATCCAGGGTTTCATTTCCACTAGAAACTACTAGGAGCAAAACTAATACTAAGATGATGAAAAATTAAGAAAATTGGTTAATATCAAATAAAGATAGAAAAGAAGAGATAAAATGGAAAGAATATAATAAAATGTGAATTCAATGGTAAAATGGTAAAAGATAGTGTTAAATATAATTTGAAAGTTAAAATGAGATTATGTTGTAATTTTGGTGAAAGAATTGAATTTAGAGACTAAAATAAAAGAAAACACGTATAACTTATGTGTTAAAAATGAAAAAGAATGGTAAGTTTGGCTTAAAAAGATAAGTTTAGAGGTAAAATGGTAATTATAGCAAAAGATGAGATTTTAGGGACTAAAATATAATTTTGATGAAAGCTCGAATCATTACGGGCAAATATATAAATTTTGCATAAATATAAGGAAGATAATGAAAATTGTGAAGTTAGTGTAATAATAAAGAAAATATGATAATTAAATAAGTAATTTAGAGAAAAATATGTTAGTGTAAGCCCTAGCCCCAATACATTGTTATAAAGCATTTAATTTAATAAATGAGGCATTTGTTTTATCTATTGTATTCCTGTGCATATCAATTGATAGAACTATCCAAGAATGTTGTTTCAGTTTAAGTTATCATGTGTGAGGCACATGGTTGTAAGACCTTGAAACAAATGAGACTTCATTCTAAATATCCCTAGTCAGTCATTGTTATGGGAATAACAAATGAATTAAAACTAGTATGCTCTCTCTGATAAGTTGAGTTCTGTCTTACGGATCATAAGGACAAGAGTGTCAATCAGAGATCATAGATACATGTTTAGAACACGATATCTGGATTAGATCCACTCTCTCTCTGATAAGTTGAGTTCTATCTTACGGATCATAAGGACAAGAGTGTCAATCAGAGATCATAGATACATGTTTAGAACACGGTATCTGGATTAGATCCACTCATGAGAACACTACATGGTACAAGTCATAAGTGTTTCTCATATGCAAGTTTTGTATTGGAGTTCTTAGACCTGAAATCTCTATGAAACTCTTTATGAATTACTGTGTACTTTGACATACACCTAACGTACTCGTAACAGAGTGACAAGTACGGGTATGATTGGGTATGCATTGATTCATGTTAGAGAGCATGAGAGAAGTGAAGGGATTACCCCTCTCATTAAGAGAGAAAATATCATCGGCCACTTGATCAGTGAACTGAGAAGTGTATGGCCATACCGAGATGAAATAATGAGTAATCATTATTTATCTGAGAGTTCAGTGTCACTGGAATATCAAGAAAGGAATTAATATATATAAGGATGACTGGTTCCATGCCTTATATTAATTTTGATATTTATGGGTAAGAGACTATGCAAAATTGCATTAGGTCACTAAATGCCATGTGCATTTTCATTTAATTTGGAATGCTATAATATCTTGCTAGAAAATATATATAGCCTTTGAATTAATTTATTAATTCATTGCCAACATTAAATGGACCTATAGGATCGCACACAAAGCATTGGGCTTAAAATATTTAAATTGTGTATTGGGAATTAATTTGGACTTTTATTTAAAGTCAAATTAATGCATAAAATGGGTAAACAGCTGTTTTAGGCAAATCTGTAAAAACAGTTTTTTTGCCTAAAACAGCTAGCTGTTTTAGACAAAACTGTCAAGGTGCGATTTTGCCTAAAACAGCTTGCCTAAAACAGCTAGCTGTTTTAGGCAAATCTGTGAAACGAGTTTTTTGCCTAAAACAGCTAGCTGTTTTAGGCAAATATGTTGAACTGTCTTTTTGCCTAAAACAGCTTGCTGTTTTAGGCAAATCTGTTAACAGTTAGTCACGAGAAAAATTTGTTGGCATGTGCTAGGTTTAATTTCAATTGATTAATTATCTATGTATAATTAAGTTAATTGAGTATTAAATCCTAATTTGTATTTAATCAAAATATAATACTTGAGAGGGAATTAAAGTAGCCAAAATTCAAACTAAAATACTAGTTGAATTTGGCAACTTATCACCTTAAATAAGTAAGTTTGTTTTGATTAAATGACTAATGCCATTTGAATTTAAATTCTAATAGAATTTAAATTAAGATATATCTCTTAATTAGGAAGTGATGGAGGCTGAAATTAACACTTAATTTTTGGCACTCACACTTGACCTAAATTAAGTGATATATATTAATGAATTAAATGAATAAAAGGGTATGCCATTTTTTTTGCTATTTTTCTCTCTTGGCCGAAATACTCAAGGGGAAAGAAATCTTTCTTGTTCTCTTGTGTTCTTGGGCTGAAACAGTAACCTAAAGGAAGAACAAGATCAGATCTTGTGGCTTCAAATCATTCCCGTTGCCGAATACACAATTATAGAGCTAGCACTCTTGATTTTAAGCCATCTTTGCAAGTGTGTGTGTGAGAATAGAGGGAGTGGCGTAAAGGCTATTCCTTGGCATTGGTGGTGAAGATCTAAGGTGGACATATCCTTCTTGGTTGCTGGTCATCATCAAAATTAAGTTTTAAAGACATCTAAAGTTGTAAGTTTAAAACTCTAAAATTGCATGTTTCGATTCTTGTCATGGAATTGTATGGCATGTATGATAAAAATTTTTGTTTTTCCGCTGTGCTATCATCACATTCATACCATGTCATATTCCATCAGTGGTATCAAAGCCTAAACATGCTTATTTTAGTGCTTTAGATGCATGAAAAAATTAATTAAAAATCGTCATTATGAAAACATGCAAATCTAAAATTTTCTGTTTTGAGTTTTTTGCATTGTTTTGATGAAAAAATGATTTTAATTGATTAGATAGGTATTATAATTAATATGACATGTTAATATACTGTCCTAAGATGTTTTAGGAGCTGTTAATGGTCGAATTTAATTAATAATACCTGATGGTACATGTTAATATTAAAACTAGGTGCTATTTGGCATGTTAATTGTTAGTTTAACAACTAGTTTTCAATATTAAATGTAAAAACGATTTTGGCATGTTTGTAAGTGATTTTTAAAGATTAAATATCAAGTCTGGACATATTTTAAATTTGGTTTTAATTCTGGTCCATGATAATTTAATTGATTAATTTTAAAATCACTTAAAACTATGACTAGTTTGTGTTTGTTACATGTTTAATGAACATTGTTTGTTTTGTTTTGATTAAAATGGTAAAAACACATTTAGATCAGATTGGTACAGAATATTAAATCAATATTTATGGACTTATTTAGATTATTAAATGACTCATAAAATTGATTTAAATATTTGTGCATTTTATGGCATTACATAAGCATTAAGCAACTAGTTTTTGTTATTTGTTTGTTTTTGCATGAATGCCGCGTACTATATATGTGTTCTTCATGATTTTATTTTTAATTCATGTTAGCACATATTATATGTATTTTTAATGTTTATGGGCTGTATGACATAAAATTAAAAATGGCAAAATTGGAAATTATACTAGAGTTGATTTATGGCACAAATCTAACTAGTTTGTGGTTTGGGCTTTTAAGAGAACTTATTCAATAAGAGGATTTAGTCCATTGGGTTTCAGCCCAGGCCCATCATGCGGTCATCTCTTAAAGGTTCAAGTACATAATTTCCATTAATAGGCTTGGCTAAATTAATTAAAATTGAACTTTGTTTTATCCATGAATGCTATGTATATTTATTTGCTAATTTGGTGTGATGAATGGATATGCATGGTGCATTCATGGCCCTGGGTTTTTGTAATTAAATATGGCCTGCGAGCCATTATGTTTTATTGTAAAAGTTTCATTTATTTCTGAGAATAGAATATACTTGAAGACTTTGTAAATCAAGACGAAGCCCACCGGAGTGGAGAAGCCCAACTCGAAGATTCTTATGTAATAGTATAGAATCTTAGTTGTAGGTTTTTGGGCCCATGTTTGTCACGCTTTACTTTATGCAATTATTTATATATACATGCTATGTATGGATGACAAAGCGTATGCCATGTAAGCCGTAATAAAATTAATCCCTAAAATAGTAAGTCACAAAGTTGCCTTCCTAATTTGAAACATGTCAAGGCATCGATCATCGGTCACGTAGACTAGGTGTCCTAGATGCGCCCGATTATCTTTGTGAGGCATGGGTTGTGAATGTAGGTTGGACTTATCATGGAAAGGGATGCCCGGACCTAGGCAACTAATAAATGGGTTTGCGCTATAACATCTTAAGATGTTAGCCCATTTGATCCAAGAGTCATGTACGAGACATGATTGGAGTTTTCCTACCTAAATAACTTAACTTATTAGGTGTACAGGCTCAACTTGACTAATAAGTTGTTGTGAAAAGTGGATCTTGGCCCACATCAAATCACTAACGCGAATTATTTAAAGGGATATTAATTCGGTTTGTGGGATTATAATAAGACCTCATTTAATCTTGCTAAATTTTAATGTAGATTGAAAATGGCATCTTCAAACAACAATTTCTCATTGCGATCGGTCCTTGAAAAGGACAAATTGAATGGCACCAATTTCATAGACTGGTCTCGAAACTTAAGAATAGTTCTTAAGCAAGAGAAGAAGTCGTATGTTTTGGATGCACCCTTACCTAAGGAACCTGCTAGGAACGCTTCTGTGGTTCAAAAGGAAACTTTTGAGACCAAGAAAAGTGACTCTAATGATGTGACCTGTTTGATGCTAGCCACTATGGTGTCTGAATTGCAAAAGCAATTTATGGACCAAGAGGCTTATGCGATCATGGTGCACCTCAAGGAGATGTTCCAAGAGCAAGCTCGTCACGAGAGGTTCGTGACAATAAAGGCCTTAATTTCTTGCAAGATGGCTGAGGGTACTTCTGTTAGTACCCATGTACTCAGGATGAAAAGGTATCTTGATACTCTTGAGAAGATTGAGGTACTAGTGCCAAAGGAATTGGCCACTGACTTGATCTTAGGATCATTGCCTGCTGCTTATGATCCATTTGTGATGAATTATAACATGCATGCAATGAACAAGTCAGTCACTGAGCTTCATGGGATGCTTAAGAATGCTGAAGAGAACATTCGAAAGACCAATCCCGTACTAATGGTTCAAAAGGGAATTAAGAAGGGACCCGCTAAGGGAAAGGAAAAGGGAAAGGGAAAACCCAATTCAGTTGGGAGTGCACCTCAGGCCTAATCCAAGCCCAAGGTGCCAAAACTCAAAGAGAGTGAGAGCACTTGCTTCCATTGCAACAAGATAGGGCATTGGAGGAAGAATTGCGCTCTCTTCAAGGAAGAACAAAAGAAGAATGGAGCCAAGGCATCCAGTTCTGGTATTTTTGTTGTTGAAATTAACCTTTCTATTTCTACCACTTGGGTATTGGATACCGGTTGTGGTTCTCACATTTGTTCAAATGTGCAGGAGCTAAGAAATAGGCGGTTACTTGGGAAGAATGAAGTGGACCTCCGTGTGGGGAATGGAGCACGAGTTGCTGCCATGGAGATAGGCGACTATCACCTCACTTTACCTTCCGGACTTTGTATTGTTTTGAATAATTATTATTATGTGCCTGCTATGAGCAGAAACATTATTTCAGTTTCATGTTTGGATAATGATGAATTTGATTTTGTTATTAAAAATGGCAATGCTCATATTCGTCGCCAAGGCATTTCTTATGGCAATGCCATGTTGCAAAATGGCCTTTATATCCTTGATTTACAAAACAAAGAGTCAATATACAACATTAATACAAAGAGGGTTAAATCAAATGAATTGAACCCTACTTACTTTTGGCATTATCGTTTAGGACATGCAAACGAAAAACGCATTTCAAGACTCCATAAAACTGGAGTGCTTGGGTCATTCGACTTAGAGTCTTATGACACATACGAGCCATGTTTGCATGGAAAAATGACAAAGAGTCCTTTTAATAAAAAAGGTGAGAGGACTAATGGCTTATTGGAACTAATACATACCGATGTATGTGGACCTTTAAGTACACATGCTAGAGGTGGTTTGAGCTACTTCGTGTCATTCACAGATGACTTCAGTAGATATGGCTATGTCTATCTAATGAAGTACAAGTCTGAAACTTTTGAGAAATTCAAAGAGTTTAAGAACGAAGTAGAAAACCATCTTGGCAAAAGTATAAAAGCCATTCGATCAGATCTAGGTGGCGAATACTTAAGCCAAGAGTTTGACAGTCATCTAAAGGAGTGTGGTATTATTTCACAGCTCACTCCTCCTGGAACACCTCAATGGAATGGTGTGTCCGAAAGGAGAAATCGAACTCTGTTGGACATGGTTCGATCTATGATGAGTCAAGCTAATCTTCCTATCTCTTTTTGGGGTTATGCATTAGAAACTGCTGCGTTTCTATTGAACCGTACTCCAACTAAAGCAGTTGAGAAGACACCATACGAGGTATGGACTGGGAAAGAACCCAATATGTCTTTTCTCGGGATTTGGGGCTGTGAATTACATGTTAAGAAATTAACATCTGACAAACTAGAGTCCAAATCCAGTGTCTGCTTGTTTGTGGGGTATCCTAAAGAAACAAAGGGATACTACTTTTACTCACAAGCCGAGAATAAAATATTTATTGCTCGCAAGGCTATTTTCTTGGAAAGGAGTTCCTTCTCAAGAAAGACAGTGGGAGTAAAATAGAACTTGAAGAAATTCAAGTGCCACAAACTCTTGTAGAGGATAAGTTGGAAATGGGATCAAGTTCACAACAAGGTGTGGAACAAGAACCCATTGCACAAGAAGATAAGCCTTGTGTGTACAAGAAGGTTAGTGGGAGCATAGTAGTATTTCTGGTCCTATATGTGGACGACATCCTTCTCATTGGGAATGACATTCCAACATTGCAAAAGGTTAAGCAATGGTTGGAAAAATGTTTCTCAATGAAAGACTTAGGTGAAGCCGAGACAATACTTGGTATTCGAATCTATAGAGATAGATCGAATAGGCTCTTGGGACTAAGTCAAGAAAAGTACATAGACAAAGTACTAAAGCATTTTAGTATGGGAGACTCAAGGAAAGAGTACATACCTTTGGCTTTGGGAGTTCCTTTGACTAAAGAACAGTGCCCTAAAACCAAAGAGGAAAGGGACAACATGAGTAGAATCCCATATGCATCTGCTATTGGATCTATCATGTATGCTATGTTATGTACTAGATTGGATGTTGCTCATGCACTGAGTATAACCAGTAGGTTTCAGCAAGACCCTGGTGAGAAGCACTGGTCTGCTGTAAAAGGGATTCTGAAGTACCTGCGAAGGACTAAGGATCACTTCTTAGTGTATGGTGGTCAAGAAGAGCTCGTCATACAAGGTTATGCCGATGCTGCTTTTCAGACCAGCACTCAGGATTCTAGATCGCAATCTGGATTTGTTTTTGTTTTGAACGGTGGTGCTGTCAGCTGGAGAAGCTCAAAGCAAGAAACCGTTACCGACTCAACTACTGAATCTGAGTATATTGCAGCAAGTGAGGCTGCAAAAGAGGCTGTTTGGATTAAAAATTTCATTTCTGGATTAGGAGTGGTCCCAAGCATCCTAGATCCATTAGAAATTTTCTGTGACAACAACGGGGCCATAGCACAGGCCAAGGAGCCTCGGTCACACCAGAAATCCAAACACATACTCAGGAGGTACCACCTGATCAGAAAAATCATTGATCGTGGGGACGTTAAGGTTAGCAAGATAGCAAGTGAAAACAATGTAGCAGATCCTTTGATGAAACAATTGCGTCCAAATCTGCACGAAGCTCATTTGAGAGCGTTCAGTCTTAGGGCTATGCCCAATTGGGACTAGTGCTAGTGGGAGATTGTTAATGTAAGCCCTAGCCCCAATACATTGTTGTAAAGCATTTAATTTAATAAATGAGGCATTTGTTTTATCTATTGTATTCCTGTGCATATCAATTGATAGAACTATCCAAGAATGTTGTTTCAGTTTAAGTTATCATGTGTGAGGCACATGGTTGTAAGACCTTGAAACAAATGAGACTTCATTCTAAATATCTCTAGTCAGTCATTGTTATGGGAATAACAAATGAATTAAGACTAGTATGCTCTCTCTGATAAGTTGAGTTCTATCTTACGGATCATAAGGACAAGAGTGTCAATCAGAGATCATAGATACATGTTTAGAACACGGTATCTGGATTAGATCCACTCATGAGAACACTACATGGTACAAGTCATAAGTGTTTCTCATATGCAAGTTTTGTATCGGAGTTCTTAGACCTGAAATCTCTATGAAACTCTTTATGAATTACTGTGTACTTTGACATACACCTAACGTACTCGTAACAAAGTGACAAGTACGGGTATGATTGGGTATGCATTGATTCATGTTAGAGAGCATGAAAGAAGTGAAGGGATTACCCCTCTCATTAAGAGAGAAAATATCATCAGCCACTTGATCAGTGAACTGAGAAGTGTATGGCCATACCGAGATGAAATAATGAGTAATCATTATTTATCTGAGAGTTCAGTGTCACTGGAATATCAAGAAAGGAATTAATATATATAAGGATGACTGGTTCCATACCTTATATTAATTCTGATATTTATGGGTAAGGGACTATGCAAAATTGCATTAGGTCACTAAATGCCATATGCATTTTCATTTAATTTGGAATGCTATAATATCTTGCTAGAGAATATATATAGCCTTTGAATTAATTTATTAATTCATTGCCAACATTAAATGGACCTATAGGATCGCACACAAAGCATTGGGCTTAAAATATTTAAATTGTGTATTGGAAATTAATTTGGACTTTTATTTAAAGTCAAATTAATGCATAAAATGGGTAAACAGATTTTTGCCTAAAACAGCTAGCTGTTTTAGGCAAATATGTAAAAACAGTTTTTTTGCCTAAAACAGCTAGCTGTTTTAGGCAAAACTGTTAAGGTGCGATTTTGCCTAAAACAGCTAGCTGTTTTAGGCAAATCTGTTAAGCCACGATTTTGCCTGTTTTAGGCAAATCTGTGAAACGAGTTTTTTGCCTAAAACAGCTAGCTGTTTTCGGCAAATATGTTGAACTGTCTTTTTGCCTAAAACAGCTTGCTGTTTTAGGCAAATCTGTTAACAGTTGGTCACGAGAGAAATTTGTTGGCATGTGCTAGGTTTAATTTCAATTGATTAATTATCTATGTATAATTAAGTTAATTGAGTATTAAATCCTAATTTGTATTTAATCAAAATATAATACTTGAGAGGAAATTAAAGTAGCCAAAATTCAAACTAAAATACTAGTTGAATTTGGCAACTTATCACCTTAAATAAGTAAGTTTGTTTTGATTAAATGACTAATGCCATTTGAATTTAAATTCTAATAGAATTTAAATTAAGATATATCTCTTAATTAGGAAGTGATGGAGGCTGAAATTAACACTTAATTTTCAGCACTCACACTTGACCTAAATTAAGTGATATATATTAATGAATTAAATGAATAAAAGGGTATGCCATTTTTTTTGCTATTTTTCTCTCTTGGCCGAAATACTCAAGGGGAAAGAAATCTTTCTTGTTCTCTTGTGTTCTTGGGCTGAAACAGTAACCTAAAGGAAGAACAAGATCAGATCTTGTGGCTTCAAATCATTCCCATTGCCGAATACACAATTATAGAGCTAGCACTCTTGATTTTAAGCCATCTTTGCAAGTGTGTGTGTGAGAATAGAGGGAGTGGCGTAAAGGCTGTTCCTTTGCATTGGTGGTGAAGATCTAAGGTGGACATATCCTTCTTGGTTGTTGGTTATCATCAAAATCAAGTTTTAAAGACATCTAAAGTTGTAAGTTTAAAACTCTAAAATTGCATGTTTCGATTCTTGTCATGGAATTGTATGGCATGTATGATAAAAATTTTTGTTTTTCCGTTGTGCTATCATCACATTCATACCATGTCATATTCCATCAAAATAATGAAATTAAGAAATTATTAAAAGAAATAAAGAAATTTAAGTATAATGAAGGAATATTAAATAGATTAAGTAGCAAAGTATTTATACTAGATTAAATGTGAGTTGCATGTTTAATGGGTCAAAATTTTAGCATGTAATAAATGAAATTTGTTAGTTAGGTATCCAATACTAAGTTTTATACTTAGCGTGTAGTTATTTGTTGCAGGCAGGGACATGTATTAGAAGCCGCTGATACAAAATTGATTGAAGAAGGAGGCTAAATTAGAGCATTTTTAATTATCTTTTGTATGTGTAATAATTTAAGATGGGATTGTTAGTGGTTATGCCCTAGGCCAAACATTAGGCTCTTTATGTAATGTCACGTTTCATTTTATAAAATTGGATTTTCTTCATTTTATTATATTATTGGCATGTTACGTTATAATAATGTTTGTAAATAACAATCTAATGTTATTTTGATTATCCCTAGTCATATGAATAATGATAAATAAAGAGTAGTATAAGTTTGATTGATAATCATGAGATGATTATATATGATGATATGAATTAAACTTATAAGTGCTTGTTAGAGAACCGAGTACTGGATAGACCTGCTATAAGATATATACTACATGGGTTAATGTCATTAGTGATATCATAATAATTATGTTATCGATCCTTAGACCTGAGATTATCATAGTATCCTACATGATAGTTATGTTATCGATCCTTAGACTTGAGATTATCACAGTATCCTACATGATAAACATTATGTTTTGACATAATCAAACATTATCTTTAATCGGATAATTATAAACATTATGATTTGACATAATGAGAATCATGCAAATGATAGTGAATAATCAAGAAGGAATTTGTCCCTCTCTTATGAGAGAGGTATCTATTGGGCCCCTCGATAAGTAAGACTGAGAAATACATGGCCGTGCTCAAATGAATTGATGAAGCGATAAATATCATTTGATATTATCAGTCTACTTAGTGATCGAGAAATTATATGTTTGGACTATATAAGTTTGACATGGATCATGACTTATGTTCAAACAAGATATCGTATGACAAAAGAATTATAACATGTTCTATTAGTTTAAAATTGAATTATTGATATTCATATTATTTGGGTTGTCATAATATCTTGGTAGAGGCCGCTTATAACTTGTGGACCTGTGATGGGATTGGGGCTCACTGTCAATATAATATGAACCTATTGGATCGCACACATAGAATGTGATGAATGGACTAAGGGTTAATTCTGACATTTCAAATTTTATTTTGTGATAAATTAAAATTCGAAATAAACAACAACAACAACAACAACAACAACAACAATAATAATAATAATAATAATAATAATAATAATAATAATAATAATTAAGATTAATATTATTATTCTTATTTTAAATAAGAAATAAGGTATTTCTTATTTTAATAAAAAGAGTAGGCCCGAAGTTTTCTCTCTTTTAATTATATATATATATATATATATATATATATATATATATATATATATATATATATATATATATATATATATATATATATATATATATATATATAACCCTAATTAAGAAAAAGAAAGAGTTGTAGCCGTCACTTAAGAGAAAAACAAAAGAAAATTGTTTTTCTTCTGTAATCTCAAAAGAGAGAAAACAAACCCTAGCCGCTAAGGAAGGGAGCTAGCATCCCGGGCGATTCTCTTCATTGCATTCACATATGGATACCAATAGAGGGTGTCGTTTCACATGGGGTCGCACCTACAATTTCATTTATCTGCGCTTCGAGAGGTTGGTAATTATTACACTTCTCTTTCTATTGAATCAATTGGATTGCTTGGATCCATGGTGGGTTTCTTTTTTGCTACAAATTTTTAATTTTAATATTTCGAAACCCAACAGGGATGTATATATTTAAACTTATGATGTATTTTATTAGAGGCATGTATATGTGATAAATGGTCAAAATTACACATTTATTCTCGATTTTGCATGCTTTTATAATATGACTAGCAAATTTATGAACTTTTCACTTATTTTGTGATTTTGACCATTGCAGCATTAAATTGGTAAGAAATGAACAATTTGTGGATAATTGGAGCTAATTTTGGATAACCATGAAGACTTGAATGTTAGCCTTACCCAAGGCTATAAGGAAAGTCGCGACAACAAAGTTAAGCTGACTATTTGTTTTGTGTATGCGAGTTGCCCCAGTCGTGCTCCAACTGACTTTTAAGGAATATTAGGCTATATTTTAGGAATATGAAGGCAATGGTTTTAGAAAGTTTAGATTTTATTTAATATTTTTATTTCATTTTCCAAGTTTGAGTTTGATTAAACTACTTTCCTTTACTTTAGGAGTTTGATTAGGAATAAAAGGGGAGATCAGATCTTCTTCCTTATCCTCATACTCTATTGTAGTTTTGTAATGGCCATGAGTAGCTAAACATTTATTTTGGTTAAAAGTTAAATCAAAGGTAGGATTCAACCAATTACTGTGAGATTATTGCTTTAGTTTCTTCTTTAATTTTATGTGATGTTCATGTTATTTACTGTGGTTTAGAGAAATTATATCTCGATTGTTATTTGTTTTATGTGCAATAAGGGCCCGTTGTTTATTTAATTAAATAACATACAACTAATTGAATATATCAAATCCATAATTGTTTGGTAGATTCGATAACAGGTGGCAATTAGTATAGCATCATTCAAAAGGGTTGTTATATTAAGTAAGTACATGATTTAGTCTAAATTAATCTCGCTTGTAGGTTGGTTGGCTTAGGTCGGATCTTTTTAAATTGTAATACTATCAATAAATTAAATCTTTCGCCTGTTAAAGTTTCTAAATTGTAATGATGTCAATAAATTAAATTTTTTCGCTTGTTAAAGGGTTATTTATTGGTTAAGAGTTAATTACAATCTTACTTGATTAGACTATTAATACGAAAAAATTAATTGGAAGCGTGAAGCCGACGACTATAACCGCTCTATTACATGATTTTAGAATTATCTTTTCATCTATGATCAGTAAATTGAATCCTGTGGCGCAAATACCTTTAACTGAAATTTTTTATCCATTGATTTTGTCTTTATTTATTTTATGTATTTTTATTTTATTGTTTTAATTTTGTTTTTAGTTTAATTTTATTTTTAATTCTTAGTTTACAAAACCCTCCATCATTTTTTTTAGTTTGTTAATTTTCTAGTTATTTAAAGAATTAGAACTCGATCAATTCATGTGGATTTGACCCTACTCATCACTAATTACAAGATAGTTTTAAGTAGAAATTTTATTTTTATTAGTTTTGACACCCATCAAATTTTGGCACCGTTGCCGCAAATTGGTGTCTATTAGTTTTAATTTTTTTAAATGGCTGGATATTTGTGTTCTCTTAACTCAAAAATTTCACAGCTGACATCCTTGGTTCAGAATTTGGCTGTAGGAAACAAGCAATATGATAACCCTTATTACCAAGAGAATTTTTATGAATCTAAAAGATTTTTAAGTCCACCACAATGGAGTTATGACCCTTACCTGAATACTGAAAATCGATCCATGGTGGATAGGTTAGTCAAACTTCAATTACGAGGAATGGCCACGAACATTCTAGAATTCCCAACCTATACAGCCTATTCTATTAGAACAAAGTTTTTCAAATTCAGGTATGTCTCTTGAAGAAATTGTGAGTTCAATTGTAATTACTATGCAACAATTTTAACAGGAAATAAGGAATAGCATTAAAGAAACAAAGGCCAACCTTCAAAACTTAGAAAGGCAAGTGAGCCAATTGGCGACCTTCATAGGCATATTTGAGTTCCAAGGACATTTGCCCTCACAAACCATTGAAAATCCAAGAAAAAATATGAGTACAATCACCTTGAGGAGTGGAAAAGAGCTGAAGCAGCCCTTGCCAAAGAAAAGTAACCAAAAAAATGAGAGAGAAGCTGAAAAAAAGTAAAATTTGTGAAAAATAGACAGCCTAAGAGGAAAGTTTTAGAACAACCTCTAACTTTCATTATACAACCCCTTTTTCCTGAAAGATTAGCCGAGTCCAAGAATAAAAATGAAGAGAATGATGTATATTATTGAAATTTTTTGCAAAGTTGAGGTAAATATTCTTTTATTTGATGCAATTAAACTAATACCTCAATATGATAAATTTCTTAAAGAATTATTTGCTAATAAGAAAAAGTTACTTGGTAATGAAAGGGTGAGTGTTAGAGAAAATGTCCTTGCTATGATTCAAAGAAAATTAACTCCAAAATGTAAGGACCAAGATATGTTTGCTATGTCTTGTGCTATATGCAATGTTATTATAAAAAGAGTTATGTATGATTTAGAAGTTTTAATAAATATTATGCCATTGTCTATTTGTTCATCTTTGCATGTTGGTCCATTAAAAGAGACAAATGTAGTACTTCAACTTGCTAATAAATCTATTGTTTATTCTGAAGGGGTATTGGAAAATATTTTGGTGCAAGTTGATGGGTTAGTGTTTTCTATTGATTTTTATGTGCTTGACATAAATGATGGTAAATTCTCAAATTCTTCAGACATTTTGTTGGGAAGGCCATTTCTCAGTGCAACCAAACCAAAAATTAATGTGCATGAGAGTATACTCACTATGGAGTTTGATGGAGAAGTCGTTGAATTTTATATTTATGATATTAAGAAAAATTCTACTGATATGTCTAATATTTTTAAAGTGGATGTTACTGAACCTTTAATTAATGAATCTTTTAAATTGGATGATAATTCTAACAATTTGAATTTTTCATATGTTTCAAACTTCACTTTCACAAATCCTAACAAATTTAAGAAGAATTTGGTGATTGATACCAATTTGCGGGAAGTGATGAGTGAAAAGACACTGAAATGAGATCTAAGACCGCCTGGAGAGTCCTAAGGTCTAAAAATGTCTAGCCAAAGATGTTAAATAAAGGTGCTTTGGGGAGGTAACCCAATGCTTAGCCTTGTCCAAGGCTGAGATGCTTAGCCTTGACCAAGGCTGAACTGTTACTGTTTATATTTAATTTTTAGTATTTTAATTTTTCTATTTCCTTTTTCCTTCTTGGGCTGGCTCTAAAAAAAACTTTTCTTTTAAATATTCAGTTATAGGTTGGATACTGGAGCATTTTAATGGTAGCGGGCTGCATTATTTTTTTAAGTTAGGCATATGAGTCTTAATGGATATTACTTTTATTTGTTTCTTTTTAAGTTGAGCCTCCATTTATTACTTCAATTCTTTTTAATGGGTTTTGTTAAATTCAATTTATTATTTTTATTTTAACCCGTCAAGTCCATCTTTTACTTTTACCTTATATATTTTAATTCTTTTGTTTTAACACTTCAAGTCCATCATTTTTTTCCATTAATCCTAAATCCCCAAAAGAAAAGCCATCTATCTTCCTCACACAGCCACCCAACCTCTATAGAACTACATTTAGAGTTCCAAATTCTCAAAGTCTTGGCATGGCTAGACAGAAGAACCAACCAAAGCAGCCCCTATGCAGTAGAGCTGTTGCCACTGCAACTGATGACGGCATCGACGCACTCAAAGCGATAACAATTTCTATTTTTTTTCGTTTCGATTTTTTTTTCCTTCTCTTTGATTTTTTTTTCTCTCCTATTGCTAATTTTAGATTATTTTTTTAAGTTGTTAAAAAAAAAAAAAAAAAAAAAAAGAGGACGTATGAATCGACCTTTTGCTTTTATTTGTTTTGGTTCTAATTTTTTTTCTCATTTTATTCTACGTCACTTTTAATGCCCACCATTCCCATTTTGTTTGACTTTCAATTTTATTATTATTATTATTATTATTATTATTATTATTATTATTATTATTATTTCTTTTTTTTATTTTATTCACTTTCACATGTATCTATTATTTTTTTTTCTTTTTCTTTTTCTTCTTTCTTTACCTAATGTTTTCAATTTCATTTTTTTATTGTGTTTCCGTTAGTTCCTTCCCTTTGTCATTTAAATTCATTGTTTTTATTGTCTTGTTATTTTACTTTAGTTGTCATTTGCATTTTTTTCTTTTGCTTTGTGAAGTTGCAGAATCTTACCATCTTTCAATTATTTATTTATTTTTTTGACATTTTGGTTTACAATGATTTTTTCTTTATTTTTTTTATTTTCTTTTACTATCAATTTGTTTGCATCTACTCTAGGTTGGTTTTGCTTACATAATTGGGCGATTCTTGAATTGGTTTTGGAACTATTTTGGTTTAATCATTTATCGGTTCATTGAGTTTCTATAAAAATGATTTCATGAGTTACTAGTTGATTGATTTTGATTTTATATTAATTTTAATTTTTTATCTAATCTTCTAGGTAACTAACACCTTGCATAAACTCAATAGGTGGTTCAATGAACTGAAACTTAGCAATTCAATGAAGTAAACAAAATAAGCAACTCCAATAATCTACCATTCGATTTGCAACCATATTTCCATAATAGGACAGTTTCTAAACCTTGTCTTTTTTATTGTTTGTCTCCCTTCTCCCCACGATTGATTTGTTATTTCACGTTGGGGTGTAATGTGAGGAGAAAGTGTGAAAGAGGGATTTGATAGAAGTGTTGATTTTGTGCTGTGATAGTTTTGCTGATTTGTAGCAACTGTGTGCTTATTCTTGCGAATTATGTTGTGAAAATTGTGGATTTTTTTGCTACTAGTTTTAATGCTGAATTTTTCATCTAATTGGTCATTTTTGCTGCTGTTAATTTTTTATGATTTATGGATGATTTGTGCACATTTTAGTCAGCTGAAAAATTTGAAACATCCTGATTTTGAAGCCATTTTCAGCTTGGTTAGCTTGTTGTAATTGAGTATTTTCTATTGCATCAGCACAAGAAAAGTTATTTTTGTGGATTGAAGCATATATTTTGTTAAAAGAATTTTTTTGGCTTGATATTCACCAAAATTTTTGCATTTTATATGTTGTTTAAAGTGTTAGCAGTGTACATTTATCCCTTGAATTTTTGTTTGAAATTAAGTTTTTGATTTCTTGCCCTTTAGCACTTTGATAATCTTTATTTTCAATTCTAGGGAAAAGCATTTGCTTAGAAACAACTTACTTGACCATTTGGATTTTGGCTTGATGAGATGTAGGGCAAGATTGACTAGATTTAATGGCTATTTACTCTTTTTTCATACAATTTATGGTGGCTTGAATTATCTTTTGAATTAGAATTACCAAGGTTTAATTTTTAAGTAAAATATAATCTTTGCATGATCTTAATTTGGTATCCTTGCATATTAGGAGCTTGTTAAAACCATTTTGGACACTTGTTTTGTATTGTGTGCTTTTGGATTGAGGAATTTAATTGCCAGGGTAAAAAAGAAAAAAAATAATAATAAATTGCAATAAAATTTTACTCCGCTGTCCGCTTAAAATGCGGTCAAGAGTATAGCTAGTAGCCATTTGAAATGTTGTAATCTGAGTAATCGGATGTACGCGAGTCAAAATCGGGTACCCTCGCATAAAAAGAATTTCTACATTCCTTGTAAGCATTTAATCTTTCTTAGATTGGAAAAACTAGATATATGCGGGTCAAAACCAGGTATCCTCGTGTTCACTACAGTCTATGGAAGTAAATCAAGCTTGAATAAGTAATATATATATATATATATATATATATATATATATATATATATATATATATATATATATATATATATATATATATATGAAAAAAGTTCTTGGTTTCTTCTTTCCTTTATCCATTCAATTGTGTGTGATTAAAGTGTCTAATTTGGTTTGATAAGTTACCTTTATGCATTGATTTAATCTTGAATTAAGACGTAAAATTCTTGCATGCTTAATGTTATAAAACCTTGGTCTTTCTAGTTTGAAAATGTATTTGAGAAACCTGTATTTTGATATGAATTTGTGGGAAGTGGTTATGAAATGTTGTTCCATTTTGTCATCCATTTTTGTCTTGTCAAAGTTTGTGGAATGTAAGTTTGTTTCTAGATGCTTGAACTTTTGACATGATTGATTATATGGTTTGATTCATGCTTGAGGAAAAGCATGAGATAAGTGTGGGAGAATAAGATTTTTGAAAGGGTACAAATGTATGTGTATGTATGTAATTGATGGCTTATATTTGTGATGCCTACGATGAAATTTAGAAGTAATTTTGTTGTTGAATAGAGTATTAGAGTTGGAGGTTTTAATAATGGGAGTGTATTTTTGAAAATTTGCAAGAGGATAGGTTAAAATTGTAGCCATTATACTGTCGAAATTTTTACTAAATAAATAATAACTTTGACCAAATGAATAGTAAAATTGCGACGATAATCAATTGGTGCATAACGAACAAATGAATTTGGTAACAATAATTGCAAGCGAAAACCTAGTTAGTCACTCCGTTCATAACCTGATGATATATGGGTCTAGGAGGGTTAGGGTATTACAATAAACCAACCAACAAAAGAAAGCACAAAAAAATAATCTTAATCATGATCAAACAAATAAAGCACAAAAACCCCATAGAAATCCGCCATAGGAGATGAAGCCCCCGGATAAGGGCCTGGCTCACAAATACATTCCAGATCTTTCTCCTATGTGCTTCGCCTTTGTGATGGAGGATGAGACTATTGTAAAGGCGATGTAGGGTTACATCATTCGGTGAAGAGGCCGAAGACGGCCACTTAGATGGAGGAGGAGAGAAGAATTGGAAGAAGAAGATGAAGATGAAGATGAAGCAAGGAGGAGAGCAGAATTGGGAGGAGGAGGAGGAGGATTAGGGTGATTTTTTTCCCTTTTATTTGCTTGTGCCACATGTCAAATATTCATTGGCTATTTTTTACATATACAGCGCATGTTTAGCACGCAATAATATATTTCTATGCTTTGTCTTTTAGGTGGTAAATTATCATGGTTATTAAAAATTTATACTGCGAACTAAAAATATTGAAAATTCAAGTATCAGTTTTGAAATTAAATACAAGTTTGGGAGGAAATTTAGGTATTAAGCCTTTTTTTAATCACACGTGAGTTCAAAGATTCATCAATTAGCGACAATTTGATAATCTTACACTAATATTGTCTACAATAATAATTTTAATAATAATTTTGACAACAATTTGTAAAATTAAAGATAATAATCATCACCTTAACTTTTCATTTCCTTCAAAAAAAAAAAAAGCTTAACATTTAATAATTATAAGCTCTTCCTCCACTAATGGTTGCAACTTTTCTTTGCAGTTGATTAAACATTTCAAAATTTCCATTTAACAGGTTTGTAAAGAAATTTTAATCAACGTTTATTATCACCAAGTCCTTGGGGACAATTTTATTATTAATCCTTAAGAAAGGTTAACTTGTCAAAAGAAAAAAAAAATCATAATTAATCAAACCTTGCACGTAAAGTATTTTTTATATGAAGGGTATTTTAGACATTTTGATAATTAATCTTACCTTCCTTTGCCTTTCTCCCAAACAATATTTTATTATTTTTCCCTTTACTTGCCTTACCTTCATTCCCAACATCATAAAAGGTAAATATCGTTTTATTAACACCTTTAACACCCCTTCCGAACAAAGCGTTAAAGGGGTTGGGGATTTCATCACACCGTTTTTGATG
Organism: Excoecaria agallocha; assembly: GCA_037975025.1. Classification (NCBI taxonomy): domain Eukaryota; kingdom Viridiplantae; phylum Streptophyta; class Magnoliopsida; order Malpighiales; family Euphorbiaceae; genus Excoecaria; species Excoecaria agallocha. The sequence continues at coordinate 45,214,841 of CM075815.1, forward strand.
TTGAATCATGTTCCAAGCCAATTCAATAATTTTCCATCCAATTCAATTTTTTATCTGTTTCGATTTTTACCTTAGATCCAACCACTTGGCTTATTGGTTTGCAGTCCGGCCGGTTCAATCTGCTTTTCAAAAATATAATAGTTTCCTACATTCTAAATTCTGAAAAGAATTGGTCGATTTAGAATAAAATAATTTGGTTCACCACCTTAGAAAAATTTTTATCAAAGTCAAGTGTGTGAGTTTTGTTTTTTTTTTTTCCTTTTTTTTACATAATTTGTGTGAAGTATATTTGATTGTGTATTATGATTTTAGTTTGAAAATATATGATTTTATAATGTTTAAATCTTGAGTAACATGATTTAAATGTAATGGAGTATGAAAGAGGGGATGAAAATGAAAATGAAATAAAGATGCTGATGACGATGTTAACGTTAATCATGAAAATGAATTCAATCCTTCCATCATTTTGAATGAATTTATTTGATATATGCGGCCTCTATATTTTTTTTTAAATATATATATATATATAAGAGTTTGAGGGTCAATTTCACCTATTGTCATTGAATTTATACCTTATTACCCAAAAATACCTGATTTATTTTTTCTAACGAAAATATCACTGAACTTAGTACATTTTTGCATAAAAGTCATGTTCACCGATTTTTGGTGATAATCTTTGCCGGAATGATGATGTGGCATACCTCGTCAGGATCATTCACCATGTCACTTGAAGATGTCATGTCAGCTGCCACATCACCTATTGAAATAAACAAATGAGAAAATGATACATGTCAACCCATTTGCCTTAACCAAATTCAAATTGGGTTCCACATTGGGTCATCCATCCAAATTGGGTCTTGCTAAGGTGATGGGCTTCCAAGCTTATAAACCCATGCCACTCCCTTTGCCTTTCCAATGTAAGATATGGGAAGCTTGAGAACATGACATCTTTATGATTTTTCTTGCTTTCTTAACCATTAAAACCATCACATTTTTATGTTTTTTTTTTACTTTAACCATTTCTAATTCTTTCATGGAATGTGTATGTGATGGTTCAAGAAAAAAACCATAAAAATGATGGATTCAATTGTTAACAAAGCAAGAAAAACCATGAAAGAATAAAGTTTAAGAAAATTATTCTTTTTTCATGATTTTTCTTGCTTTCTTAACCATTGAATCCATCACATTTTCATGGTCTTTTTGGCTTTAACCATCATATATACATCCCATGAAAGAATTAGAAATGGTTAAAGCAAAAAAAATGAAAATGTGATGAATTCAATGGTTAAGAAAGCAATAAAAATCATGAAAATATCATCTTCTCAAACTTCTCATATCCCACATTGAAAAGGCAAAATGAGTGGCATAGGTTTATAAGCTTGGAAGCCCATCACCTTAGCAAGACCCAATTTGGATGGATGACGTAATGTTGAACTCAATTTGGATTTAATTAAGACAAATGGGTTGACATGTGTCTTTTTCTCATTGGTTTATTTCAACAAATGATGTGGCAACTGACATGGAATGCCACGTCATCATTTCGGTAAGGGATGGCTCACATGGCATGCCATGTCATCATCCGACCAAGATCATCACCGAAAATCGGTGAACATAACTTTTATGCAAAAAGGTACTAAATTCAATGATATTTCTGTTAGAAAAAATAAATCAGTTACTTTTTGATAATAAGACCTAAATTTAGTGACCGTGGTTGAAATTGACCCAAAGTTTGAGGCTATTAAATTTCTTCCTCCTAAATAGCATAATCCGTATGGACGTTGGGAGCACATGCTCAAGCAAGGGAAACTCAAAAGTTTCTATATAAAGAATCAATTACGCATTAATTTATTATGTTTAACCATATAATTCATTGGATAAATTTAAAGTCATATTTATGTTCCTGAAAGACCTTGAGCTAGATCTGTAAAAGTTCAAAGAACCAATTATCGTCTATCACTATCAGAACTGCAAAATGAAGACTGTTCATTAATATATAGCTAATAGCCTAGAAGCTGATAAGAATCCAAAAGTGTGACTACTTCATCATCACACCATCAACCATAGGCACATAGCCATGAGAATTTCAGTCTGCCAATCTAATTACTCAAACCCAAAACTTTCCTTTGAGCGATCATGAAAAGCAAATGCTCTGGAAATGGCCAATAAGAGAATCGAGATAGACATCTAACAAAGCAGTTGTAAATTATATATGAATTGGAAATAACAATTGACCAAATATTCAAGTATCAAACTCAACAAACATGAGAAAACAACCAAAAGAAACAAATGGAAAAGATTCATCAAGAACATGGTCAAGATCAGGATGAGTTTGTTTAAGCTTAAGCCAGTCCATTTGGATATAACGTTTCTCAAAAGGAACCTTGGCTCTAGGTGCAGGCTTCTTAGCAGGAACTTTTGGTATTTGAAATCTGTTACTTTATTTCCAACACCTGAAGATGCTATCAGTCCAGGCGAACCACCAACTTTTATTGGAGATGCCCGACGAACCCATCTTCAAGATATATGACCCTCACACACTACAACAGGGGGGTTTATTTTGTTTGGTGTAATTTTTGAAATTAATTAGGAAATTGGTGTAACTTTTGAAATAATTAGGAAAATGGTATGTTAAAAAATGGCAACCTAGGTTGCCGTTTTCTGTCAAGTGAGGCCTAGCTGTCATTGTCTACTTTTTGCATAGAAAACAGCACACAAAGGTGCCATTGTTTACTGTTTAAAAAGGTGTCGTTTTGGAGGAGGCTGAGCGCGTCTGTAAGAGGGCACTAGACAGCATCGCTTTGTGGCTTTGGAGGCACGAAAAATGAATTATTTGAGGTGGGGCCCGCTTGTCAGAAAACGGCAATCCCCCCTGCCATTTTTCATCAATTTATTTATTTTTTTATTTTCTCTACAGAGGTGCACATAAATTACTGTGCGCTGCAGGGCACACAATAATTCTTGTGACCTGCAGCAGAGGCATGAGAAAACCAAACTTTTTCAATTTTTTTTTACTATAAAAGGGAAAGGGCTTATAGATTTTATTGGTTCCTTTGCCATTTTTCTTATTTCTTTAGTTTAGTGCCTTCTATGTGAGCTTATAAATTTTATGTGCATTCTGTACTTCTAAGTTTATAGGAGATTTGTTTGAAGATTGAAGAAGGTAATTTTTATGAGTATATTTTAATTTAATTTTGTTATTAATCACATCTTAAATATTGATTAAATTAATTAGTAGCATTATTTTTATTGTTAATATTTTAGGTGTTATAGAGATTGGAATATAAATTTGTCAATATATTTCAAGGTAAGTTATTCTTCGTTTAATTTAAGTTTTTGAGGTAATTAATATAATTAAGATACTTATATTAAGGCAATAAATGAAGATAATTAATTTCTATATGTAAATTTATGATTTATTGTAATAAAATATATTCGTGATTATTTGTTAAAAAAGTTAATAGTTTGAATTTAGTTATATTATTTTTTATTTATATTATCATGCTTTGATATTTACTTAATAATGAAAGTAATTAGCCATGTAAAATTTATTGAATTTTGTCTACATACATAATATTATTATATAAAACCTTAAAAATTTAATGAAAAAATAGCTCTATCTCTATATATATATGTATATTGTGCACATATATAATAACAAGTTTATCAAAATTAAGTAAGGTAAATATGGAAAAAAAACACAAATTGCAAGATTTGAAAAGTGAAAAAAGAAATTATAATTTGTGCAAGTAGAAAAAAAATTATTTGTTATGCGAATAAATATTAAAAAATTTACATGAATGAAATAATAATTTAGAGACTTCAATTAGGATGAAAATAGTAAAATAGTAAAATGTAAATTAGGACAAATTTACTAATGAGTTAAAAAAATTTAAAGACTTCAATTAGGACGAAAATAGTAAAATGATGATTTAATAATTTAAATGTGTACATATAATGTAGGAATAAAAAAAATATCGATTCCAGCTACGTTAATAATTCATACTGGAGGACAACCAATATAGGATATAGATGATTATCATTATGATATTTCAAGACCCTCCGCAAAATCGAGGCGAATGAAAGTTAAGAACAAACTGACATTTACAGAACTTATTCATAAGATATCAGTTAAATTAGATTTAGCTCTGAACATGGTGGTTAGTAGACTGATAAATAGGTGTCATGTTATGAACCAAGGGTCAATGTCATAGGTTCCTTTGGACTTAATTGATGACGATGACATTGATCAAATTTATGAAAATTTTATATCATTTCCTGGATATAGTATTGCGAAAATAATTGTTGAAACTAAAAATTTTGGCATTGGGAATGCACAAAATGTTGTGAATAATATTAACCAGACGAGTACCGATGTTGAAGGTAGAAATATTGTTGGGGATGACTCATATTTAGGAAGAGATAGTCGATCTAATTTGGGTACATAGTTTGACGATGAAACACAGTGTGAAGGGGTTGATAATTTAAAAACTATACAAGCAAGTCCAATCAGAGAGTTTAGGGGGCAAACAGTTGAATTTTGCATCACGTTCTAGGTTTGAATGTAGGAATGTAGCATGGGACGATGAGAATATGGCAAATAACGGGTATATTTCTCCAAATTTTAATCTGAATGAGGATTGTGAAGACATAAACTTGAGTGATAAGGGGGAGGAAAACGCTATTGGCAGGGATGATAACTTTGTTCCAAGTTGATATAATAAATTTTAAAGACATCAATGGCACCGTCATCCATAAAGCTTCAGCCATCTCTCTTTCTGTGATGAGATATCCAAGCATTATAATATCTTATAATTTTTTTTTTATATTTATAATATGATCGGCAATTGTCATGTCATTTTCAATTCTGCTGCGATACAAATTATTCCATTTTTCCTTAACCATTGCCCTTGCAATATCACCTCTCATACATCTCGGAGCCAAATAGGTACACACCATCTATAATGTGAAATAAATCAAATTAAAGGTTATCTCTACAAATTTTTCTTAATACTGTAAAATTCATTTTTATTCTAATTAATAAAGATCAATTATAATATAATGCTTTATTAAATTAATATATTTCTATTTATTTTCTTCCTACAAATTTATATTACATGCATCAATCCTCGTGCAAAAATATAATAAAAAATATAAACGGTAAATTTATATAAACTACTTAAACTATATAATTAAACATATCAAACAAAAATTTATAATTCATACATTATTGGTAAAAATTTAAAAATTTATCGTTCAACGACCAACTAAAATTCTCGATTAAAGGGTAAAAATTTTGTCCCAACTAATGATGATTGACAGATTATATATTATCATGCAACAATTGTTTTCATTAATTTACTAATACTAAAATAACATACCGTAATTTTTATACCAACTTTAAATATATTTCTCATTTTTATGTATAATAATTAAAATAATTAAAAATAAAAATTATAGAAACTTACCTTCACAAATATTGATTGAAATTATCTTTGTAACTCAAAAGATACCTACATTATAAAAAAATAAAATTTAAATTATTCACATATTAATAATTATAAAATAATAATTAAGGAGAAATTATAATTAAAAATAATATATATTACCTTCCTTATATTTTGATGATAGAAATTATAAGGAACGAAAGGAAGCAAAGTAGTAAGGAATGAAAGAAAGCTAAGGGAAATGCAAAAAATAAAAGAAAATGAAAGAGGGAGACACAAGAAGAAACATTTTAGCCCTTTTATAATTAAAATAAAAAATAAAAAAAATTCATTTTTTTCATGCCTCTACTGCAAGTCACAGAAATTATTGTGTGCTCTGCAGTGCATAGTAATTTCCATGCACCTCTGCAGAGAAAATAAAAATAAATTAATTAATTAATTAAAAAAGGAAGGGGGGTTGCCGTTTTCTGACAAGCATGACCCACCTCAAATAATTCATTTCCCGCGCCTCCAAAGCCACAAAACGATGTTGTCTTCATCTGCAGCAAATGATGCCGTCCAGTGCCCTCTCGCAAACACGCTCAGCCTCCTCCAAAATGGTGTCATTTTGAACAGTAAAAAATTGTGTCATTTTGAACAATAAAAAACGGCACCTTTGTGTGCCGTTTTCTATGCAAAAAAACAGAAAATGACAGCTGAGCCCCACCTGACATAAAACGGCAACTTAGGTTGCCTTTTAACACACCATTTTCCTAATTATTTCAAAAGTTATACCAATTTTCTAATTAATTTCAAAATTTACACCGAATAAAATAAAACCCCTACAACAGCCTCAGACAATCCACTCCTTGTCATATTTTTAAATTTTGCAGTACCTCTGCAAGACATGCAAAAGAAAAAAGAAAAAGCAATTAAAATTAATTTAATAAGTAAATAGGTAAAAGAAAGCAAAAGAAATATATGAGCGGCATAGAAATTAGAAGTTACCAGAATCCATCTCGGTGTATGGAATATGAGAAATCTTGGACCACTCAGAACCACTCTCCTTTGCGCAGCTTTTTGTGAGGAGTGGACAATTATCAACATATAATTCAGATAATTGGGAGAGGCCTTCAAGAGCTGTACCTACTACCTTCATATTCTTACAATTGTGAATTTTAAGTATTTTAAGAGAAGAAAAGTTGCCCAACCACTCTGCCAAAACTTTAACCTCATCAAAATCATAAATAGCTAATTCCTTTACGGCAGTGTAACTTTTGAGTTGATAAGGCATAAACTTTAAATCACTTCGACCTATGATTGATACCGAACCGACAAATTTTTCTCTAGCATCACTTACAAGCTTAGGGGGAGCTATCAGCAAAATTTCAAATTAACATATCAAGTAGAGGCAAAGCACAAGTAATATGAATATCAAAATTACACTTATAGCATTTGTAGGATGTTGTACTTCCCAAATCATCACATTTGCAGCATTTATATATAAAGTTGACCCAAGATGGCATGATCACAAAATTCAGTGGGTGTTCACGTCGTTCGTATCTAAGAATGGTTGGAAAAATATTAGATTTAATGTGGCTTTGGAAAAGGCAATTCGGGCAAGCTATAGAAAATTTATCACAGTTTACACTTTTGTTTTCTTGGAAAGTCAACTCAAGAATACTTTCACCCAGAAACCAAGTACCCTTCACTTTAAGATTGTCCGTGTCGATTGAAAATTCAACATACTTTTTGTGGAGGATGAATTCGTCACATTCTAAGCAGTTATAGGTTGCAACAGAAACCAAATCCTCACAATTATTGCATAAGAATTTGTCAAAAATAGAATTTGTGTCAGAAATGATAAAAAAATTCATGCAAATGCCATTGTTTACGAATTATCTCATCAAATGAAAGTATAGTAGATGGCGAACCTTTTGATTTGTTGTTTTCAAATGCATCACCGAGATCTAATTTTTTATGTGATTCTATAATGCCTAACAATTTGGGAGCAAAATCTTCAACTTTGAAAGCCTCTTCCATGTCAATGCTGAAATTTTTGACCTCGTCTATATCATACACATTAAAAGGCTTAGCATTATCCTGACATTCAATGATGGTAAGAGATGAACTTTTAGAATTCGCTAGTTTCACCAATTCGATGAATTCATCGTTTTTAGATAATGGAGTGTTGATTATAACTTTGAGTTTTGAATCGAGTTGGGTTGAAGCGATTTTAGTAATAATTTTGAAAGGTAAGTCGCTATGAGTGGTGGAAATGCTTTGGATGAAGTCTTCAAGGATTGGAGCTATATCCTGTTCATCAACCAAAGGATATTAAAGATATGTAGATAATTCAAGAGCTATTTTACTCTTTTTGCTTGTTGATGGGCCAGTCATGGCTATCATCGTTTGAAACTGCTCTTGTTTACCGCTTTCCTTTAGTTTTGATGATGCCATTTCCTCGGCATGACCTTTCAATTTGTGCTCTAACGATGAGGAATAGCAAGGCAAATAAGTTATTGCAATCTCATTCACAAATAAAAATTCAATTATAGACATTAATCTGTTCTCACCGTCCCTAGATAGTACAAAAGGTGAAAAAGGGTAAGGCAAAAGGTGCTCATTATCCTTTGCCAACATATGAAGTTATTCTTTTCTTTTAAGAAAAGAATAAAAAAATGCAGAGAGAAAGAGGATCATTCCTCATCTACAATTTAGCTTGTAATCTATACATGTCTATAAATTGGATACAAAGCAGACATTTATATAACAGCAAGAATTAATCCTACCAAAATAAGAATACAATAACATAACAAACCAAGCGATGAGAGCTGATGCAAAACAGAATGAAAAGCAAAATTAAAACATTTCATTTTTATGTCCCTGAAAGACCATGAGCTAGATCTGTGAAACTTCAAAAGACCAATTATCATCTATCACTATCAGTACTGCAAAATGTCGACTACTGTTCATTAATATACAGCTAATAGCCTAGAAGCTGATAAGAATCCAAAAGTGCGAATACTTGATCTTCACACCATCAGCCATAGGCACATAGCCATGAGAATTTGCTTATATTTCAGCCTGCCAATCTAATTATTCAAACCCAAAACTTTCCTTTGAGCGGATCATAAAAAGCAAATGCTCTGGAAATGGCCAATAAGAGAATCGAGACTGACATCTAACTAAGAGGTTGCAAATTATATGTGAACTGGAAATAACAATTGACCAAATATTCAAGTATCAAACTCAACAAACATGAGAAAACAACTAAAAGAAACAAATGGACAAGATTCATCAAGAACATGGTCAAGATCAGGATGAGTTTGCGTAAGCTTAAGCCAGTCCATTTGGCTATAACCTTTCTCAAAAGGAACATTGGCTCTAGGTGCAGGCTTCTTAGCAGGAACTTTTGGTTCTTGAAATCTGTTACTTTATTTCCAACACCCGAAGATGCTACTAGTCCAGGCGAACCACTAACTTTTATTGGAGATGCTGCATCAATAACATTAAAAGACAAAGAACCAACAGTTTCGTTCTCCTTCGTAGCAGCATTATTTGGCAAGCCGTCTTTCCAAAGAATACTACTATTTTGGCCATCATAGCCATTCGAATACCCCTCTTTTACATTAATATGATCAACATCCGAAGCAAGATTCTTTGCCCCAAGACTATTTTGGGTTGCAGGTGTACTCACCTGAAACCCTTTACCTAGAAGGATATAGCAAACTGCAGGCATCATCTAGAAATGACACAATTTGGCAAAAGACTAGTTTTCAATTCATCAAATAAAATTTATGCTAGCAATAATTATATAATAGTTATAGCACTGTTTACACAAACTAGAGCAGATAATTAACAGCCGAAATTTTTCTGACATTTTCATTTAGAATAATATGTTAAATAAATAGTTAAATCAAACAGAAAAAATGTGTTTCAGCATTCTTTTCCGTTGCTATTAGTAAAAGCTAACGAGAAATTTCGTAATCCATAAAAATAAATAAATAGAATAAAAATAAAATTGATTAAAACGACAACTGCATAACAGTGCAAGAAATCAAATAAGTCTTATTATTCATGCAAGAAAGAGTTGAATTGTTTGAAATTATTTTAGTTCAAAGAAATTACAATATGCATTAAAAAAAAAATTGATATAGGCGTCTCTTTTATATAATCATATGTTATTCAAAACCTATTAAATCCAACTAATTTAGTCCCACTAATTTAGATGTTTCATTTTTATAATTCAAAATCGAGAACTTGCTTTATATATATATATATATATATATATATATATATATATATATATATATATATATATATATATATATATATATATATATATATATATATATATATTCCCAATTAACAATACTGTTATTTTTTCTTTATTTTTTTTACCATTTACTGGATTCTTTTGCTATAAATTTATGATAAGTTAAAATTTTGTAAAAAAGAAATATAAAAAATTCCTTTAGGTGATGAGAAGGAAAAATTGTCACAAAATTGAAAATCATTTGTTAATTTACCTTAAATTTTGAGCAAATTGATTAGTTCGAAAAAGTACATTGTTTTTCACTTTTTTACTATCAAATTGAAAGATTAGCTGAAAATTTTTCACTAAAAATAGAATCCAAAGCAAAATGTGAAAATAAATTGCAGAAAATAGAAAATACCTAAAAAACATGTGCAAAATATTATCAACAAACAAACGTGGAAAATGCAAACCACTAGAAATGAAGGGAAAGACGGTTGAAAGACAGCCACATATATAATTGATAGCACCAAACATAAAATTGCTTTCTGTTTTCCTCTGCCAAAGTATAAAAACCTTGTCTCACCATTTTCTCTGGTTCTCACATATCATAGCAATTCTTTCCTTTTCTTCCTGTTTCTTGGATTTTCAAGAATCCAAGAAACAGAGAGAGAAATGAAAGAGTTTTCATTTCTATTGTTTTTTTCCAGGATTTTAATAAAAAAAAATAGTGATGATAGGTAAAATATGCAGCAAGTTACTTGTGATCACCTGTAAAAAATAAATAAAGGATTGGTGGGTTTTCGACAAGGAAGTCTCCAACGATCAAGACAGGATTTCTGTATGAAAAAGTAAGAATTTCTAACAAAAGATTAAGTCAGTATTTCATATCTATTTTTTCTCTTTTTATAGGAGGAACTAGCACATTTACAGGAAATAATGGAAGGAGTTTTTCGTTCTTTTCGACCACTAATCCATTTTCGGCGATTCTCGAGGAAAACATGAATTAGTGGTAACTGTCTGTACATCATGATGAAACTGTTTCTGGAACACGTTCTTAATCGAGCTGTTGTCCGGTTAGAAAATCCGGATAACTCAAACCTTCGGTCAATTTACGGGATTCCTCACGGAGCTATGTGTTCGGTTAATACTAGACCGCTGGACCGATCTCTGACTTCGGTTGTTATCATAAGTCCCCCCCTCAGTTGCCAACATTTATGTCGATGGTTGGCAGATGCATGATTAATGGACATATTCAATGCCGTGAGATCGGAGCTTGTGGGGACTGGGCCAAATGAGCTAGTTGGGTTGATTTGAGTTCGGAGTGCTTACCAAGCTTTTATTTGGAGTTCGGTATCAAAAGCCATGTAGACTTGAATCGTTTTGGCGTAGGGGAGACCTGCCTTTGACTCTACCTGATAGCCGTGCATAATGGCTGGAGGCGCTTTAGTTAGGGTGCATCGCCTTTAATGCGTTATCCCATACTTGGATCTACTGTCACGTGTATGGTCCGGATCTATCTTAGTTTTTCTATATAAACCTTCTCCTAATCTCCATTTCCCTTTCGCTTTTTATTTTCTTGGCTTTGCTTCTCTCGTTTGCTCCGCATCCTCATTCTTTGAATCCTTCTGCTTGAAGCTCTGTTCTTCTCGCTTTTTGCCTGGTTTTTTTCGTCGCAATCCCCTTCATCAGGTTTGTTGATCTTTCCTTCTCTTTCACCTTATTTCTCTTTTTGTTCTTAGTTTCTTTTCGTCATCATGAGCTCGGGATCTGCTTCAAGTGAAAGAGTGAGAAATAGTGGAGATGTTCCCACCGGTAGTGTCCCCGGCATGAGTAGGGATTCAACTTCGAAAGAAGGAAGCCGACCATTCGAATTCGGTCAATATGCTACTTCTTCCACCAAAAAGAAGGTTCCACATCGATTGCCTGGGGTGGGCAGCATAAGTTTAACGATCAAAGAGGAGGAGTTTGGTCCACTCCTAGCCCAATTGACATATGAACCAGGCTATTTCGCCAGCAAACCTAGTACCTCGCAAAACGCAAACACGGAGTTCACCAACAAAAAGATGACCGACATATATAAAGCGCAGTTTGAGGCTGGCATCCGTTTGCCTCAACTAATTTCAAAGTGAGCGTGATACGGTACTTTGACATGACCATAGGACAGCTCCACCCCAATGCCTGACGGACCCTTATCGCTCTTCAGATTTGGGCAGTGGAATAGGGCATAAAATTGACACTTAACCTGTTTCAAGCAACCCATGTAGTCGGTCTTCGAGCTGGTACCGAAGATCACAATTACATACAAGCTCGGTCTGGCTATGGGGTATCCATCAGGAATTCGGAATCTCTGAAGAAATGGAAAGATCGATTCTTCTTGATGGAAAAAGTGCGGGCTGATTTTTCAGTATGAACAACTTAGAGAAGGTTTACAAATCATAACGACAATAGCTTGTGGCTCTCTGATGAAGAGGAGCTAATTCTAGCTCGATGGAGGGAACTGGCCCGGGACAAGTGAAACTTGAGGAATCTATAAGATCCTTACAGTTCGGGGCCGCTTTCTCACCGAAGAAAATGTAACATACAACATTTTCTTATTCAATGATACTGATGCACTGTTTTAATTTGTTTTTCCTTTGCAACTATAAGGAAAATGAGCCGAGCAGCTGAAATTATAAAAGTAAAAAGGCAGAAGCTTGCCAAAGGCTCTTCCACCGTGCCTCCTATTGTCGAGGAGTTGTTGGCGACTCCCCATTCTAAGGCCCATTCTGTGCCAGCAACAACTGAGGTCGAGGATACTCCGGTTGTCGATACCAAACTTGCTTCACCCTCCGAGCCCCAAGGCCAGATCGAAAAGGGGCCAAAAGATCTCCGCTCTCTATTTAGTGATATTTACTTGTTCTGGGAGGCTAAGGGGGATAAGTATTCCTCCAACAACCCAAACTTTAGCACCTTCATGCATATTGCTTTCTGCGTGCCGAAGGAGGTTGGTCCTCTTTCCTCTCTGAGCGTCGAATACTTGGCCGAGAGCTTGAAGAAACATCAGGTCGAAGTAAGTCATTCGAACTTTTTGATGGTGTTGGTCTTTCGACTATTGCCTGATTTTTTCTGTGTTCGGTAGGGATCCAATTGATCGGCGCCACTATCGCCAAGATGAAAAACCTAATAGTGAAGCATCGACAAGCTGATTCAAACTTCGACGCTCTACGATCTATGATGTCTGAATCCAATGAGAAAGTTTGAAAGGCTTTGGGGCAGGCTGAGGAGGCCACAAGAAAAGCAGCTGAGCTAGAGACCACGCTAAACCAAGAGAATGAGTCTAACTCTGCTCTCCAGGCCGAAGTCGAGCAACTCAAGCAAAAAAAGGCCGAATGGAAAAAGAAAGAGGCTGAGCTAGAAGAGAAAGAGGCCTAGATGTTGGCGAAGAAGTGTATGGCATTTAGTGCCAAAATTTTTTCTGCTGTAAGGGAGAAATACCCCGAACTAGATCTATCCTTTCTGGATGATGTTTATTCAAATGAGGACTAGATCCTTGTAACCGAGCATTTAAATCAATAAAAATTTAAACTTTTGTTTTCATTTTATTCTAAGTTTATTATTTTTGTTCGGCATATCTTCCCAAGAACATAAGAACAAACAGCACCCCCGTGTGTGGCGAGGTGAGTGCTCAAAAGCTTAATCGAATAGCTTATGATTTCCAAACCGAGTTTAATATATTGAAAAGAAAAACATCATAGAAAAGGAGGATGTAAGTAATGAGGATGACGCGGTACGTACCTTGCATTTGATATGCCGACCCCAAGGCTCTGTAAATGCCGAACTTAAGTTTGGCGAAGGATGGTTCGGTCAAGATATTTAGAGTAAAGTGAGGGCCTAAGCTCAACGATGTCGTATATCCACTCTGAGCGAGGTTTGACAATTTATCAATTACAAACTTTTTCCACATAGACCAAATGTTGTGTGGCAGCGCTTGCCAAACTCTTCTTTAGACATGAGTTTATTGAGGTGCGAATTGCTTATGAAGTTATTTGGCGATGTATGCCGAGCAATCTCCCATAGGCTTTGTTGGCCTGCTAAGTTCGCAAGTTATGCAGTGAATAGACCGAGAGCATGAACTTTAATAATTTTTAGGAAAAAAGGATAATTTCATTACTAAATTTTTACACTTTTACATATTGGGTTTCTAAACTTCAAAAACTACACATTTGATCCTTAACCTTTTCATGTGGTACACATTAGGTCCAATTTGAACAGTTCTGAAAAAAGTGCATAACACGAGGCATTAAAAGCGTGTGAATTCAATTAAAAATATATGTGGAACCCACATAAAATTAAAAAATCAGAATATTTCCATGTAAGATGATGTGGACATGGGGCAATTTAATCAAAATACAGCGTTTGAAGCTAGGGCATAGGAGTTTTTCACTAAATTGTGTTTTTCATTCCTCTACCCTAGCTTCAAACAATGCTTAAAAAAGGCCTCGTTAGGCATGAACTCAGCTACAAGTAATCTTTTAACTCCTTCAAAACAACAACCTATCAAATTTGCTAATCGCTCACTTCTCAACTCTCTCACTACTCTTGCCTCTTCCTATAAAAAAGCACAAAAGAAATAGAAATCCAATCACATTTAATCAGTCACCAAAACCAAATAAAAGAAAAGAGACATTTGAAGCATTTAACGTCAATCCATTGATCATCCTCTGGAAACATACCTCTATAAACCATATTTAGAGTTTTCTTTCCATACTTAGATATTATATTTTCTGTACTGAACCCTGATGTGGCAGCTCGAAGTTGCTCCAAGCTGAACTCTTTAAACCTAGAAGTAAGTCCCCATTATCAGCAAAGTTCTTCTTTTTCTTTTTCTTTTTCTTTCATTAGACCCAATAATTTGCTTAACTCAAACACTACCAAAACCTCCATTTCCTCCAATACCAGTAAAACCCCAGTAATTGGATCTAACGCCATCTTTAGCAACAAAGGCAACAATAGCTCATCAAACCCTAGTGTTATTTTGGTTCCCTTTGTTTCCACACCTTCTTGGACTCTGAATCCCTCCTCTCCTAAAAGTAATTTTAATGTTCTCTTCTTTTATTGAACCTTAATTTATGGGTTTTGCAATTTCGTTTTGAATTGTTGTTTTCTTTGTCTGTAATGTTCTCCATTATAGCAAAATTTGATCCTTTGAGTTACATTTAATGTGATGTATTTGAGGTTTCATTAGCGTGCTATATGTAGACTTTGCTAACATATTATTGTATTTATTGTAATTGTGGATAGTTGATTATTTGGGCAAGCCATTTCAGTTTATGATCACATACAATCTGCAGATAAAAAAAAGAAAAAGGGAAGCAAATTGTTGTGTCTCTGAGCTGCTTTCATGCAATAAGAACTAGCTAGAAGAAGAATTTTTTTCTCGAGGCCAATGGAAGGAGTTATGTCGGATAAAATAGGGCAGAAGTTTGGGATTAAAGGGAGACTGTAGGGGCTTTGGGTGGTGCAGACGATGGCGGGTGTGTTGTGTGTGATTCTTGGGTGAGTTAACTCTGTTTGGAGTTAAGTGATTGTGATATGTTTGTTTTCGATTTGTTAATCATCTTATGTGGACTTATTTAGAGTATTTTATTTTTAAATGGGTCCCATATGTATTTTTAACCGAGTTCACAAGCTTTTAACATCATGTGTAATGCACTCCCGTCAAAACCATTTAAATTAGACCCAATGTGTACCACGAAAAAGTTAAAGGACTCAATATGTAAAAGTGTTAAAATTCAAGGACGTAATTATGGTTTTTCCTAATTTTTATGTATTAATTTCATTCAAATCAATACAATATGAAATGAAAAAAAATTTTTATTGTAACGCACTAAAATGATAGTGACCTTAATAGTACGGTAGTACGAGCAAGGAATCCGACATTTTTGACATATAAATAAATTTATTATGAATAAATAATAGTTAAATAATGTCTAAAAATGACATAAAGGCACAAAATTTAATATATTCAAGAGTATATTAAAATTCAAAAAAAAATAGATTTGTACTAAGTAAAATAAAAATAATAAAATGGGAGTATCTAGCATTTTGTGGAATATTTGAAATCGATATAAAATGAGTTAATTGGGGATTCAATTATGAATAATTTTAGAAGAAAGGAGTGACGAATATTAAAGGAGGGTTTAAATAGAAAATTAAAAGGACTACAATGAAATTTTGACCAAAAAACCTTGCATCCCTAAAACGGCGTTGTTTTTACATTCCCCGTCTCTTTCTACTTTTTGCCATGTTCTGGACCCTCCCATTCTCCATTTTTCACCCAACTCCCAGCTTTCATCACCTATGTTTTTTTCCTCCATCACCAACTCGCGCCACCGTTTCTTCTAGCTCAGCCGTCGGCGAACTCTCTTTCTCTTATTCTTCTCAGGCGACGTAATGTTGAAGCGACGGTTCGGCATCTTTTCCACCTACAATTTTTCTTCCTTCGTTTTTCTCCACCATCGATCACCATAAGCCGTTGTCTCTCTCTCCAAGTTCGAGTAGTAGCCCGAAGATTAGGATTCAACAGCTTGAAACCCGAAACTAAGAAGAAAAGGTGATGAAATCAGATTTCCTAGGAGTTTCAAAATTTAAAAAGGCTTAATAGGTAATTTTGCTCCTAAAATTTTCAAAAAAGGTAAAATTATTTCTAAAATTTATCTGTGTGCAATGTTGCCCCTGAATTTTAGAAAAAAAAAACAATGTTTTCCTTGGGCTAACAGTGTCGTCTCTTTGACCGAAAACCATTTACTGACCGTCCACGTGTGCACATGTAGGACGACACGTGGCCCATATAGGACAACACGTGACCCACATGAGACACGTAGGATGACACGTGGCCAACACGTGACCTATGTTTTATCCAATATCATCCTTCTGTTTCTCTCTCTTTCGATCAAAACTAACTTCTTCTTCTTTATCCTCTCGTCTCTCTCTCTTTCACAATCTCTTCAAAAAGCAGAGCAACAATTTCTGCAACTTCAACCACTTTAACATGCAATTATGTAACTTCAAAATGTATTTATAGGCAAAGGAAACCCATGAGATGCAAGAGAAGCAGGGTAATTTTAGATCCCATTTTCTTTTATTGAAAAAAAATCAAGATGCATTTTTATTAAATCTGGATCCAAGATGAAATTAATTTCACAAATGTCAAAATAAAGATGCTTAATTCTTTTTTTTATTACTACTGAAAAATGAAAACGTTAGCCATCAAGGCCCTCCCACCGTTCTGTCGAAAAATAAACATATTTACAGTCAAGATGAGGATTTATGATGCCTTGGAAGAATACCATTATTATCTTCTATGTGCTCTGCTACCATGCCACATTCCTGATCTCAAATGTGGCTTCTTGAAGTTTCTTTTTTATTGATTTGAAACTGCTCTGCCCCTTACCGCTCCAATTAGTTGAATAACTTCTTTTAAAAAGATCAGGTATGAGAGGTGATCTCAATGTTCAAACTTCAGAAGTAACATTGCATGCAAGTAAACTTGAGAGGTAGCATTATTCTTTTTGGCAAACTTCAGGGGCAAAATTGCCTATTAAACCATTTAAAAATTAAAACTTTGAGATTAAAAGCTTTGGATAAGTTGAATTTGTTGCATAAAATCACGTTGATTTAAGTTATGTTACGGAGTAGTCGATTAATTTTTATATATGTCTTTTTTTATCATATATAATAACATTTAATATATTTTAAAATTTTAATTTTTATATTTAATATCATTTAAAATTTTAATCGATTTAAAATCAAATATATTAATTTTCAATAAATATTAAATTTATTTTATAATATTAGTTATTAATTCATTAAACATAATTTTTTCTAGTAAATTATATTTATTTTGTAATTTTTATTTTAAATTACTTTTGTTATAACCCGTTTTTTTAAACTCTAATTCCTTTTTCCCACTTCCTAACTTTTAGTTTCATATTCTAATGAAACTACTACTACTCTAAAAAAAAAACTAAACACAGAACATTGCCAACCAAAAACGATAAAAAAAAAACGAAAAAACAAAAAAACAAAAAAAAAAAACCTTTTGAATTCCATTGCTTCATCAATTGCACCTCTGCACCATTTAGATTTTTTTAGTGTTGCAATTCATTATTTTCAGGTTAGTTAAATTAAACTATTTAATTTATTTATTTATTTATTTATTATTATTATTATTATTATTATTATTATTATTATTATTATTATTATTATTATTATTTTCCTTTTCTGTTCGGCATGCTTTGATTTTGCTTTCTTGTGCATACTTCCACTTTGTTTTCTTTGGCATAATTTTATTTTGGTTTCCTACGGCATACTTTGATGTTTTGCATTGAGATTTTAATTTTTTTTTCTTTTCTTTTTCTTTTACTGAATTTACTCTTTGAAAACCTAGAAAATCAAGTTATAAATTTGCATACATTTCTTTTAATCAAATAAAAAAAAATGGCTTTTAATGTTTTTGCCTTTTCTTAAATTTAATCTATTTTCATAATTCTCATCCTGTCAATTTAAAATTTGTATATATATTAATTAAATGTTTTATTAATGATTATTTTATGTAATTTATTAGTTTTCCTATTTAACTATTGTACAGTGCAATACGTTTTGCATTGTATTGTATATATGTATGAATATATGTTATTGTGCTTATGCATTAGTCATGACTTTCCATGGTTTTAAACAGTGTTAAGTGGTTCTAAATTTGTGGACCATTTCTTTTAAGTATGATATATATATATATATATATATATATATATATATATATATATATATATATATATATATATATATATATATATATATATATATATATATATATATATATATATATATATATATATATATATATATATATATATATATATATATATATATTTGTTTTATATCATGGGTAAAATTTTTAGCTCAATTATATGTTAACAAACATCTTTTAGATAAATGTATAATTTTGAACGAAATTGTCCTATGAAAATATAATATTAAGTCTAATTTTTGCTCTAAATATTTAGTTAATCTTTATTCGAACAAGTACTCAAATATTCTACATTTATAGTGTTAGAAAATATTGCTCGGTCGTTAAAATAGTTAAGAGTGATCGATATATTTTCTTTTTACTATGATTAGGAAACTCCAATAAGCCTTCCGTAGAGTGAGCAGCTTGCTTTTGAGTTTTGGACCTTGCTTATTTGGAATTTCAGGTGAGTGGTAATTACAATACACAGCAGTTTTGTAAAACCATCTTTTCAAATTTCGATTAAAAACATTTTAGTTTATTAAATTCTATTTTATTAAAATGTTTTTATTCTTTTATCTAGTGAATTTATGCAATTTACCTTATGTTAACTTCTTACAAGCTTTTATGAATTTTATTGCATAAGTTTTTATGCGAATTTCAGTTGTTATTTATTAGCTTTATTTAACTAGTACGTACTTTTATTCATTTAATTCTTACTTAAATTGAATATTATCTATTTTAGAGTTTTAGATTCTGGAAACAGGCTTTTGAATTATTCTTTGTTTATTATCCGGTTCAGTGAATGATTGATTTACCTATATGAAGTTATTTGAATTTTGTATCGAATATATTTGTGTTACAATTTATCTGAATTTATTTGTTTCTTACTTCGAAATTATATATGTTTTTTGATTTGAAATTATGTTTGGTTTCTGCTAAATATCGGTTATATGTTACACTGATGAAAAATTTATTTTCAAACTGGTACATGTGATCAGTTATTATCTGTATCTGTATCTGGCTCTATTTGAGCAATCTGTTATCTGAATTTGTATCTGGTTCCACCACAGATATCACATAATAGGAATCTGCATAACTTGTTGTCATGCATCATATTCCATTGACATCTGCATTAGAAGCATTGCATGATATCTATGGTGGGGACATCTGTTATCTGGCCTTTGGTGGTGTGGAGTGTTATCACCCTGTTAAATTGTGCCGTGATTTTGATCTGTGATTTTGAACTATTAATTTAAAATTATTTTGCGTGCTAAATGATTTATTTTGTGGATTATTATTTCTGTTTTTAGTTGATGAATATATTTTATTCAATTACTCCAAACTTTTGCTGTTTTTAGTCCGTTATGTGCTATAATTGTCATTCACCGAGTCCTTGTACTCAAACCACATCCGTTCTACCCTCTTTGTTTTGCAGATTAGTAATTTTGTTCAGCCAGTTTCAGCTTATATCCTTTTGTTGGCGAGGAGTTTATTTTGTGGTTGCTATTGGATTTGCATTAGTCAATATTATATTTCAGTTAGTATGTTAGTGGAACCTTAGAATCTCAAATATTTTTGTTGTATTCTATAGAGACTCCGTAGTTTAATTTGGACATGTAATTGGAGTTTTAACATTTGACTTGGAATCTTAGCACTTTTTCTTATTAAGGACTTTTTATGAATTGAATAATTATTTAGTTTTAATGGTTCAATAAGGCTAGCATAAACTATGGTTTAGATAGTTTATGCGCCGGTCATGATCGGATTTGGATCGTGACAACTTTGTACATTTAAAATTGAATTCAACTTTATTTTTTTTTATAATTTTATATTTATATTTTAATGATTAACCGAAAAATATTGGTTAACTAAATCGAAATTAATGGATTGGTAAACCGAATGGAACGGACTAGTTAATGATTAATAATTTTTAAAAATCAACATTAATAAACTGATTAATTTTTTTTGTTAATGAATCAGTTAACTGGTTTATGCTCACCTCTATACATAACATGCATAGTAAGTGATTATTAAAAATTAGAAAGTTTATATCTCTCGTATTTTATTTGATTCTTCAATGAAATGTATGGGTTATTTATATTTAACTATTTATGACTTGGAATTTTATTTATATGTATGTGTGGATAAATGCATTTCGGGGTTCACCACTAAGCTTAGTTCTTAGTACATAGATTTTGTTTCTGCGCTTAGGTACTTGGATTTGGACAGGATTGGAACTATGGATCTACTGAGAAGTGAAGTTAGACTTCCACTTCAAGTTGGATACATGAATTTCATATATTAGCTTTGGATTAATTTTAAGAGTCACTGAAACTACATGGCATGTATATCAATAGATTTGATAAACATTCAATCAATAGCTCCATGCTTCTTAGATTTTAGCATTCCAGCATTAGATTGGTCTATTCTTGAAAAGAAAGTTGCAAGCTAAGATTAAGAGAAATGAAAACAGTTAAAATCTCCATATAGTTGAAAACCTTATTTCATGAATAGTAGTAAGATACACTTTCAATCATGCTTCCCTGAAAGGGGTCTAATGACAATAATTGAGTTGATTATGCAGTTTAATGTAATATACCATCACAAATTAAGATGGAACCTGCTAGAACTTTATTTATTGAGAAATTATATCTTGCTTTAGATCAAGCATCACTCCATCAAAGAGACAAAGACAAAACAAAATCAAGTATCATTCCTGAACTTATGTAGTCTAGCACATGCAAATAAGTAAATACAAATGGATAATCACTCCACTTTCCTTCGGCTTTGATGATGCCATTTCCTTTGCCTCACCTTTCAATTTGTGTTCTAATATTAAGGAATAGCAATGCAAATAAATTATTGCAATCTCATTCACAAATACAAATTCAATTATATACCTTAATTTGTTCTCACTGTCCTCAATACAAAAGGTGAAAAAGGGTAAGGTATTCATCCTCTACCATCATATGAAGTTATTCTTTTCTTTTCCCAAGAAAAGAAAAAAAATAGCGAGAGAAAAAGGATCATTCCTCAGCTAAAATTTAGATTGTAATCTTTACATGTACATAAATTGGATACAGAACAGAAATTTATATAATAGCAAGAATTAATTCTACCAAAATAAGAAGACAATAACATGACAAAGACTAAGTGATTAGAGCTGATGCAAAACAGAATTAAAAGCAATTAAAACATTGCACTTTTGTTTTTCTAAGAATTATTAAAAGTTGTAGTGGTTCCATTTCTAATATAAGTACTACTGATGTATTTGAAGAAATATGTGTTCATGTGTTCAGTTCTTCAATATGCGCCGTTTATGTACTTTTGTATTTATTAGTTTTCTGTTTTGTTTTCTCCTCTTCACGTGTGAGTTATTAGTTATGCTCATGTGATTATTACTAGAGATAGTTAGTTAGTTTTCTTTTTCTTTAAGCTAGTGTTTTCCTATATAAGCAATACTCGTGATACTTTGTTTTTGGTTAACTTTTACAGAGTAGTATGAAATGAAAAGTTTTATTCATACTTTATTCTCTATGTTTTGATAATGGTGTTTAGGGTTTGAACATGGTATCAGAGCCTTCAAATTCTTGGCTCCATAGAAGTGATTAACTTCTTTTATTTTGCATTTGGAGTTTGTTGTAATTTCGCATTGTGTGAGTTCGTTGTTTTCTTCAAGATTGTTTTCTTGATTTCTAGATCTAAGATCTGAAGCTTTTCTTGAAATGGTGGTTACTGGAGATGATGGAGAATCCACAGACACAAGAGAAGAAACACGAAGGTTTATACCACAAGCTCCAAGAACATATGTGGAGGATGATCCATTACAGTTACATAGCTCAGATCATCCAAGGATGGTGTCAGTAACTAATCTCCTTAATGAAAGCAATTATATGAGTTGGAGTGTATCTGTAATAAACTCTCTAAAAGCTAAAGATAAGCTTGGATTTGTTGATGGTTCAATTAAACCATCGATTAATAATGGCTTGGAGTATAAGCGCTGGAGGAAGGTAGATTGCATGATTAAACAATGGATCTTGAATTCCATTAGCAAAGAAATAGCAGAAACCTTTACTTACAGCCCAACTTCTAGAATTCTATGGGATATGTTGGAAGAAAGGTTTGGGGATTGTAACAATACACCTCAGATATATCAGATCCAGAGAGAAATAACTTCACTTGAGCAAGGAAATAGTTTCGTGACAGTTTACTATAGCAAACTTCACAAATGCTGAGATGAGATCTCTAGGTTACAACCTATTCCAGTTTGTTCTTGTAATGGTTGTGGTTGTGAGATGAATAAAAAGCTTGAGGATATAGATACCAGAAACAAGGTGGTTCAATTTTTTATGGGACTAAATCAAAGCTTTGATAATATTAGGAGTCAGAT
Source organism: Excoecaria agallocha (assembly GCA_037975025.1). NCBI lineage: Eukaryota > Viridiplantae > Streptophyta > Magnoliopsida > Malpighiales > Euphorbiaceae > Excoecaria > Excoecaria agallocha. Next base: position 45,237,685 of record CM075815.1, read on the forward strand.
TCTAGCATCTGAACCTTTGCCAAATGTGAACAAGGTATATGCTATGGTTTTGCGTATAGAGAGACAACGAGAGATAAACATGCTGCGTGATAATGTTGATAGTAGTGCTATGTATATTAGAAGCATAGGATCTGAAAGAAATACGGGAGGAAAGGGCAGTTTCAAGAAGAAGGATGCTAGAAGAAAAGAAGACAAGTTTTATGAGTTTTGTAGAGCAAAAGGACATGAAAAAGATAGTTGTTTCAAGTTACATAGGTATCCAGAGTGGTATAAAGATCTGAAGTAGAAAAAGAACTCTAGGAAAGGAGTGGGTAAGGATAAACAGGTGTACATGGTGGAAATGCCACTTGAGTGTGATGGAGATCAGTTGAAGAGTGGCACCATGCAGAGTTTACAAGAGCTCATACAGCAAGAGATAGCTAGAGCTCTTAAAGGGAAACAGGCGATGCAGGCGATGGATACACAACAACTAAATTTTGCTCAAGTAGAGTATGCAGGTATGTCTTTAGAACAGGTTCCATTGACAAATATGAAGTATTGGATTGTTGATTCTGGTGCTTCCACTCATATTTGCTTAAACTGAACTTTATTTCTAACTTTAGAACCTGTAAAAAGACCCATGAAGGTTCATTTTCCAATGGAATTGTTACACATGTGACTTACAAAGGCACTGTTAAACTTTTCTCTTTAACCTTGCTAAATGTTCTCTATATTCCTACCTTTAAACATAACCTTCTCTCTGTAAAACAAATTTCTACTACTTCTTCACTCTTGCTTCGTTTTTATCCAAATTCTTGTTTGTTACAGGAATTGAAGAGTGAGAAGCTTCTAGCCAAAGGCCATGTCATAGACAACCTTTATGTTTTAGATCACACTTTTTTCCTTAATATTTCTTCTTGTAACCTTGATTAATCAATTTCTTTTACTTCTTTTACATCATGTAACAGTGCTTGTGATATAAATAATACATTCGTGACTGTAAATAGTGGACAGATTTGGCATCAAAGACTGGGTCATCCATCATCTAGTGTAATGAAACGTTTGTCCATGTTTAATGGAAATGTAGAAGGTTATACCAAGTTTGTAGATACTTGTGAAGTTTGTCCAATGGCGAAGCAAACAAGACTGCCATTTTCGAATAGTTTCTCTCGAGCACTAGCTAAATTTGACATTGTACATGTAGACGTTTGGGGACCTTATTTTCATGCTTCAATTTCTGGAGCATGTTACTTTCTTACTCTTGTTGATGATTATAGTAGATGTACCTAGATGTATTTGATGGCTCAAAAATCCCAGATGTCATCACTTTTGTTTTGGTTTATTAAAATGGTGAAGAACCAGTTTGGCACTAATCTTAAAATCTTGCGTTCTGATAATGAAGGGGAGTTTATAAGACGTAGTTGTCAAGTGGTATTACAAGAGAATGGTATTCTTCACCAGAAATCTTGTCCGTATACTCCACAGCAGAATGGAGTAGTTGAACGTAAGCATCGACATCTTATTTAAGTGGCAAGAACTCTGCTCCATCAAGCATCTTTGCCAAAAATCTTCTAGGGACATGTTGTTTTACATGCTACTACCTTAGTTAATTTGTTGCCTTCATCAGTTCTAGCTTGGAAGAGTTCTTATCAGATGTTGTTTGGTAAAGAGCCAGCATATGCACACTTAAAAGTTTTTGGGTGTCTTTGTTATTATGCTAATACCAAACCAAGCAAGGACAAGTTTGATTCTAGGACTATTAAGGGTGTTTACCTTGGCGTATCTCCTGGATAAAAGGCCAGCAAGATATATGACTTAAAGAATAAGTCTTGCTTTGTTACTAGAGATTTGACTTTCTGTGAAGAAGTTTTTCCTTTCAAGCAGACCCCTTCAACTACCTCTCGTGTACCACCAGTTTCAATTGTTCCAGTTTCTCTTGATGATATTTCAACTTCAAATACCATTGCACAAGATGTTTCTGTTATGCGCACAGAAAATTTTTCTGGCCATGAACAAGCAATTATTTCATATTCTTCTTGTCCTGATGAAGCTCATGTTTCGGTGGAACCTAGGAGAAGCACAAGACCCTCTAAACCTCCAGCTTGGCTTCGTGATTTCCATACTAATTCAGTCCATGCTTGTTTTTAACCTGTTGCTAACATAGTTTTTAAGCCTACTTCTTATGCACCACTTACTTTTCCTTTTGTTCAACCTCATCAATTTTCATCTACTTATAGGTGTTTTTTGACAAACTTATCCCCCCTTAAAAAACCAACATCTTACACTGAAGCCAAGGACAGTCCACATTGGCAGCAAGCTATGAATGATGAGTTAGCAACATTAAAAAAGAATCATACATGGGAACTTACTGCTTTGCCACCAGGGAAATGAGCAATTGGTTCTAAATGGGTGTATAAAATCAAACTTAAACCTGACGGAACAGTTGACAGGTATAAAGCACGGTTGGTAGCGAAAGGTTACAATCAAATTGAGGGCTTTGACAGCAGCTAAGGGTTGGGTTTTACATCAACTAGATATTAATAATGCATTTTTGCATGGTTATCTAGATGAAGAGGTGTATATGCATCGTCCTGATGGTTATTCCAAGGCACAATCTTCTCAAGTTTGTCACTTGAAGAAGTCTCTTTATGGTTTAAAACAGGCTTCACATCAATGGAATGTTGAACTTACAAGGCAGCTCTGCACCTATGGTTTTCAGCAATCTTTTGCTGATAATTGTTTGTTCGTTTTTCATAATGATTGAGTTTTTATAGTTGTCCTCATTTATGTGGATGATATGTTGCTGATTGGTAATTCACCTACGAAGATTCTAAAGATTAAGCAATTTTTGGATGTTGCCTTCACCATCAAAGATCTTGGTTTTGCCAAGTATTTTCTTGAATTGGAGATTGCACATTCTGTGGAAGGTTTGTATGTCCACCAAAGAAAATATGTGCTCGATTTGATTCAAGAAGCAAGATTGTTAGGAGCCAAACCAGTTATTACTCCTCTTCAAAAAGGCATTAAGTTAACGTCTACTTCAGCTTCTGGTAATCTTTTGGATGATGCACAGCCATATCGTAGATTGATTGGGCGATTGTTGTATTTGGGTTTTACCCGACCAGACATTACTTTTGTTGTTCATCAGCTTAGTTAATTTGTGCATACTCCTAGAGCTTTACACTGGCAATGTGCTCTTCATCTGCTGAAATATTTGAAGAATGGACCTTCTTTAGGATTGTTTTTCCCTGCCAACAACTCTCTTGTTCTATCTGCTTCCTACGATGCAGATTGGGGGGCTTGTTCTGACACTAGACGCTCAGTTACTGGGTTTTGTGTTTTTCTTGGTTTCTCTCTGGTGTCTAGGAAGAGTAAGAAGCAACCTACCATTTCTCGTTCTTCTGCTGAAGCTGAGTACCATAGCATGGCCATGACTGTTTGTGAACTTCAGTGGTTGAGTTACTTATTTCGTGATCTTGGTCTTCCTCTTCCTCTTCCGATTTCTTTGAAGTGTGATAATAAAGCCGCCCTTCATATTGCTGCTAACCCGGTTTTCCATGAGCATACCAAACACATTGACATCGATTGTCATGTGGTTCGCAAGCAGCTTAAGTCGGGCTTCATCGACACAACTTACTTGGCTTCTTCGTTGCAACTTGCTAATATTTTTACAAAGGCGCTGAATACTCCTTTCTTCCTCAAGCTCTGTCATAAGTTGGGATTGGTCGATTTTTACCACTCTCCAACGAGAGGGGGGGGGGGGGGCTGAAGAAATATGTGTTCAGTTCTTCAATACGCATCGTTTATATACTTTTGTATTTATTAGTTTTTTGTTTTGTTTTCTCTTCTTCACGTGTGAGTCATTAGTTATACTCATGTGATTATTACTAGAGATAGTTAGTTTTCTTTTTTTTTTAAGCTAGTGTTTTCCTATATAAGCAATACTCGTGATACTCTATTTTTGGTTAACTTTTACAGAGTAATATGAAATGAAAAGTTTTATTCATACTTTGTTCTCTCTGTTTTGATAATGGTGTTTAGGGTTTGAACAATATTTTGAGATGAGGAAAAATATAAACAATTGAAATAAATTGGGAAAAGAAAGACTTGCATTTTGTTATGGATGCTTAGTTAGCCTCTTGACAAAATTTATAATATTAATTAAAAGTAGAAGAGGAAATCAATGGAAAACAATATTAGTTTGTAATAACTCCAAACGTATTCAAATGTGAAAGTAAATTCCCTTCAAAATATGAACAAATGCAATTCAGAGAATTCCAGGAAATATATATATATAGTTGTCTATAAAGTAGGGGTAGATATGCACTGATAAATCAGTTTATAACTTATTTTCAAATGTAGCCCATTGGTGTCGGTCTTTTAAAATTAAAGTTTAAATCTAGTCAATTAATAACCGGTTAACCGATAAATACGGTCAGTTAATTATTAACAATTATCAATTAGTAGTGATGATTTACTACTGTCATTTATGATGTAAGTGTAAAGGTATTGAACTCAATACGAAAAATAAAAACATTAGCACAAGTTTAAATAAAACATAACAGTAGAGTTTGAATGGATAATTCACAAGGCAAATCTTATTGCTGGGAACCGGCTGGCGAAAGATGATTTTTTTGAAGCTCTCATAGCTGGTAATATTTTGATTAATTTAAGGTCAATCATACACAAATATAAACCAATTAATTGTGAAAATGTGGAGCTCCCATGGAGAAGTTGGTGAGAGTTGTGATGATTAATTAGGAAATAAAAAGATCAAAATATATATGGAGTGCAATTGGAGAGTGGTGTGAGAGATAGAGTAGCAGCAAAAGATAAATATGAGGCAGAAGAAGAAGATTTAGAGAAATTTGTTGAAGTTCTTCAGCCCAACTATTTCAAGAAAAATCCATTCTCGCTTTTCATGTTTTAATTGAGTGCTAACTGTTGTGCCAAGTTTTGCTAGTGTGATAATTAATTATACCTACACCTCCTCAGGACTTAGACTCAACTCTATCCACATCTGTACATAAAAATTTAATAATATCTGATGGATTTAAATTAATGAATTAAGGTTTGTTTGGAACAGATTGTACTTTCTTAATTTTTTTATCAAATTTATGATTATCAAGTAATGAAAGTAATTTTCAGTTTTGATTTTATTTATTCATGTATGTATATGTAAGTTGTTTATACACACAAATAAATTAATCAGTTTCACTTATAACATAAAAAAGATCTATAAATGATGCCCTAGTTTAAGACTTCCCTTCTCACTCAAATTCCACGGCACTGCTAGTGGATGCCCAACGAACCCATCCTCAAGATGGATAAGTACCCTTGCACACTACAACAGTTTTAGACAATCCACTCCTCGTCACTTTTTTAAATTTTGCAATTTCTCTGCAAGACATATGGGATATGAGAAATCTTGGACTATTCAAGCAAGCTATAGAAAATTCATCACAAAGCTTACATTGTTGCTTGCTTGGAAATTGATAAAACGCAAGAGTACTTTCCCTCAAAAACCAAGTACCCTCTCTTTTAAGATTGTTCGTGTCAATTGAAAATTCAGCGCACTTCTAGTAGAGGTTAAACTCGTCACATTCTAAACACTTTTAAGTTGCATTAAAAATTAAATCCTCACAATTATTGCATAAGAATTTCTCAAAAGCAGGATTTATGTCAGAAATGATAGAAAATTCATGTGAATGCCATTGTTTACAAATTTTCTTATCAAATGAAAATATAGTAGTTGACAAACCTCATGATTCCTTGTTTTCAAATGCCTCGCCAAAATCTGCCTTTTTATGTGATTTATGTTAGACGTACTGTCAATTATGTAGATGATTAATTCAAGTCCATTTTCTAATTTAATTAAAACGTAGTGGAAGACAAAACATTTTAAGGACAAATATATATTGAGTTTAAAATTTAATTTAAATGTAAAGATCGAATAGATCTAAAGTATATTTGAAGGCCAATAATTGTTCAAACTTTTTTTTCGATAATGTGAAGACCTATGTATATCCATGCTATGACAATCTTTGCTATCAACTCCTTAATCAATAGAACTCATGAACAAATTGAATAATAAAATTTTACCTTAAAATTTTTTATCAAAAATTTCAGTTTAAATATAAAAATAATTTGTTAAACTTTTAATTTTTTTTCTTTATATATTTTGCATAATTGTCCAGATACACTTTTAGTTATATATATATATATATATATATATATATATATATATATATATATATATATATATATATATATATATATATATATATATATATATATATATCCAAAAATTAACCAAGAAATGTAGTTTTAATTTGTTTATTTCAAATAGAAAATTTTAATTTTTTCTTAATATTAATTATATTATTTGTGTCAGTAAAAATATAATAATATTTCATTTGGACTAAATATTTTGTTTATTTGATTAATTAAAAAATACCAAAAATTTTAGAAAATATTCTTTCGATTATAATTAAAATTTTTTGAGAAAAGCTTAGAATAAATATATTATTCAATTTAGCTTAATGTGCAATTTGGTTCCTGAAGTTTCATAAAATGTGCAATTTAGAGTCTAAAGTTTTTTTTTTTTTTTTGCAATATTGGGCCTGAAGTTTCAAAATTGGTATAATGTGGTCCCTACCGTTACGGAGCAGTTAGCGGCATTAGTTATCCGATGACATGGCACATGAAGTGACACGTGATAGTTTAGGTGGCAAAATGTGGCATATGACCTGGCAAATAAAGGACATGTCAACGACACGTGGCAGACCACGTGCTCCTCACATGCCTAGTTAAATTAAGATAAATAAGGTTGAAGGTACAATTTGTTTCCTAAAATTTTCCAAAATGTGTAATATGAGACCTAAATTTATTTTTTTATATATTTTTAGCGATTAAATTGTTGTCGAAATTCCGTCGCTAAATGTCAAATTTTAATTATTTATTTATAAATTTATTATTGAATGAAAAATCCAAATTAAGAGTTCATGTCTTTTATCATCATTCTTGGACAATTATAATCATTCTTTACACCAATTAAAAAAAAAATGACATTTGTTTACAAGTTCCATTAATCAATGAGTTGATAGCAAAGGACGGATTAGATGTGGATTGTTTGAAATTCATAACACGTAGTTTAGTAAAAAATAATCCAAAGAAAAATAGATTGGAATCTAAAATTTATTTTATATGTTAAAAGTTGGGTCTAAAACTAACTTCGACGAGTACTTATTTAAAAATTTCTCTTATATGGCAAAAACTCCGTACGTATCCACACCGAAAATGATTTTTACTGTAAACTTCTAAATTAAAATTTTATGCTAAAGTTTTTTCTTAAAAAATTTCAGTCTAAGATTAAAAATAATCATTTCAATTAATATTTATATCTTTTTTTTTTCCTTTTTCGTTATATATTTGGTTATAACCATCAAATTTCAATTCTATTGTGAAATAAGTTGGTCATGGGAATAGGAAATACCAGCTACATTAATTGCTGATTCGCATTTGGAATAGAAAACGACTTTATTATTTATGTATAATAATTATTTCATGCAATGATGCAAATATCATTTAAAATAAAAATGACATTTTATCTAGTGATGCTATGGCTGGCTAACGTGTTTCTTAGGATGGTTCCTAGTTAGTAGACTGTTGTCTTCTTTTCTGTTTTCTTCTTCAAAAAACAAAAAAAAAATAGAAATGGCTTGTTATTAATTAATAATGATTACATATTAATTTAATTCTTAATTGAATTAAATAAGTCCTCTGTCACTAAATATTAATTATACTTAGCACACTTATATATCACACATATATATTGATAATTATTTTAGCTAAAAATTAATTAAGAGATATTATTTTAATTTTTTGTTCCAAATAAATGTTGGAATTTGAGAATTGATTTTTCTGAAAATTGAGTTGGAATTGATCAAAATAAATTTTTAATTGAAATTAAAATTGATCATTCTTCCACTTTGAATTGGAATTGGAATTGGGTTGATTTTATTTTGATAATTGGGTTGGTTGGAATTGATTCAATTAAAATTAAATTGAAATTGCAATTGATTTGAAATTGAGATTGAGATTAAAATTGAAGTTGCAAAATTGATCATTCTTATACATTGAATTGATTTAATTTTCAAAATTAAGTTAGAATTAATTTAATTTAATGAAAATTAAAATTAAAATTAAATTGAAATTAAAATTACAATAGACTTGGAATTGAAATTGAAATTGGTTTGTTGCCTCCTTGATTTGGACTAAAAAAAATTAAAATTAAAATTGAAATTGGTTAGTCCCCTCATTTATATATATAGATGAGGACAGAATTAGAAATAAAGATTATTTATGAAGAATAATTTAGCAAAAATATTTGAATTGAATTTGTATTCAAAGTTTAATTCATATACGGAAGAACGCAATCTTTTTTTTTAATAAGAAATGCAGAACTACTTGATAAATTGCAAAATTTTAAAGAGTAAAGAGAAATTGACACCTGCATTAGGGGTATGATATTTGATCGGAGGAGAGGTTTTGATGATCTGGATAAAGGAAACTAACCTGGTCCTGCTAGGCGTTAATACTCTGACGCTCAAGTTAGCTATCGGAATATAGAGAAAAAATTAGATAGAGAGAGTGTTAAAGAGAGATCAATCCCTGGCTTATGAAAGAAGTTACCCCATTTATGAAGCCTAAGTCTTGAAATGTAGCTTAATTGCAGTCCAGCTATAACCTTTGTTATTGGGCCTTTAGTCTTTCAATGTTGGGCCTTTTAGCGGACCTTTAATGGATTGGCCTTAATCCTCATCTTGTTTTTATTTTTTTTATGTGCCATCACTTGTCCCCCTCCTAGACGTTTGATCGTTTCTCAAGAGAGATTGAAGGTTGGGGTGTTTGCTATTTATGGTGGCCATTTAATCATTTCGTGACCGGTGGCAAAATCCTTTAATTTATTAAGACCGAGATTTAATTGTTGCGATTGGAATATACGTCAATCGAGAAAATTTTAACTGCTTCGATCGGGATATACATCGATCAAGAGTTTTGAAATTTTTGTCTTGCAAATAAATTTATAAATATAAATTATTTTATTTTACTAACTTGCATTTCGGTTGCTTTTGTTATCCGAGAGGAATTTCGAAGTCGTATCCCTTTACTCTTCTAGCTTAGGCTTCTAGTGTTCGGCCATTCGCTTTTTCGGGAGAAGTCCCATCCGATTGGTACAGCTTTATTTTCAGTGTCTAGCCAGTTGGCTTTTGGGAGGCTTCCCTAAGCCTTCCTCATTTAGGCTCTTTAACGTTTTGAGCCTTGTAATTCTATTTTTCAAGGTATTATTATCTTTCGATCATTCGATCCGTCATTGGCAGTGGACGACGATTTCTTAAGGCATTTTCATGCCTTTTTTTATCCGATCCGCCTTTGGTAGTGGATGAGGAATTTTTAAGGCATTTCCATGCCTTTTTTTATCCGATCCGCCGTTGGTGGTGGTCGATCATTCGATCCGCCTTTGGCAGTGGATGAGGAATTTTTAAGGCATTTTCATGCCTTTTTTTATCCTATCCGTCATTGGCGTTGGTCGATCATCCGATCTGCCTTTGGCGGTAGATGAGGAATTTTTAAGGCATTTTCATGCCCTTTTCAATCCGATCTGCCGTTGACGGTGGTCGATCATCCTATTTGCCTTTGGCATTTCCATAATGGACATATGATGAAGTGCCACAAAAAGTCGATGAGTTGTCATCCAAAAGTGTAACATCCTCATACTGATGTACAGTATACGCGGCAGTCGGATGTTAAAAGCTATACATGAATCAATACATTTTTTTGTAATACCTGCTATACTGTACTTATAATATAGTTACCTACATAAATAACTGTGTCACAGTATACAACAACCATATATCATATACTATAGTTCTGTGCTTGTACAATTACTATACTTTCCGTACCTACATATATATACATGCTAAATCTAACTCCTTTCTTGATCTTCATCTTGCTCTTGACTATCCTCGTCATACCGGCCACTGAATTATCAGCATCTCCATAACCTATATGCAATCAACAAACTAGGCGTTGAGCACTAAAACGCTCAGTGGTGGATACGAATCCCAAACTTTCCATGAAAATATTCACATACACACTTGCATGCACTTACTCATACATACATACCTACTCGCATACATACATTCATATACTTAGGCATACATAAGCGCATACATGCATTCATATACGTATATAGATACATCCCATGCATACTTATACATATGCATACATATACATATACATATACATATACATATGCATATACATATACATACACATACATATACATATCTTATATGCATACCTATACATATACACACCTTACATGCATACACATACATATACATACCTTACATGCATATTTATACATGTACATAAATTATATGGATACTTATATATATACATACATTACATGCTTACACATGCATATGCATACATTACATGCATACATATACCTATACATGCCTTACATGCATACATATGCATATGTTCTTTTACATGCATACATACTTATATATATACATTTACATACACATGCTTACATACGTGCATCCCCCTATACACGCATACATACAATCACACACACACACACACACACACACACACACACACACATATACACGTACATATATTTACATACATTCATAATCATATACATACATATTCACATACGTACATCTATGTACATCTATACATATACATATACGCATACATATCTATACACATATACATACATATACATGGACATATACATATATACATACATGTATATTTGCTCATATTTACATACATGCACACATAGTTACATTTACATACATACATTTCTTTCTTTCTTTGTATTGCCCCCAGTGATAGTCCAATAGAAATCCAGGACTGGATACACGGGACTGGGACCCTAAAGTCCCACATGTGGGGTGACCCTGAAGGATCACAAACATGAACATAATACTTATAACTTGTGAACATATAACATGAGGCAGACCATTATTAGCCTACCGAACCGAGCTGCCATGACCCGGACCGGGGTATAAGTGTCCCTATGGCTAGCCAATAATATTCTCAACTAGATTTACTACCAAACTACTAAGGGCAATATTCCATGTTCTGTATTTATACTTATCCTTTATATATAATTTAAAGTTATCATATGACAATTTAATTTATTATAATAATCATATTTGTCCTGTACATACATGATATGCTTAAGTCATTATAGTCATGTTCTTTACTTACTTGTTCACACATTTACACATAATATATATATAAATATACATTCTTATACATGCATATATATATTCACATATACATGCATACATATTCACGTACATACTTTTACATATATATAGAGTCATATACATAGATATTCACTTACATACATCTATACACATATACACACATACATCAATACACATATACACACATACACGTACACATATACATATATTTAAGTAAAATTTACATATTAATTTCTAAAATAACTAAATTACAATTAAATCCTTTCAATTTTCATCAATTTACGGTTATGCCCTTTACTATCAATTAATTTACTAAAATGTCATTACTTATTTAATTATTACTATTAATTCAATATTTACTCCCAAAATTACCATTTAGTCTCTAAACTTGGTAAATTACCGTTTAATCCCTTAAATTATAGTAAATTACAAAATACCCTTCAATTATTTAATTTACAAAATTGCCACCAATTTTACCTTTTACAGTACTAATTCTATTTTCTTTGGTAAAATTTCAATTTGATCCCTTAATTTTATTTCTTGCATAAATTCTTATTTAACACTTATTTCAATATTCATTTTTCTAATTTAACCTTTATTTCACTTAAACTATTTTTCCTCAATATTTGGCAAAATTACACCCTAAATGTTTAATTTCTTTCATTTAAGTCCTTTTTTCCACTTTAACTATAAAATTTTCCATTCTTTTATTTTTCTTTTTAATTCCAATTAACTAATTGGTTATTATTATTTTTATTTATGCATTAAATTCAATTTATTTCATTAAAATCCAATATTTTTAATACAGCATAATGTAAAATTTAGCTTAAAAATATTCTACTTAATTCCAAAAATTCCCATTAAATTAGTATAACATTAAAATTACACTTACAATCAATTTATGACATTTCCTTCAAAATTCCATCAAAATAAACTATTAAACACTCATCCACTCAATTCGGCCAAGCATGCATCTCCCACTTAATCATGTTTTCTTCTTATTTTAAGCATTAAAATCACCAATTCTAACATCCATAAACATAATCATAAAATACATTTTAATCTAACATAAATTATACACATAAAAATACAACAAACATAACCATTTCACTACACAAATTCATGGAAATTGAGGGATAGAGTATCCACTAACCTTGAATTCATCTCCTCCATACTTTACTTCTTATTTTTCTCTATCTTATCCTTTGATAACTCTTTCTTCTTCTTTGATGCCTATTATGGCCAAATATACCCATGCAATTTTCATGAAAACTATGCTTCAATAATTGATTCTAACATCATAAATAAACTCTAAAAATCCAAATCCATCAATATTTGTCTTTAATTTGAATTAAAAACCTTAATTTTACTTACCTCATTTTGAACACATTGTTAGTGTAAGCCCTAGCCCCAATGCATTGTAACGAAACACTTGAAATTAATAAAATGAGGCATTAGTTTTATCTTTTGTATTCCTGTGCATATCAATTGATAAAACTATCCAAGAATGTCGTTTCGGTTTAAGTTATCATGTGTGAGGCACATGGATTGTAAGACCTTGAAACAAATGAGACATCATTCTAAATATCCCTAGTCAGTCATTGTTATGGGAATAACAAATGAATTAAGACTAGTATGCTCTCTCTGATCTTATGAGTTCTGTCTTACGAATCATTAGGACAAGAGTGTCAATCAGAGATCATAGATACATGTTAAAGAACATGATATCTGGATTCGATCCGCTCATGAGAACACTACATGGTACAAGTCATAAGTGTTTCTCATATGCAAGTTTTGTATCGGAGTTCTTAGACTTGAAATCTCTATGAAACTCTTTATGAATTACTGTGTACTTTGACATACACCTAACGTGCTCGTAACAGAGTGACAAGTACGGGTATGATTGGGTATACACTGATTCATGTTAGAGAGCATGAGAGAAGTGAAGGGATTACCCCTCTCGATAAGAGAGAAAAATATCACCGGCCACTTGATCAGTGAACTGAGAAGTGTATGGCCATACCGAGATGAAATAATGAGTAATCATTATTTATCTGAGAGTTCAGTGTCACTGGAATATCAAGAAATGAATTAATGTATATAAGGATGACTAGTTCCATGCCTTATATTAATTCTGATATTTATGGGTAAGGGACTATGCGAAATTGCATTAGGTCACCAAATGCCATATGCATTTTCATTTAATTTGGAATGCTATAATATCTTGCTAGAGAATATATATAGCCTTTGAATTAATTTATTAATTCATTGCCAACATTAAATGGACCTATAGGATCGCACATAAAGCACTGGGCTTAAAATTGTATTGGAAATTAATTTAGACTTTTATTTAAAGTCAAATTAATGCATGCAATGGGTGAACAGATTTTTACTGTTAACAATTGGTCACGAGAGAAATTTACTGGCATGTGTTAGGTTTAATTTCAATTGATTAATTATCTATGTATAATTAAGTTAATTGAGTATTAAATCCTAAATTATGTTTAATCAAAATATAATACTTGAGAGGGAATTAAAGTAACCAAAGTTTAAACTAGGAATCCTAGTTAAATTTGGCAACTAATTACCTTAGTTAAGTAAGTTTGTTTTGATTAACTAAATGATGCCATTTGAATTTAAATTCTAATAGAATTTAAATTAAAATATATATCTCTTAATTATTAAGTGTTAGTGGCTGAAATTGCTACCTAATTTAAGGCACTCACACATGACTAAAGTAAGTGATATATATTAAATGAATTAAAGGAATAATGGTGGGTGCCACTTTTATTCTTCTTCTCTCTTTTGGCCATGAGACTATTAGTGGGATTGGTAGAGATTCCTTTTGCTCTAAAAATTCTCTCATGGAAGGTGACTAAGATAGAAAGAAAAGAAGAAAGAACAAGAAGAGTTCTTGTGTCTTTCAAACAATTCCATTGCCTAATACACAAATATAGAGCTAGCACTCTTGATTTTAAGCTATCTTTGCAAGTGTGTGTGAACATAGAGAGGAGTGGCATAAAGGCTGTTCCTTTGGCATTGGTGGTGAAGATCTAAGGTAAATAAATTCATCTTAGTTGCTGGTCATCATCAAAATCAAGTCTTGAAGAGCATCTAAAGTTGTAAGTTTCAAAAACTCTAAAATTGCATGTTTTCGTTCCTAGTTTTGGATATGTATGGTATGCATGATAAAAATTTTGTTTTTCCGCTGTGCTATCATGATTATCATACCATGTCAAATTCCATCAGTGGTATCAGAGCCTAGACATGCTTATTTTAGTGCTTTAGATGCATGAAAAAATTAATTAAAAATCGTTATTTTAAAAACATGCAAATCTGAAATTTTCTGTTTTGAGTTTTTTGCATTGTTTTGGTGTAAAAACGATTTTAATTGATTAGATAGGTATTATAATTAATATGACATGTTAATATACTGTCCTAAGATGTTATTAGGGCTGGTAATGGTCGGATTTAATTATTTATACCTGATGGTACATGTTAATCATGAAACTAGGTGCTAGTTGGCATGTAAATTGCTAGTTTAACAACTAGTTTTCAAAATTAAATGTAAAATTGATTTTGGCATGTTTGTAAGTGATTTTTAAAGATTAAATATCAGGTCTGGACATATTTTAAATTTGGTTTTAATTCTGGTCCATGACAATTTAATTGATTAATTTTAAAATCACTTAAAACAATGACTAGTTTGTGTTTGTTACATGTTTAATCAACATTGTTTGCTTTGTTTTGATTAAAATGGTAAAAAACACATTTAGATTTAAATGGTACAGAATATTAAATCAATGTTTATGGACTTATTTAGTTTTTTAAATGACTCATAAAATTGATTTAAATGTTTGTGCATTTCATGGCATTACATAAGCATTAAACAACTAGTTTTTGTTGTTTGTTTGTTTTGCATGAATGCCGGGTATTATATATATATGTTCTTCATGATTTTATGTTTAATTCATGTTGGTACATATTATATGTATTTTTAATGTTTATGGGCTGTATGACATAAAATTAAAAATGGCAAAATTGGAAATTATACTAGAGTTGATTTATGGCACAAATCTAACTAGTTTGTGTTTTGGGCTTTTAAGAGAACTTATTCAATAAGAGGATTTAGTCCATTGGGCTTCGGCCCAGGCCCATCACGGGGTCTTCTCTTAAAGGTTCAAGTACACAATTTCCATTAATGGGCTTGGCTAAATTGATTAAAATTGGACTTTGTCTGATCCATGAATGCTATGTATATTTATTTGCTTGTTTGGTGTGATGAATGGATATGCATGGTGCATTCATGGGCCCTGGGTTTTTGTAATTAAATATGGCCTGCGTGCCATTATATTTTATTGTAAAAGTTTCATTTATTTCTTAGAATAGAATTTATTTGAAGACTTTGTAAATCAAGACGAAGCCCACCGAAGTGGAGAAGCCCAACTCGAAGATTCTTATGTAATAGTATAGAATCTTAGTTGTAGGTTTTTGGGCCCATGTTTGTCACGCTTTACTTTATGCAATTATATATATATGCATGCTATGTATGGATGACAAATCGTATGCCATGTAAGCCGTAATAAAATGAATCCCTAAAAATAGTAAGTCACAAAGTTGCCTTCCTAATTCGAAACATGTCAAGGCATCGATCATCGGTCACGTAGACTAGGAGTCCTAGATGCGTCCGATTATCTTTGTGAGGCATGGGTTGTGAATGTAGGTTGGACTTAACATGGAATGGGATGCTCGGACCTAGGCAACTTATAAATGGGTTTGTGCTATAACATTGTTTGATGTTAGCCCATTTGATCCAAGAGTCATGTACGAGACATGATTGGAGTTTTTCCTACCTAAGTAACTTAACTTATTAGGTGTACAGGCTCAGCTTGACTAATAAGTTGTTGTGAAAAGTGGATCTTGGCCCACATTAAATCACTAACGCGAATTATTTATGGGGATATTAATTCGGTTTGTGGGATCATTAATAAGACCTCATTTAATCTTGCTAAATTTTATTGTAGATTGAAAATGGCATCTTCAAATAACAATTTCTCATTGCGATCGGTCCTTGAAAAGGACAAATTAAATGGCACCAATTTCATAGACTGGTCTCGAAACTTAAGAATAGTTCTTAAGCAAGAGAAGAAGTCGTATGTTTTGGATGCACCCTTGCCTGAAGAACCAGGAAGGAACGCCTCTGCGGTTCAAAAGGAAACTTTTGAGACCAAGAAGAGCGACTCCAATGATGTGACCTGTCTGATGCTGGCCACTATGGTGCCTGAATTGCAAAAGCAATTTATGGACCAAGAGGCCTATGCGATCATGGTGCACCTCAAGGAGATGTTCCAAGAACAAGCTCGTCACGAGAGGTTCGTGACAACAAAGGCTTTAATTTCTTACAAGATGGCTGAGGGTACTTCTGTTAGTACCCATGTACTCAAGATGAAAGGGTATCTTGATACTCTTGAGAAGCTTGAGGTACTAGTGCCAAAGGAATTGGCCACTGACTTGATCTTAGGATCATTGTCTGCTGCTTATGATCCATTTGTGATGAATTATAACATGCATGCAATGAACAAGTCAGTTACTGAGCTTCATGGGATGCTTAAGAATGCTGAGGAGAACATTCGAAAGACCAATCCCGTACTAATGGTTCAAAAGGGAATTAAGAAGGGACAAGCTAAGGGAAAGGGAAAGGGAAAGGGAAAACCCAAGTCAGTTGGGAGTGCACCTCAGGCCCAATCCAAGCCCAAGGCACCAAAACTCAAAGAGAGTGAGAGCACTTGCTTCCATTGCAACAAGATAGGGCATTAGAGGAAGAATTGCGCTCTCTTTAAGGAAGAACAAAAGAAGAATGGAGCCAAGGCGTCCAGTTCTGGTATTTTTGTTGTTGAAGTTGACCTTTCTATTTCTACCACTTGGGTATTGGATACCGGTTGTGGTTCTCACATTTGTTCAAATGTGCAGGGGTTAAGAAATAGGCGGTTACTTGGGAAGAATGAAGTGGACCTCCGTGTGGGGAATGGAGCACGAGTTGCTGCCATGGAGATAGGCGACTATCACCTCACTTTACCTTCCGGACTTTGTATTGTTTTAAATAATTGTTATTTTGTGCCTGCTATGAGCAGAAACATTATTTCAGTTTCATGTTTGGATAATGATGAATTTGATTTTGTTATTAAAAAGGGCAATGCTCATATTCGTCGCGAAGGCATTTCTTATGGCAATGCCATGTTGCAAAATGGCCTTTATATCCTTGATTTACAAAACAAAGAGTCTATATACAACATTAATACAAAGAGGGTTAAATCAAACGAATTAAACCCTACTTACTTCTGGCATTGTCGTTTAGGATATGCAAACGAAAAACGCATTTCAAGACTCCACAAAACTGGAGTGCTTGGGTCATTTGACTTAGAATCTTATGACACATGCGAGCCATGTTTGTATGGAAAAATGACAAAGAGTCCTTTTAACAAGAAAGGTGAAAGGACTAATGGCTTATTGAAACTAATACATACCGATGTATGTGGACCATTAAGTACACAAGCTAGAAGTGGTTTTAGCTACTTCGTGACTTTCACAGACGACTTCAGTAGATATGGCTATGTCTATCTAATGAAGTACAAGTCTGAAACTTTTGAGAAATTCAAAGAGTTTAAGAACGAAGTAGAAAACCAACTTGGCAAAAGTATAAAAGCCATTCGATCAGATCGAGGTGGCGAATACTTAAGCCAAGAGTTTGATGATCATCTAAAAGAGTGTGGAATTATTTCACAGCTCACTCCTCCTGGAACACCGCAATGGAATGGTGTGTCCGAAAGGAGAAATCGAACTCTGTTGGACATGGTTCGATCTATGATGAGTCAAGCTAATCTTCCTATCTCTTTTTGGGGTTATGCATTAGAAACTGCTGCGTTTCTATTGAACCGTACTCCAACTAAAGCAGTTGAGAAGACACCATACGAGGTATGGACTGGGAAAGAACCCAATATGTCTTTTCTCAAGATTTGGGGCTGTGAAGCACATGTTAAGAAATTAACATCTGACAAACTAGAGTCCAAATCGACTGTCTGCTTGTTTGTGGGTTATCCCAAAGAAACAAAGGGATACTACTTTTACTCAAAAGCCGAGAACAAAGTATTTGTTGCTCGCAAGGCTGTTTTCTTGGAAAATGAGTTCCTTCTCAAGAAAGACAGTGGGAGTAAAGTAGAATTTGGAGAAATTTAAGTGCCACAAACTCCTATAGAGGATGAGTTGGAAATGGGATCAAGTTCACAACCAGTTGTGGAACAAGAACCCATTACACAAGTACCTAGAAGGTCTGGTAGGGTACGTCAGGAGATTGAGAGATATGGATTTCTAATCACTGACAATGACACTATTGAGTTAGTAGATCGTGAGGATCCTACTACCTACCGAGAAGCTATTGAAAGCCCAAACTCGGATAATTGGCTTGAAGCCATGAAATCCGAGATGCAATCAATGTACGATAACCAGGTTTGGACCTTGGTTGATCCACCGGAAGGTGCTAAGGTAATTGAATGCAAGTGGTTATTCAAACTAAAAGCTGATAAAACCTACAAAGGTAGACTAGTAGCAAAAGGTTTTCGACAAACTCATGGTATAGACTATGACGAGACCTTTTCGCCTGTAGTCATGCTCAAGTCCATTAGGATCTTGCTTGCCATAGCTGCATATCATGATTATGAGATATGGCAAATGGATGTCAAAACTGCTTTCCTCAACGGAAATTTACTTGAGGATGTGTATATGACACAGCCTGAAGGTTTTGTCAATCCCAAGCATCCTAAGAAGGTTTGCAAGCTTCAAAAATCCATTTATGGATTAAAGCAAGCATCCCGAAGTTGGAATCTTCATTTTGATGAAGCAGTCAAAGATTTTGACTTCATCAAGAACGAAGATGAGTCTTGTGTGTACAAGAAGGTTAGTGGGAGCATAGTAGTGTTTCTAGTCCTATATGTGGACGACATCCTTCTCATTGGAAATGACATTCCAACATTGCAAAAGGTTAAGCAATGGTTGGGAAAATGTTTCTCAATGAAAGACTTAGGTGAAGCCGAGACAATACTTGGTATTCGAATCTATAGAGATAGATCGAATCGGCTTTTGGGACTAAGTCAAGAAAAGTACATAGACAAAGTACTAAAGCGTTTTAGTATGAGAGACTCAAAGAAAGGATACATACCTTTGGCTTTGGGAGTTCCTTTGACTAAAGAACAGTGCCCTAAAACCAAAGAGGAAAGGGACAACATGAGTAGAATCCCATATGCATCTGCTATTGGATCTATCATGTACGCTATGTTATGTACTAGGTTGGATGTTGCTCATGCACTGAGTATAACCAGTAGGTTTCAGCAAGACCCTGGTGAGAAGCACTGGTCTGCTGTAAAAGGGATCCTGAAGTACCTGCGAAGGACTAAGGATCACTTCTTGGTGTATGGTGGTCAAGAAGAGCTCGTCATACAAGGTTATGCCGATGCTGCTTTTCAGACCAGCACTCAGGATTCTAGATCGCAATCTGGGTTTGTTTTTGTTTTGAACGGTGGTGCTGTCAGCTGGAGAAGCTCGAAGCAAGAAACCGTTGCCGACTCAACTACAGAATCTGAGTATATTGCAGCAAGTAAGGCTGCAATAGAGGCTGTTTGGATTAAAAATTTCATTAATGGATTAGGAGTGGTCCCAAGCGTCCTAGATCCATTAGAAATTTTCTGTGATAATAACGGGGCCATTGCACAGGCCAAGGAGCCCCGGTCACACCAGAAATCCAAACACATACTCAGAAGGTACCACTTGATCAGAGAAATCATTGATCGTGGGGACGTCGAGGTTAGCAAGATATCAAGTGAAGACAATGTAGCAGATCCTTTGACGAAACAGTTACGTCCAAATCTGCACGAAGCTCATTTGAGAGCGTTCGGTCTTAGGGCTATGCCCAATTGGGACTAGTGCTAGTGGGAGATTGTTAGTGTAAGCCCTAGCCCCAATGCATTGTAACGAAACACTTGAAATTAATAAAATGAGGCATTAGTTTTATCTTTTGTATTCCTGTGCATATCAATTGATAAAACTATCCAAGAATGTCGTTTCGGTTTAAGTTATCATGTGTGAGGCACATGGATTGTAAGACCTTGAAACAAATGAGACATCATTCTAAATATCCCTAGTCAGTCATTGTTATGGGAATAACAAATGAATTAAGACTAGTATGCTCTCTCTGATCTTATGAATTCTGTCTTACGAATCATTAGGACAAGAGTGTCAATCAGAGATCATAGATACATGTTAAAGAACATGGTATCTGGATTCGATCCGCTCATGAGAACACTACATGGTACAAGTCATAAGTGTTTCTCATATGCAAGTTTTGTATCGGAGTTCTTAGACCTGAAATCTCTATGAAACTCTTTATGAATTACTGTGTACTTTGACATACACCTAACGTGCTCGTAACAGAGTGACAAGTACGGGTATGATTGGGTATACACTGATTCATGTTAGAGAGCATGAGAGAAGTGAAGGGATTACCCCTCTCGATAAGAGAGAAAAATATCACCGGCCACTTGATCAGTGAACTGAGAAGTGTATGGCCATACCGAGATGAAATAATGAGTAATCATTATTTATCTGAGAGTTCAGTGTCACTGGAATATCAAGAAATGAATTAATGTATATAAGGATGACTAGTTACATGCCTTATATTAATTCTGATATTTATGGGTAAGGGACTATGCGAAATTGCATTAGGTCACCAAATGCCATATGCATTTTCATTTAATTTGGAATGCTATAATATCTTGCTAGAGAATATATATAGCCTTTGAATTAATTTATTAATTCATTGCCAACATTAAATGGACCTATAGGATCGCACATAAAGCACTGGGCTTAAAATTGTATTGGAAATTAATTTAGACTTTTATTTAAAGTCAAATTAATGCATGCAATGGGTGAACAGATTTTTACTGTTAACAATTGGTCACGAGAGAAATTTACTGGCATGTGTTAGGTTTAATTTCAATTGATTAATTATCTATGTATAATTAAGTTAATTGAGTATTAAATCCTAAATTATGTTTAATCAAAATATAATACTTGAGAGGGAATTAAAGTAACCAAAGTTTAAACTAGGAATCCTAGTTAAATTTGGCAACTAATTACCTTAGTTAAGTAAGTTTGTTTTGATTAACTAAATGATGCCATTTGAATTTAAATTCTAATAGAATTTAAATTAAAATATATATCTCTTAATTATTAAGTGTTAGTGGCTGAAATTGCTACCTAATTTAAGGCACTCACACATGACTAAAGTAAGTGATATATATTAAATGAATTAAAGGAATAATGGTGGGTGCCACTTTTATTCTTCTTCTCTCTTTTGGCCATGAGACTATTAGTGGGATTGGTAGAGATTCCTTTTGCTCTAAAAATTCTCTCATGGAAGGTGACTAAGATAGAAAGAAAAGAAGAAAGAACAAGAAGAGTTCTTGTGTCTTTCAAACAATTCCATTGCCTAATACACAAATATAGAGCTAGCACTCTTGATTTTAAGCTATCTTTGCAAGTGTGTGTGAACATAGAGAGGAGTGGCATAAAGGCTGTTCCTTTGGCATTGGTGGTGAAGATCTAAGGTAAATAAATTCATCTTAGTTGCTGGTCATCATCAAAATCAAGTCTTGAAGAGCATCTAAAGTTGTAAGTTTCAAAAACTCTAAAATTGCATGTTTTCGTTCCTAGTTTTGGATATGTATGGTATGCATGATAAAAATTTTGTTTTTCCGCTGTGCTATCATGATTATCATACCATGTCAAATTCCATCACACATAACCTTGAATACTTGATTTTCCTTACTTTTACTCCATCAACCAATGATTAGAGATCATAATCATGTAGTAGGGAAGCTGAAATATTGTATAGGAGCTTGGATTTGGAGAGAAATTAGAAGAAGATTGAACAATTTGGTAGAAAAGAATGAAAATAAAATTCGGCCAAAAGAAAGACAAGGAGAGACGTAGAAGAATGAAGACATTTTTGGAATTTCAGTAGCTTTAGACCTATTTATACTTGATTTAATGGGTTGGGCGGGTTCAATCCAAGTGGTCCAACCATATTTGGCCCATTTCTACCTTTTAAGCTCATTATGCTTCTTAAATTTATTTTTCTCACTTCCAAGGCTCAATTTTACTCAAAATAAATTTCATAATTCTTAAAATAATAAATTAAGCCTCCATGCAAAATTTTGGCCCAATTGAAGTCCGCTTTCGGTCTGATTTGCCAAAATCGATCCGATTAGTAAATTTTCAAAGTCACCAAAAAATTAATTTTTCATTATCATATGATTTTACATTTTATTTTATGTAGATCTGAAAATTTTTAGAGGTCATTTACTATTTGTAAATTTCAAGTCAAACTTTCAATCAACCCAAGCACTGTTTAGAATGAAGCTGTAAAATTTTCTTATTTTTGACTTTTGGAGATTTGTTTAACCTCATTTTCATTCTAAATTTCACTCACGTGCTCCTGCTGACATGATCTTCCCAATGATTTTTTCGATTCCAAAAAGTACTATTCACTCCGATGTCACTATTCACTATCAAAAAATACTATTTTTGACTAGCCCAGTATTTGGGCCATTACAAAAAGATTGGAATTAAAATTGCCTTGTTTTGGAATTAATTGAAGGCTTGTTGTTCATATTATTTCAATCAGGATAACTCGTCAGTCGAAAAATTGAAATAAATATATCGATTGAAATTATCAAAATCATCGATCTTAGGAGACTGGAATAAATACACTGATCAGGATATGCGTCGATCGGATTTATAATCATCAAACTTTCGACTTGGATAAATACATCAACCAGGATATTCATCGGTCGGGATTAATAAATCATATTGGAATTAATAAATCGTCAATCGGGATGTTCATCGATCGACCGGAATTTTCGTCAATTGGGATTTTCATCGATTGGAATTAAATATGTCGATCGAAATTTTTTTCGATCGAGATTTTCGTTGATCGAAATTAATAAGTGGGTTAATGAGCTATAGCCAACCATGTGGCCTAATTTGTATTTGATATTGTCCAAGTTAATATTTTAATACTCTTTCTAGTTGAATGAAATACATTGGAGAAATAAACTTAAAATTTTAACAAAGAAGGATATAAGATTCACAAGTTAGCACGTGTACCTGATATTAGGCTAAAGATTCCCAAATTTGTCATTAGGACTTGAAGGTGTGGTGTGCAACCCTCCACTTGTCACCTTTCTAGGTGAAGTGGGAAAGAGATGGATTTATTTTACCAAAGTTTGCTCTTTTTTAGAGTCTGCTTTTGAGAGGTTGATGCTCTTAGAATAACATGACCTTGCCTTTACTCCTGTGAATTTTGTTGTTGTCATGCATGTTGGTGTGGTAGGAGACCGCCATGTATGTTCTTCTTAACGGGCTTTGCCTTTGTGTTCTTCTCTTGGCTTTGGATTTAAAGTTATTACCGCACCCAAATCTTCTAGCTCTTTGTTTTTACTAACTTGTGTATTCGTCCATTGCTCTGGCCACTATCTCCACCCTCCATCATTCTTGTTCCTTTCACTCTTGGTTGCAACCTCTTTCTTACTAATAAATGATTATTCCCTCTTTCATGAAAAATTCTACTAGCCCATTTTCTTGAATGGTACAGGCGCGCTTTGTTTGTTTATTCTCTTCTTTAGATAACTAAGGCAATAAGAGTCAAATGTCGTGATTGACTTAGGAGCAACTTTAGTGATTCCACTTTCCCAAGCTCTTTAGGCAGCTTATCAAGAATATGGAGACCAGAAATGAGAAGTTTCTCTAACAATTTTAATGCAGCAAATTTTTGGAAGTTTGTAGTCTTTGAAGAGAAAACTTTTATCATTAGATCAAATTCCAAGAGATTAGGATTTTTTCTTGTCATTGCCTTAGGAGGTTTAAGCTTTTTTCTCTTTTCTTTATAAACAGCAATTAAAATTATATAAACAGCGACCGAAGTTTGTATAAACAACGAAAATTGTATAGCAAGATAATCTCTTTGCTATCTTTAATTTCTATACAGGCTTAAATTAAATAAAAAAACATCAATCAAAAGTGAGTAGAAGCACTTATCTTCGCCAGTTGCATTTCATATGTCGCATACATTGTGTACTATACAATTCACGGTGAAATGCAGGGGGGCAACGCCGGCTGGAAGCAGGGCTGCAAACTCTAGATCTATGGCAGCACGCTCAAACTCCCGATTGGTGAAGCAAACTCCCGATCGGTGGCTATATTTTTAATTTGAAGAGAAAAGGGAGGCGTGCAGTCCCAAGCAATCAAAGGGCCTGTCCAGAGATCTTATCCATACAGCATGAATAATTGACTCTCAAATATGCTCTGAGCTAGAGGTAGCGTGCCTGTAAGACATCTAAGGGTGATTTATCCACATTTGAGCTTAGGCAAAAAATGAGCATGCTGATCAGTTTGCTTTGTGCCCAGAGCTCATCAAGGCAATCTCGGATTTTAAACTCACTATTGGCTCTACTTCCATCAACCCTTGCTACTGGAGAAAGTGTAGCGGAACACTTTGAACCACTATCTTTGGCTTCAATCCATCAACTCGTTGTACATTTAGGTGGGTGGGTATCACCTCTGTGCATCTCACGAAGCGTATCCTATTGTTACTGCTTCACATCTATTAAGAGCGGTTGCTAAACGCCCTCTTGATTTATGAACATCCGATCGGGGCTTGCCGGATTATACCGGATCTAATTTTGCATAAATTAAGTGATTGGGTCTTAAACAACACTTGAACAAGTGTATATTTCCATGAAGGCAGATATCCCCCTTCAGAAAAGCCAATAGCCATTGTGGGTGCTACACTAGTCTCGACTAGCCGGAGCCACTGGCTGGGCGCTACTGTTTCCCCTTAATGAGATCTCTGTTGGCTTTAAGAACTTCTCTCCACGGCATTTTCCTGATTCTTTAGCTCGGGCATTATGCTCATTCTTAAGAGAGCATCTATGCAGCCTTGAGGGTACAGATCAAGAAACTGAGTTTGTAAATGCATCTTCTCCTCATGTTGTTGGGAGAAAAAGCAGTGGATGCATCGTTGAGGGGGTCCCCTTTTTGACGATGATAGGATGAGATATCTGAATGATGAATGCTCCATCCATAATTAAGGGTTTTGCTTTTGCTTTGTTCCTTTTTGATTTTCTTCTCTGAGCAGTCGCCATAATCGGATCTCCACCTAAAAGGTCCTCTCTAATCTCTATCTTCGTTCTCTTTTCTCTCCTTTTTTTTAAAAAAAAAATCAAACCTAAGACTTTCAGATCTAGGCTTTCTCCACTCTTCACTTTGAGATGGCAGTCCTCTTTCCCTTTTCAGGCTTCAAGTCTTAGCTGTTGCTGGATCTTAAGGACAATGGTCAAAAATTTATGTCATCTTCAGGTTTCGCACCATCTTCATGTTTGGCCAGAATGCGATGACTCAGATGGACTGCAAAAGACAGTGATTTCGACCATTACATAGGAGCAAGAGTAGATCTAGGGTTTGAAGTTGAAAACTTCCGCAAGAAACAACCATGGAGCGAACATCCTTTTTTTTTCAAGCTAAGTAGCTCAGCTTCGGCATTGTCTCTCAACGAAAGTACCAAATAATAAATAGCAAAATTTTAAAGAGTAAAAGGAGATCGACACCTACATCAGGGGCATGATATTTGATCGGATGAGAGGCTTTGATGACCTGCAAAAAGGAAACTAGCCTGATCCTGTCAAGCGTTAGTGTTCCGATGCTCAAGTTAGCTATCGGAATATGGACAAAAAATTAGAAAGAGAGAGTGTTAGAGAGAGACCAATCCCTAGCTTATGAAGGAAGTTACCCCATTTATGGAACCTCAGTCTTGGAATGTAACTTAATTGCAGTCCAGCTATAACATTTGTTATTGGGCCTTTAGTCTTTCAATGTTGGGACTTTTTAGCGGGCCATTAATGAGTTGGCCTTAGTCCTCATCTTGTGTTTTATTTTTTATGTGTTATCGCTACTAACTACAACAATAAATATCATTATAAATAATCGAAACTTTAAAAGAAATAAGAAAGACACAAAGAGAGTATTAAATCTAAAATTTCCCACACTTTAAATTGAGTGTTTGCTATTATTTAAGGGTGTGTATGAAAAAAAAAATTCAACTAGTCCATTAAAATCGATTTTTCAAAATCATTAATCATTAATTAATCTGTTAGATTTGATTAATCAATATATCAATTATTTAATTAACTAATATTTTTTCAATTAACTACTAAAATTTATAATATATAATTATAAAACAAAATTAAGTGAATTTTAATTTAATTTCAAATATGTAAATAAATTTAAAATAGAAATTACAAAACAAATATAATGTACTAGCAAAAATTCATATTTAACGAATTAATAGCTAATATTCTAAAATGAATTTGATATATATTTGTTGAAAATTTGCATGTTTAATCATAAGTTAAAGAAAAATTTGGATAAATTAAATATTAAAATATAAAGTTTAAAACATAAAAAAATTTAATTAAATGTTAAGGAGTAAAATATAAATATCAATATATATATATATATATATATATATATATATATATATATATATATATATATATATATATATATATATATATATAACTACATCACGTTCTGGAAATAAATATCGATTCTTACCAATCTTTAATAAAATATAAGTCTACTAATTTTTAATAAAATATAAATTCCACTAATTTAAAGATTTTTTACTGCCAATCTTTAATAAAATATAAAGTCTACTAATAAAGCAAAAAAAGTTGGGACACTGGTTACTAATCGATATTTGTTCCCGTAATATAATATAAAATTTAGTAAAAAAAAAAATTTGAAAATAGGGGGGTTGCGGGATTTCAACAGCACCAGCAAGAGGTCAAAATCTTTTATGTAACACTGGGACACTTGCTTAGAATCGATCTTTATTTCCTCCAGAACTGATATAATACAAAATTTGAAAAATCAATTGAAATTCAAATTTATATAGTGATTTGACTATTATCCTCTCCGAGCCAATTGATTTGAAAACTCAATTGAATTGAAATTTAACTGTATTTGGCCAATGAAAATTCAATTTGATGTGGACATGATTTTATTTGCCTTTTTGGGTCATGTAATTAAGAATGTTTCTAAAGTCATTAAAATTATTAGCATGAATTGCATTAAACAATTTACAAATAATAATAATAATAAACTTTAACATCAAACAATTACTTATCCTTAGGAAATTGGGTTATTATTTGAATGATGGAAAATTTAAAACTATTTGCCAGATACATGTCTTTTATAACAATATACAAAATTAGTATTTTTAAAAATTTAAAAGTTAAGTGATGACAACTCTATTTTTCTAACGGCCAGTTGGAAATAATATTTTATCAAAATATTTACAATCTAACTATCAGTAGATTTGCAAATTTTTTTCAAATTTAATTTCATTTGAATTTCAATTTAATTTGATTGAATTGACTTAAAAATTCAAATTAACTTGAAAATTCAGTTGAAATTGAATTTTAGTTCACCATGATTTTCCAAATAATTTGAAAAATCCATTGGAATTCAAATTTATGTAGCGATTTGACTGTTATCCTCTCCAAACCAATTGATTTGAAAACTCAATTGAATTGAAATTTAACCGTATTTGGCCAATGAAAATTCAATTTGATGTGGACATGATTTTATTTGCCTTTTTGGGTCATGTAATTAAAAATATTTTTAAAGAAATAAGGTACATGTCAGATATAGGGATGATCATGGGACAGTATAAAGGCGGAAAATAGCTTCCCATCTACTGTCCCACACAGGAGCAGAGATTGCTCGTTCTCGTCCTTAGTAGTATTTCGGAAGAAAAATTTCTCCCACCCCACCGTCGTGGGGATCTACGTTCTAACAAAAAAAATAATTTTTAAAAAAAATTCAATTATATCTAAATATAATATTTAACAATTAATTATAAATGAAATATAACATTTAATGATTAAAAAATATAAATTCAATTACAAATCAAATTAATATAAATTTTATCAATTGACAAAACTAAAATTAAATATAATTTAAAACTAAATTATATAAATATAATTAAATTTAATTACTAAATTTTGAGAATGGAAAAATTTCGAAACGAGAACCACAATATCTGTCTCCGTTCCAAATTCTAAGTCGAATAATATATTTTGTGAATTAAGTTTCTATGTTGAAGTCAATTATGTAAATTGCGATTGATTAACTGAGATTCTGAATGTAGTTATATAATTTTAGAAATGTTTTTATATTATTTTGCATAAGAAGTTGCCAATAATAAGGGAAGATTCTGTCAAAATTTTTATAGAATAAATAATATGTTAAATTAATAAGTTTTTTTTAAAAAAAAATTAGTCAAATCTTAGAGTTAACCCTCTTAAAACGACCTAAACGCATGTGTGACATTCGGTATCCGAGTCATTTAACTGGTCGAGTATAGGATATTACAGTGCCTGTAAGACATCTAAGGGTGATTTATCCACATTTGAGCTTAGGCAAAAAATGAGCATGCTGATCAGTTTGCTTTGTGCCCAGAGCTCATCAAGGCAATCTCGGATTTTAAACTCACTGATGGCTCTACTTCCATCAACCCTTGCTACTGTAGAAAGTGTAGCGAAACACTTTGAACCACTGTCTTTGGCTTCAATCCATCAGCTCGTTGTACATTTAGGTGGGTGGGTATCACCTCTATGCATCTTACGGAGCATATCCTGTTGTTATTGCTTCACATCTATTAAGAGCGGTTGCTAGACGCCCTCTTGATTTATGAACATCCGATCGGGGCTTGCTGGATTATACCGGATCTAATTTTGCATAAATTAAGTGATTGGGTCTTAAACAACACTTGAACAAGTGTATATTGCCATGAAGGCAGATATCCCCCTTCAGAAAAGCCAATAGCCATTGTGGGTGCTACACTAGTCTCGACTAGCCGGAGCCACTGGCTGGGCGCTACTGTTTCCCCTTAATGAGATCTCTGTTGGCTTTAAGAACTTCTCTTCACGGCATTTTCCTGCTTCTTTAGCTCGGGCATTATGCTCATTCTTAAGAGAGCATCTATGCATCCTTGAGGGTACAGATCAAGAAACTGAGTTTGTAAATGCATCTTCTCCTCATGTTGTTGGGAGAAAAAGCGGTGGATGCGACGTTGAGGGGGTCCCTTTTTTGATGATGATAGGATGAGATCTCTGAATGATGAATGCTACGCCCATAATTGAGGGTTTTGCTTTTCCTTTTTTGCTTTTTGATTTTCCTTTTGATTTTCTTCTCTAAGCAGTCGCCATAGTCGGATCTTCGCCAGAAAGGTCCTCTTTGATCTCTGTCTCCGTTCTCTTTTCTCTCCTTTTTTTAAAAAAAAATCAAACCTAAGACTTTCAGATCTAGGCTTTCTCCACTCTTCACTTTGAGATGCAGTCCTCGTTCCCTTTTCAGGCTTCAAGTCTTAGCTGTTGCTGGATGTTAGGGACAATGGTCGAAAATTTATGTCATCTTCAGGTTCCGCACCATCTTCATGTTTGGCCAGATGCGATGACTCAGATGGACTGCATAAGACTATGATTTCCACCATTACAGAGGAGCAAGAGTAGATCTAAGGTTTGAAGTTAAAACTTTTGCAAGAAACAACCATGGAGAGAACATCCTTTTTTTTCAAGCTAAGTAGCTCAGCTCCGGCGTTGTCTTTCAACGAAAGTACCAAATAATAAATCGCAAAATTTTAAAGAGTAAAGAGAGATTGACACCTATATCAGGGGCATGATATTTGATCGGAGGAGAGGCTTTGATGATTTGCAAAAAGGAGACTAGCCCGATCCTGTCAAGCGTTAGTGCTCCGACGCTCAAGTTAGCTATCGAAATATGGACAGATAATTAGAAAGAGA
Organism: Excoecaria agallocha; assembly: GCA_037975025.1. Taxonomy (NCBI): domain Eukaryota; kingdom Viridiplantae; phylum Streptophyta; class Magnoliopsida; order Malpighiales; family Euphorbiaceae; genus Excoecaria; species Excoecaria agallocha. The sequence continues at coordinate 45,267,935 of CM075815.1, forward strand.
GAATATTAGAGAGAGACCAATCCTTAGCTTATGAAGGAAGTTACCCCATTTATGGAACCTCAGTCTTGAAATGTAACTTAATTGCAGTCCAGCTATAACATTTGTTATTATGCCTTTAGTCTTTCAATGTTGGGACTTTTTAGTGGGCCTTTAATGATTTGGCCTTAGTCCTTATCTTGTGTTTTATTTTTTATGTGTTATCACTACTAACTACAACAATAAATATCATTATAAATAATCGAAACTTTAAAAGAAATAAGAAAGACACAAAGAGAGTATTAAATCTAAAATTTCCCACACTTTAAATTGAGTGTTTGCTATTATCTAAGGGTGAGTATGAAAAAAAAAATCAACTAGTCCATTAAAATCGATTTTTCAAGATCATTAATCATTAATTAATCTATTATATTTGATTAATTAATATATTAATTTTGATTTTTTCAATTTAATTAACTAATATTTTTTCAGTTAACTACTAAAATTTATAATATATAATTATAAAACAAAATTAAGTGAATTTCAATTTAATTTCAAATATGTAAATAAATTTAAAATAGAAATTATAAAACAAATATAATGTACTAGCAAAAATTCATATTTAACGAATTAATAGCTAATATTCTAAAATGAATTTGATATATATTTGTTGAAAATTTGCATGTTTAATCATAAGTTAAAGAAAAATTTGGATAAATTAAATATTAAAATATAGAGTTTAAAACATAAAAAAATGTAATTAAATGTTAAGGAGTAAAATATAAATATCAATATATATATATATATTGTACTACATCACGTTCTGGAAATAAATATCGATTCTTACCAATCTTTAATAAAATATAAGTCTACTAATTTTTAATAAAATATAAATTCCACTAATTTAAAGATTTTTTACTGCCAATCTTTAATAAAATATAAAGTCTACTAATAAAGCAAAAAAAGTTGGGACACTGGTTACTAATCGATATTTGTTCCCGTAATATAATATAAAATTTAGTAAAAAAAAAATTTGAAAATAGGGGGGTTGCGGGATTTCAACAGCACCAGCAAGAGGTCAAAATCTTTTATGTAACACTGGGACACTTGCTTAGAATCGATCTTTATTTCCTCCAGAACTGATATAATACAAAATTTGAAAAATCAATTGAAATTCAAATTTATATAGTGATTTGACTATTATCCTCTCCGAGCCAATTGATTTGAAAACTCAATTGAATTGAAATTTAACTGTATTTGGCCAATGAAAATTCAATTTGATGTGGACATGATTTTATTTGCCTTTTTGGGTCATGTAATCAAGAATGTTTTTAAAATTGTCAAAATTGTTGAAATTATTTTTAAAAAAAATTCAAAATAAGGTACATGTCAGATATAGGGATGATTATGAGGCAGTGTAGAGGCGAAAAATAGCTCCCCATCTACCATGCCACACAGGAACAGAGATTGTCCGTTCTCGTCCTTAATAGTATTTTGGGAGGAAAATTTCTTTCACCCCGCCGTCGTCGGGATCTACGTTCTAAGAGAAAAAATAAATTTTTTTTAAATTCAATTATATCTAAATATAATATTTAACAATTAATTATAAATGAAATATAATATTTAATGATTAAAGAATATAAATTCAATTACAAATTAAATTAATATAAATTTTAATAATTGATAAAACTAAAATTAAATATAATTTAAAATTAAATTATATAAATATAATTAAATTTAATTACTAAATTTCGAGAATGAAAAAATTTCGGAACGAGAATCATAATTTTTATTTTCATTCTAAATTTTAAGTCGAATAATATATTTTTTCATTTTTATTTCTACAAGAAAAATCTTTAATATTTTTTTATTCCTTTCGAGGGGAGATCTTTTGTTCCATAATCATCTCTAATCAAAAAATATTTATGAAAATAAAATTTTTTTATAAAAATGCAGTATTTTACTGCATTATCTGATGTCATTTTATCTTCCAATTGACACACTCTGAAAATCCAATCTAAAGCTTCGTTATCTGAAAACGCACATCATTGCATTCATGCCTACCGACACTATAATGCTTTTATGGGTTGCAAGTTGACAAGTCAAGCCAATATGTCTAAAGGACAAACTTGTCACTTTCATCTTTATTTTCATTTTCTATTTAAAATTTTAATTATATATTTATATTGCTTAATAAATGAAATTACGGGAGACAGCTGTGAAGAAATCATGGATATATTGCATTTGCAAAGCATTATGTGGAGCTGATGGAAAGGTCGGGATGGGCCCACCTATAAATATGATGGATAATTCTATAAATGCCCTAATGCTGGATTTGAAGTTAGGACTAGCAGGGCCCAGCAATCAGTAGACCATATTTGGTTCATGAATTCTATACGTTCCTCATAATACATATATATTTCTATATTTATTTCCACGAACAACTATTTGGTGATGACTTTGAACAATGCTCTTCGTATTATTTTGGGGATTGTGTTTTCGGAGCACGTCAAATAACGCAGCAAAACGTTGTATTTTTTATAAAAAAATTTCATTTTCACAAATATTTTTTTTGCCATACATCTAATTTTGATTTTTTAAAAATTTCCCAAAATTATTAGCATGAATTTCATAAACAATTTAATAATAATAATAAACCATAAAATCAGACTATTACTTATCTTTAGGAAATTGGATTATCATTAAAATGATGGAAAATCTAAAACTATTTGCCAGATCTATTGCGTTTATAACAATATACAAAATTAGCATTTTTAAAAATTTAAAAGTTAAGTGATAACAGTTGATTTTTCGAACTGTTAGTTAGAAAGAACATTTTATCAAAATATTCAGTCTAACTATTAGTAAATTTTGAATTTTTTTTTAAATTTAGTTTCATTTGAATTCTAATTTAATTTGATCAAATTAAATTCAAAAATTCAAATTAACTTGAAAATTCAGTTGAAATTCAAATTCATTTCACGATGATTCTCCAAATAATTTGAAAATTCAATTGGAATTAAAATATATATAGTGATGTGACTATTATCCTCTCCAAACCAATTAATTTGAAAACTCAATTGAATTGAAATTTAACTGTATTTGGCCAATGAAAATTCAATTTGATGTGGACGGGATTTTATTTGACTTTTTTAAGTCATGTAATTAAAAATGTTTTTAAAGTTATTAAAATTATTAGCATGAATTGCATTAAACAATTTACAAATAATAATAATAATAATAAGCCTTAACACCAAACAATTACTTATCTTTAGGCAATTGGGTTATTATTTGAATGATGGAAAAATCAAAACTATTTGCCAGATCCATGTCTTTTATAACAACATACAAAATTAATATTTTTAAATATTTAAAAGTTAAGTCATAACAATTCGGATTTTTGAATTGCTAGTTAGAAAGGACATTTGATCAAAATATTCACAGTCTAACTATCAGTGGAGAGAGATTGTCCGATAACAATAGAAATTCGGTGAAAATTTCGACAAGAAATGTTTCAATAGTCAAATTAGAGAGTATTTGAAGGCAATTGAAGGAAATGCTAAGTCTAGGAAAAAATAGTTATTGATTTTGTTTAAGTGAATTGAAAAAAAAAAATCTATTACTATTGTACTCTATATTGAGTTTTTTCTGACATTGCTCTATATATATTTGAAAACAAAATTTTCTAATCTGGAAACTGTTTCGTTTATCAAAAGGAAGAGATAAACCCATGAACATAAAGAGTTTTCCAAGTAATCTTTAAAATAAATCAATTGAAAAATATAATTTAATCTTTTTTATTTCAGTTCTTCATGCTTTGTCGGCGAGTGATTAGGATTTAGGACCATTGATGAATGATACTAATTATTAATCAATATGACAAAAGTGTATGACATGAAAATTCATTTGAAATTCAAATTTATTTACTGATTTGACTATTATCCAATTCGTTTGAAAACTCAATTGAAATTTAACTGTATTTGGCCAATGAAAATTCAATTTGATGTGGACATGACATGACTTTATTTGACTTTTTGAGTCATGTAATTAAAAATATTTCTAGAGTTAATAAAATTATTGAATTTTTTTAAAAAAATTAAAATTCATTGAATGTCAGATGTAGAGATGATCACGGAACGACACAAAGATAAAAAATGTCTCCCCATTTACTGTCTGATGCAGGAGTGGAGATTGTTCGTTCTTGTCCTCGATAGTATTTCGGAAGGAAAATTTCTCCCACTCCGCCCCTGTAGAGATCTACGTTTCCATGAAAAAAATAATTTTTAAAAATAATTTAATTATAACTAAAATATAATATTTAATAATTAATTATAATTAAAATATAATATTTAATGATTAAAAAATATAAATTCAATTATAAATCAAATTAATATAAATTTTAACAATTAAAAAAATTAAAATTATGGGTCGATCCAAATTTACTCAAAAAATTTTGACCCAAACCCAACCCAATCCATATAAATACCCATTGGGTCAACCCAAAATTGACCCATTTTATTTTTCAACCCAACCCAATATCCATTAGGTCAACCCAAAATTGACCCATTTCACTTTTCAACTCATTGGGTCATTGAGTATTAACTCAACGAGTGTTTTCAAGATTCAAAGATCTTGACCCATTGGGTATGTAATGACATCAATACCGGGTCAGCCCTAAATAATACTTTCCGGCAGTGAATAGTATTTTTCGGGCCCGAAAGTTAAAATTTTTTTATTAGACCATTTGAAATGAATAGTCAAGGTGAGCCTATGGTTGAAATTTGAAGTGAATTTGAGGTTAAATAGGCTTTCAAAAGTCAAAAATAAAAAAAAATAGCGAGTCCATAATATGAAAAATATATTTTAAATAATTTACTTTAATGTTAAGAATGGACAAAAGAAAAAGAAAAAATTGATACAAAAATTTACTTTCATTATAATCAAGTAAAAATATCATTTTATTAATTTTTTATAATTAGATAGGATTGCTTTATTAATTATTTTTCTTTTTTTTTAACATATGTAAAGATAAAATAAAAGAATAAATATTTCTTGAAATTTAAGTGGAAGGAAAAAAAATATCGTTGTTTGAATTTCGCAATTCTAGTAACTTCAAAAACAATAACTCTGTATGAATATGAAAAGATTTATTGTTCAAAATCGTTTAAAGGTAAAAGTTAGCCCAAACTTCTTTTTCTTGTTTAAATTTAAAGAAAAAGCTCAAATAAGCATGAGAATTTAGGACGAACAACATTCTTCTGTTTCATAAGTTTATGACTTTGATTAAGTGCTTTAATCACTTCTTCTAATCATTTAATTTAACATGATGAAATATTAAATAAAATCTTTCAATACGTTTACGATTGGATATGTTTTTAAAAATAAACATTTAAAATTAATCCAAATTCATGGATCGACCCAAATCAATCCAACTCATTAATGACTCAATCCATTAATGACCTATATTTTTTGACCCATTAATGATCAAATCCATTAATGATCCATCCATTAATGACCCAATCCAAACCCATTCAATCCGCTCATTTGCCATCTCTAAAATATAATTAACTTTAATTATTAAATTTTAAAAACGAAAAAATTTTGTGGCTAGAATTATAATTTTTATCTCTGTTTTAAATTTTAAATCGAAAAATATTATTTTCATTTTTATAAAAAAAATTTTTGAAAATTGTTTCTTTCGCTAGAGGCGATTTTCCGCTGAAAACGATTTTCAGCCCTATAATCATCTCTAATCAGAAAATATTTATAAAAATATAATTTTTTATAAAATTGTTGCGTTATCTTACGCCATTCTATCTTCTAACTGACACACTCTAAGAATGCAATCTGACACTTCGTTATCCAAAAACGCAGACTGATGCTGCGTTGCCATTGCATTCATGCTTACCGACACTATAATGCTTTTATGGACTGCCGGTTTACAAGTCAAGCCAATATTAAAGGACAAACTTGTCACTTTCATCTTTATTTTCATTTTCTATTTAAAATTTTAATTATATATTTATATTGCTTAATAAATGAAATTGCGAGAGACAGTTGTGAAGAAATCCTGGATGCATTGCATTTGCAAAGTATTATGTGGAGCTGATGGAAAGGTCGGGATGGGCCCACCTAAAAATATGATGGATAATTATATAAATGCCCTAATGCTGGATTTGAAGTTAGGACTAGCAGGGCCCAGCAATCAGTAGACCCATTTATTTGGTTCATGAATTCTATACGTTCCTCATAATACATATATATTTCTATATTTATTTCCACGAACAACTATTTGGTGATGACTTTGACCAATGCTCCTTGTATTATTTTGGGGATTGTGTTTTCGGATCACGTCAAATAACGTAGCAAAATGTTGCATTTTTTTATAAAAAAATTTCATTTTCACAAATATTTTTTTTGGACATATATCTAATTTTGAATTTTTAAAAAAATTATTTTAAAAAATTTCCCAAAATTATTAGCATGAACTTCATAAACAATTTAATAATAATAATAATAATAAACCATAAAATCAGACTATTACTTATCTTTATGAAATTGGATTATCATTAAAATGATGAAAAATCCAAAACTATTTGCCAGATCTATTGCATTTATAACAATATACAAAATTAGCATTTTTAAAGGCGTAAGTTTAAGCAGCTGACAGACAATATCAAAGATCTCAACGAATATTTCTATAATTGAACAATGAGGATATCACTAGATCGTTGGACATTGTTCGAGAATGGTGGTTATTGATATAAGCACTTGACAACGAATATTGCTGAGAGTGTTAATAATACTTTGAAAGGTGTTCGCAAGATGCCAATTACTGCAATCATTGAACATGTTTTTGGCTCATTTTGTAAAATCTTACAATCAGCGGAGGGACATGTACATGGCCAAAATGGCACAAAGGTTGCAGTTCACGCCTCGATGTGTCGAAATAATGACCAAGCGTGCTAAAAAGGCTCGAGGAAACATAGTGATTGAATACGATAATTGATATAAAGTGTACAAGGTAATATCATGTAGAGCATCAAATGTAAAATGTTGAGCTCGAAACATATATAGTGAGTCCTCAAAAATGTAAATGCGAGTGCGGTAAGTTTCAAGGTACAAAAATACCTTATTCACATGCAATTGCATGTTGTATGTATATGAATCTTGACATGTACCAATTTGTAAATAACCGTTATAACATTGCCAAGGCACTCAAATGTTATGACAGGCAATTCAACCCAATGGAAAATAAAGCATACTGGATTGAGTATAAAGGACCTAAATTGGTACCTGATATGGAGTTACAGAGAAAGAAAGGTCGCCCAAAAACAATCTGCATTTGAAACGAGATGGATAGACGATAAAAGGGATCTGTCAATCATTGCAGCAAGTGTGGTAATGTCGGTCACAATAAAAAAACTTGCAGAAGTGATGTTGGATCTTCGAGTCAATATTTTAGAGGTTTGACAATAGGATATATAATGTAACTGTTTTGTTATATTTAAATTATTATAGTTTATTGTTGAGATGGCCAATTTATTCTATTTTTCATTATCCAAATAAAAGTGTGTATCTATAAATAATCATTAATCAAATTAAAATGGTATTTAACTTAATATCATTATATTAAAACAAAGCGCAACGAGTCTATAAATTGATAACATAAATATCATAAATAATTGTATTTAAACATAATATAGCCAATTAATAAACATTAATGACAAGTAACAGCACAGTCAAAGCCTTCTACTGTGGTGCGATGTGCTATGTCTATCTGTCTAACTATCCATATTATCAACATTTAGATATTGCAGCAATGGAACTACATCACCAAAACCTCCACTGTATAGTGGTTGGTCAACAAATCCCTGAGTACTTGCCAACTTTGGGCCACTAAACAGTTCATTGAAAAAATCATCATGCTTCATTGATTAGCCTGTTTGTGCAAACAAGTTCGACTCATATGTAAATGATGGGCCTGTTTGGTCATAGGGCATGGACTCATATTGCAATAATGGGCCCATTTGGGCAAGCACATCATATTGATACCGATCCCCTGAAGATAAATTGATGTTTAAATTAACATTTAATCCTGATGGCCCCACTTCAAATTCGTTACATCTTGATGGGCCGCAGCAGTATCAAATAACATTGTTGATTGACTGAAGACAAACTGAAAAAACTAGAAGGGTTTTCAAGAAGATATAGCCACTGCATCGATTTGAGACCTTGGTGTACTCCAGGTGGAATAGGAATAATCTTAATAGTAAAACGTCTTTCTCCCATTTCTCTCCTGCTACATATAGATTGATGAGGATCCTAAAAAGGATGGGTCATCGAAAAGATCTATGCAATATCAGGAATAGGCTGTCTAAGATAGTCAGTGGACTTCTTGTTAATAGCACAAATAGCTCCTAACATACTTTCAAATGCCAAACGAATAACAACTTCTGCATTGGACAATGAACCAATGCCGGCGTGCCTAATTCTTTCGGCATAATCAACCTACACGCAAATAAATAAATTTGTTAAAAATTATCAATATTATTATTTCGACAAATAAATAATTAGATTAAATCATACCAATGCACTAATGGAGGCTTTAATCTAGGTCATCCATCGTTTTGTGCGTGATGCAAACCATTGCATATATTGTGACCTTGGACGTAAATGTGCACAAAGAGGAGGACCCATAACAACGTGATTATGCTGAATATTCCACTCATAAATAAAACATGAAAATTTACCTTCCCAATTATGATCAATATGCCCTCTTAAATCGAACAAATGCACTACATGATCGTATTATGGGGGGTGTAAAATCCATTGGTCCATTCCAAATTGCCTTATACATCAATTGGGGTAGTATCACTTGATAATATGAAAACATATGAGTGTCACAATCGATGTCCGAATCGCATTTTCATTAGTACAAAACTATGGTAATAAGTGCAACACATTCCTATAGAGCTCCCAAACCATCTGTAGATGAAAATAAAAATTTCATCATCATATTCTAAGAAAATTTCCTCACTCTCTTATTAAATACGAAAATATTATGAAAAAGACAAAATCTAATTAAACCTGGTTGTCACGTTGCAAATCCAAATCGAGATGGTATTCAAAAACATCTTTGCTGTTACTTTTGCTTAGATCTAATTGGGATCACAATTTGATAAATATCAAGAATTCACTGTCAATCAGCAAATTATACACACACACACACACACACACACACATTGTAATGGCCTTAACGTCGGACTGATCGTGAATAGTACTTTTCGATAGTGAATAATGTCTCCGGGCTGAAAATGACACCCGAAAGTGGAAAAATATTTTATTGGATTATTGGAAAGTATTAGTCACGGATAGTTTGGGGTTGAAATTTAAAGTGAAATTGAGGTCAAATAGGCCTCCGAAAGCCAAAAGAACGAAAACCAAGAAAATTAGGGTTTAGAGTTTTTAATTGAATTTTTTTGATCGTTTTGGTTACTAAAAATATCAAATGAAGTCTAAAAATTATCAAAAATTACATATATTTCTACAATAATGTTTAGAATATTTTGGTAGCAAAAAGTAAATTTTTCGGCCACACTGGTATTTTTGAATCAGATCGATAAAACTGAATCGGACCCGAAATAAACTCCGATTGGGCTGAAATTTTAGTTATAGCCTATTTTTGATGTGATATGAATAATGGAATCAAATTTGAAGAGAATTGAAGTTGATAAGTGGGATAAATTAATTAGGGCTAATATTAGGTAATTATTAGGCCTAAACTATTAAATAGCTCAAGCCCATTCAAGGCCCAAACCATAGCCCATTTATAAGACATATATAAGCTGATTTTCTACAAAAATCTCCAGCAGCAACTCATCCCTTCTTCTTCCCTCTTGGTGGCCGAATTCCATCTCTCTCAAATTCCTCTATTTTTCTTTCAATTCTTCACCAATTCTCACCAAATCAAAGCCCACTAAAGTGATTTCAGCATCTCTAGATTACCTTAATCAGCTCCAATCCTTGATTCAAAGAAGAAAATCAAGAGAAATTTAGAGTTAAAGTTTAGGTGTCAAAATTAGGTATGTGAAATTATTGCTTTTTATTTGGTTTTTAGGTGCCTAATACTAATTTTGGGTGCCTAGAGTTCATTTTTGCTGTCAAATTTAGCATTTGAGGCCAAAATAATTGAGTTATCATTGATGGAAATTTCGGTTTGTTAAGGAATCCAAGAAGAGGAGCAAAGTTCTCAAGCCAAAGGAAAGGGAAAGGAAGCCTAGGCAAGGATAATCCATAGAAAAAGGTGTGTGGCTAATTAATCCTTTTATTTCCCTATTAAATTAGTGAAATTCCTTTAGGTTTCTTAAGAAAATTTTTATGTATTGTGATATAATTGAAATTAATGTTATATTCATGCATTTAGGAGTTATATATGCCTATTAGAGACTTTAAATGAAATTAAAACCAATGATATGATGGACTTGTAGTGTAGGCCGAATGGTATGTCATAAAAAATTAGTGTGAAATTTGATGATTTTAGTGATTTTAAGCTTCCTAATGTTAATACTAATGTAAATTAATGGTTATGAATTTTTATGCAATTTATGGAAATTAAATAAATATTTTCGAAATAAATATTAATTAGGTACTAGTTGAAAAAGGTGAAATTTGAATGAATTATGGCATAATTCATTGATTATATGGTGAATTACTGTGAAATGTTTCGTAATATGTGTAAATAAGATTGACTGTAATTATAAAGTATTAATATTGTATTGACAAGAAATGAAAAGTAAGAAAATTAAGAAAATATGTGCCCTTAGAAAGAGTCAGGCAGTAAAACCTAGTTCAGGATATAATTGGCTGGCCATAGGGATACATATACCGCGGTGCAAGTCATGGCGACTTGCTTTACTATGGACGGATCACTGATCTCCATGGTATATTTATCATACGTACTGTCACATGTCATATGTTATATGAGGAATGATTCTTGAAGGTCATTTCTCATTCTGTTGTGGCCCTGTGAGGTCCATATCCCGCACATCCGGTCTGAGAGTTTTTCTGCCGGGTCTGTACTAGGGGCATATTGATAAGAAAATGTTAAAAGTATGAAAGAGAAGCTAAAATGAAATTTTTATATGAAAAAGGACTAAAATAAAAAGAATTTAGAAGTTAGGGGTAAAATGGTAATTTGCCTAAAAGGTGAAATTAATTGATAAAAGTAACAAAAGAAATAAGTAATAAGGGTAAAATGGTAATTTAGTCAACTAATTGGGTAAAAAGCCAACAATATAAAGTTAAAGGACTAAAATGTAATTTTACATGAAAAGGATTAAATTAAGGATTAAACGGTAAATTATAAGTTAGCTAATAAGGTAAGATAGGAAAATAAGGAATAAAAAGGGGCAAACTAGTAATTAACAGAGTAAAAAGGGCATTTTGTAATAAATGAGAAGTTTAAGGACTAACTTGAAAATATAAGAGAGTTTATGAATTGAACGGAAATTAGTCATTCATAAAATAAATATGGCTTTTAAATAAGAAAAATCGATAATAAATTACTTAAATCAAAATTATTAATACATTTATATTCTAGGAAAATACTATGATTTTTAGTCACCGCTGGGCATGTTTAATGCTCAGCACGTAGAATTTACTGCGTGCAGGTATAGATAGTCTGGAGCGTGGGTACACAGAGAAAAAATTGAAGCTGAAAAGTTAAAAAGAATATTTTTGTGGCATGTATATATATATATATACCTATCATGTTTTGTATATGAAGATAATATTGTAGCTATTATCGTATCATGTATTATTTATGGTAGTATAGGGATAAGGAATTGTAGGGAATGGATGATATATAAGTGTTGCTTGATAATAACTGTGGATGTGTTATATGATTGATATAAACTGTTGTGCCTCTGAGAGGCTGTGTAAATGTCTGCTTTTCAGGGGGCTAGTTAAGAATATAGCCGTTATATTGCCAAAATTTTATTAAATGTATAGTGATTTCTGGACAGTTATAGGTTATTGATTAATGAAAGTTCATATGCATACTAATTATTAAGGGAATTAGGTGAAAAAAAAATTTGACCGACTGCCTATCCGATAAGATCGTTACAGTAAGGGTGTTACACACACACACACATATATATATATAATTAGAATGGTTAAATTTTACCTGTATCCGTAAGGCATGGACTGATCGAGAACATATGGATGGACAAATTTAAGCCGAATATGAGACAGTCTTTCTCATGCCCACGTTTGTAACAGTTACAGGTAACCACCAAGTGAATTGGTTGTATGATATAACTCTTTATACAACCACGCGAGGACAACAAATCCCCAATTGTACTCACCTGTAACCTAAAAATTCTCGAGCAGTGGTAGCCACATTAAATGTATGTAATTATTTGATTGTCCTGGACTTAATAAGCCACCAATACACCTAAGAATCCATGCTCGTGCAAAACATTACATCTAATACTCATCTGCATCGGGTGGCAACATATTAAAATTTTCTCTCTAACCATGCTATTTTTACACTGTGTCTCCTGAATTAAGTTTCTGGAGGAATTTATCCAAAAGACAGCCACATTCAGTAGGCCAATTATGGTCTAGATGTCCCATTATAGGACGTCCATCGATGGGTAATCCAGTGAGTACATCAATATCTTGCAATGATATTATCGCTTTGCCAATGAAAAGGTGAAAAGTGTGCGTCTCTGATTGCCATCTCTCAACCAATGCAGTTAATAAATCAACATTCATGTTCATCATACCTATTTGTGACACTCCATAAAATCCTACTAGTTTTAAGTATGAAATTATTCGATCATTAATGTTTCTATAATGACTACTCATGCTAGCTCTGCGTGTTACCACCACATTATGTTCAGCCTAAAAAAAAATTAATAAAGTATGATTATTATATGCATAATTATATACCTACATTTAAGTTATTTTAAGTGAGAAAATATAATTACCTGTTCGTTCCAAATAGCATCCGCTCGATGTCTGCCTCCAAGCGTTAATACATCATTCACGATGGGTCCAGGATTAATGTATTCTTGGTTTCTAAATTGATCCATCTTTTATTATCCTATCTGTGAATTCGATAATAAATATTATCTGTACATTATCAATATCTTGGTCATAAATAATTATTTGTATATCTATATCAAGTAGTATTCCATATAATAATACAATTTAATTGACATAAATTAAAAACGAAATAAAAATATCACATGATTATTCATATAAATGTGATTCACAATTTTAAAAAAAGATCAAAATTAATACGAGTAATTTTCTACTATAATGGAAATGCATGCCTATTATAAATTACATGAAGAAAATCAAAAATCGGTCCAAGACATATTTCAACAATAAATAAATTTCTGTAATCAACTAATATTTTATAATTGAATATGACTACTTAAAAATTAGAACATGGATAATTAAATGATAATTTTATTTTCCATATCTACCATAATTGAAATGCATTCTTCTCATAAATTAAATGAAAAAAATAAATAACCAACCTACACATATTCCAACAATAGATAATGTATGCAATACATTATTATTTTATAATTGCACATCAATTTAAAAAATTAGAATAATATGGATAATTAAATGAATATTTTATTATTATTATTATTATTATTATTATTATTATTATTATTATACATAAAAAATTTTAATAATTTAATTTCAATATTTAAATTTATTACACATTTGACATTTTTTTTCACATCGCAATATTAATTAACAAATTATAGCTACAAATTATATTTTAAAACAATTATCTAAAAAAAATTATCATGACTAATACAATTCATTTTTTTTAAACTTTATTGATATTTCCATATAAATCAATAATTAATCACCAAAGTATGAAATTACTTGCCTTTTTTCGTAAAACACCGGATTTGCAAACATTTACATAAATATTTATAATAAATTCAATTTTTAAATATAATACAGATATGACCTTATTTCTTCACGTGTCGCAGTTTAATTAGCTTAATGTTAATACAGTTGCAAATTAAACATTGATATAGTTAAATATAGTGTTAAATTATTATTATAAAACACTACTCCAAAATTTTTTTAACACATCTAATGCAATTAATTTTTATAACTACAATGAATTTTAATTAATCTATTATTATAGCATATTTATATTTTAAAATTATTGAATAACTTGCCTTTTTTCGGATATCAATAAATTAACACATATATAACACCTGTCAATAATAAAATAACATTACAAATAAATTTTAAATTTATTAATACAATTAATTATTAAAATTAAGAATCAATTTATTTGCCTTTATTTTTTTTAACTCTGATATAAAAAGAAAAATTAATTTAATTAAAATAACATATTATAAACAAAATATTCATATTAAATAATTTTCAATTATAAATAATAACTAAACAAATATAATTAGCCTACTTAATTTTTACTATTGAGATTTTCAAATTTAACTCCAATATAGACAAATTTTTTTTCGATCTATTCCAATATAAACAAATTTTAATTACAATTATCTACCAATTAATTATTAAAATAAACAAAAAATACATCTTTCATTCTAACTTATTAATTTAAAATATTAGCAACTTTTAATACATAATCATTTTTTACAATAACATTATATTTCTAAACTATAACAACAAATAATTGATCCCAAAAAATTAATAAATAAAGAGAGGAAAGAAACTTACATGGAAAAATAGAATAAGAGGCTTGAGAGAGCACCAAAAATTTTGCACCAACGATCGCCAAAGGAGGGTTTTCAAAGGGCAATTGCCCCTATAAATTAGGTTGAAGATTTGGTTCTATCTGGGTCAACATGAAATGACTAGTAATGTCATTAAAACTTGACTGGATAAAGAACCGACGAGGCTGATGGTTTTTGGTTCGACCAATTTAATCGGGTTTAATCGAATTTTTTTTTATTTTTAAAATATTATGAAATATTATAATTTTATAAATACTATTGTATAAAAATTAAAAAAGAATATCCATCAAACATTAATATATATCACAAATATCCTAATAATAAGTTACAAATTATAATTATAATTTTATTATTACAAGTAATTAATTATGTATTTTTGAATATCATATATTAGAAACATAAAAATACAATCATATCATGAAAAAAATATCTTTTTTAGATGGAGTACTAATGAAGCAAATACAGAAAATATTAACCTTGCATATATGAGTATAATTATATTTAATTACAATAAATTTAAATAGATAATAAGTATATTAAATTATTAAGTGGTATCTTTAGAATTTAAAATACTACATTTTTCAAAGAAATAAATCATAAAAATTTCATATATATATATAATTACAATGAACTAAATAGATAATAAGTACATTAAATTATTAAGTGATATTTTTAGACTTTAAAATACTAATTTTTTCAAATAAATAAATAATAAAAATTTAATATATATATACACACATATATTTAATTACAATAAATTAAATATATAATAAATATATTAAACTATTAAGTGACATATTTAAAATACTAATTTTTTTAAATAAATAAATAATTTATATTTGACAGCGGTTTCGATAAAAAAATTTTAATTCGTAAATTATTTATGAGACATCCTAATTTTATAAATAATTATTAAAAAAATTGGCCCATAAACTGGTTAATTGTTTTTTCTTATAAATGCATACTGAAATGCCAACCAGAAGTGGTCCAATTACAACACTTCAATTCTCGCTTGCAACCGATTGTTCAGCATAAAAAGTAAGTGCTCTCGCACTTTTCTCCCTTCAAACATCGTCTCCCTCGACAATCTTCTTTTTTTCCTGTAAACATTACGTCTTCACTGTAATCACTTGCTAGTACATTCATAATCATACTCAGCACTTTCAAGTGTTTTCACTTATTCAGTTCACCGAGTTTATTCAGAACTGTATTTTGAACTGCTTTCGTTCTTATGAATTTTTTTTTTTTAGATCTTGTGGTTTATTCTAATAATCTGTTGATTTTTTTGAGGCTCGATATGTCGAAAGCCGGCGCATTGGATCTCGCTGCTGGTCTCGGTGGAAAGATCGATAAAAGCGATGTTCTCTCCGCCGTTGAACAGTACTTTCTTTCTCTAAAATCACGCTTAAAGTTTCTCATCATTTTGTTGTTATTTTAGTAAATCATTATAACTGCATTGCATTTCTCTCCGTAAATTTCGGTTGGATTTTTCACTTTTTTTTCTCTTCATTTGTTTTTTGTTAAATTTGCCTGCTCTGTGTTGAATGATACTAGTAGTTACAAACTCACAAACTCTGCTTCTTTAGTTCTGTCTTCTTTTTCTTCAATGGCTATATGCGAATCTCTCTCTCTCTCTTTTGAATTTCTTCAGAACTTGTGGCTTAATTTTGAAGCTGTTACGCGTTTCAACATTTTATCTTCAAAGGATTTTTCTAGATTCAGCTGGATTTTGATTCTCTCTCTCTGTGCGCAAAATTAAAATATGTCTACTTTTATCTTTATGGTGTCTATTGATTAAACTAACAGCACGTTTGGGTTAAATTTTTGTATTGGAAGTGACTTAATATGTTGACATGGCATAATGTGGTCCCTAACCCGTCGTAATCAATACGGTGGCCAACATTTTCCCTATAATTGTCACAGCAATAAACTCAAGTTGGTACATTTTAAGGTCTTTCTCTTTTTATGCCAAGAGATAAGGAATCGGGAGCCAAAAACTTTTGCGTCAGTATTTAGAATATTTGATAGTTGCACCTAGGGTGTGCAAAACCGGATCGGAACCGAAAATCAAATCGAATGAAGTTTAGTATATTTAGTTTGGCTATTTCAGTTTGTTCAGTTTTAAACCGAAATAAAAAAATCGATTTAATCGGTTCGACTCGATTTTTAAAATTAAAAAATCGATAGGACTGAATCGATCAAAATTTTTATACATGTACAATTTGTAGTATTGAAGATATCAAATCAGATATCTTGGATTAATGGTGTGAAATTTTATTAAAGCCATTATGTCTTGAGTTCAAGTCTTAGCAGGCACAAAATTTTGGTTTTTCAATTTTTTTCTTTAATTTTTTTTACAAGTGAATTAAAATTAAAATTTAGAAGTGAATTAAAGTATAAATTTAAATATTTAATTTATTAAATTATGTAGTAGAGTATTAGTGATTAAATTAAAAATTAAAGTTGTTTTATAATTGATAATGGCAAAAAGAAAATTATATCAATGATAAACTAATTATCTGTGCAGTAGAATAAATTGCATGAAATTAGCAATTTGTATTGAAATGACAGTCTTTACATAATTTATTTGGCAACACTGAAAATTGAAACAATTAATTGATTTCTAAAAGTTAAATACTTTGATAGTAATAATAAATGATAAAAGCTAATTTCTTGTTGATGAAATAAGCAAAATCAATTTTTTTCTTTAATTTTTTTTACAAGTGAATTAAAATTAAAATTTAGAAGTGAATTAAAATATAAATTTAAATCTTTAATTTATTAAATTATGTAGTAGAGTATTAGTGATTAAATTAAAAATTAAAGTTGTTTTATAATTGATAATGGCAAAAAAAAAAAATTATATCAATGATAAACTAATTATCTGTGCAGTAGAATAAATTGCATGAAATTAGCAATTTGTATTGAAATGACAGTCTTTACATAATTTATTTGGCAACACTGAAAATTGAAACAATTAATTGATTTCTAAAAGTTAAATACT
Organism: Excoecaria agallocha; assembly: GCA_037975025.1. Classification (NCBI taxonomy): domain Eukaryota; kingdom Viridiplantae; phylum Streptophyta; class Magnoliopsida; order Malpighiales; family Euphorbiaceae; genus Excoecaria; species Excoecaria agallocha. The sequence goes on from CM075815.1 coordinate 45,285,677, forward strand.
TCGATAGTAATAATAAATGATAAAAGCTAATTTCTTGTTGATGAAATAAGCAAAATCCAAAAAAATTATGATCAGTAATTATATCAATTATATCGCTCCCTTAATTTGTTAACTTATACTATTCAAATATTTGAATTCTTTTAGCTATTAAATTTTAGATATATATAATTTTATTTTCAATCTAAATCACTAACACTAAATACTAAATCTCTTTATTTTTTTAATGTTGTGTCACAGTCCCTAAGCATTAGGCTATAGGTGCACTTTCCATTACTATTAAATCTTGCGTGTGGAAAATCCTTTACATTACGTAATATTTCTTGTTTAATTTATAATTTTATGACAAACTAAACACAAAATTTGATTATTAATGTCAAATTATATTACCCTTCTTATTCCTCATTATCATCAAATAGTTTAAATTAATTTTATATATAGTATCAGTATAAACTATATATATGATTTTTATTTTCCAACTTTAATGTGTGTAGATTGCTTCTTATTTAATTATTTTAATTATATAATATTTCATGATTTTTTATTTGAATTAATTATAATTTCCTATTTACTATATTTTATTTTGCCATCTTCTTAAGTTGTGATTATTTCTTAATTATATTTTAGATTAATTATTTCAGTAATTAATAACTGTTTTACCTTGTATATATAGAATATTTTTATCTAAAGGTAAGAAAAAAAAACATTTCCGATATTTGTACTTTTAGTCTTTTATACATAGCATATAGATGAATATGTATATGAAATTTTAGTACTAGGTAAATTATTGGAGAATTTTTAATGTATTTTTTAAATATTATTTTAGCTGTATATTTGTTAATATAATTTTGAATAGTATTTATTATGAACATAATATAATAAATTTATGTATTGTATTTTAATTTTAGTTATATTAAATGGTTTTATTGTTTTAAATATAAGTTAATTTAATTTATGGACCTATTTTGATTAAAAGTCCAATTAAAAAAGTTCATATTTGATTTAGAACCGAATGAAATTATTTCGGTCTATTCAATTTTCAGTTCTATAAAAATAGGTTTCGGTTCTCATATTTTCCAAACTTTGGTTCTTTCGGTTTGGTCTAAAACTAAAGTGAACCGACCATTTGCACCCCTTAGTTGCACCCTTTCCTACTTTTTCCTTAAAGGAAAAAAAAAAAAAAATCTCTGCAGATAGAGAACACTCGGTTTCAGTTGAATTAAAATGTAAAACTTTTGTTTCAATTTCTATCTTGTTGAGTGCCATTTGAAAGTTTCATTTTCTTTGCACAATATTTCTTATTATATCTCCTTGTCTTAAAAATATATTGCTGTTTGTATAAAAAGGACATGGTAAAAAAATACAAAAAAAAATCTTGGATTATTACACCATTTTACCAAGAAGCAAGAAAATCAGACACAGGTGCCAGTCCTAGTATAATTGTCTCCCTCATTTTGGAGCAAAAATGGCATTTCATGTATTACTCTGTTTTCTTATACATGGATCAACGCAACCTTTGAGCTATCAATGCATCATCAAGTACAAAAGGCAAATAGAAATGAACTGTTGTTTTAACTGAAGGGTTTGTGTATAGTGAGCTTGATTCTGGCATATTAAAACGTAGTTTCATAAATATTATAATTAGGTGAGCTATGTGCTTGGACAGCTAATTTCATGGCATCAATGATGTTCTTTTCTGCATTAGTGACTATGTTCTAAATTTATTGTATAACATCTGAATGCTCTTGTGCGCCTGTGTGATAGTTTGATTTTCTTAATCCTTGAGTGTCCTTAAATCTTATTGAGTTTGCTTGAAAAAGTTCTGAATGATTATTCAGGTACGAAAAGTATCATGTCCATTTTGGAGGTACTGAGGAAGAGAGAAAAGCAAATTACACTGATATGGTAGGAGATCTAACTGGCCTACGTATTAACTACCTACCAATTAGTGATTTCTTTTGTCTTCCTCCTAGCCATGTTCTATTCTGCTGGCATTTTATTTTATTTTTGTTTATTATCTTTCTCAATCAAATAATGATGTTTTAACATTTGACTTCTCCATATTATGTGTTATTAACTTGGATTTTAAGTGCTTAGTGATGAGTTTGTACCTTTTGCTTAGTTCTCTTTTATCTCTTAATCCCAATAACTTTACGGGGGTTGGGGAAGCGGTTAGGGTGATTACTGCCATAGGAGATTTATTTGATCACTAATGAAAATATTACTTTCTTTTTCTTCAAAAAATTGACCAGTTAGATAAATTGCATTTAATTTCGATTGTCCTGCTAACACTACCGCAATTGAAAGGGTTGCTTAAAAGGAGTGAAGTATGTAAAGCTTAGGTTGTTTTGATCTTTACTCCTTTAGTTGTCGGTGCTACCTTGATTGACTGTATAAACAATGATGTCTAACATACAAATATTGTGTTACATGGATTACAGGTAAACAAATACTATGACCTTGCTACTAGCTTCTATGAGTATGGCTGGGGGGAGTCTTTCCATTTTGCGCATAGGTTAATTGTCTTGTCCATTTCATCCTGAAGTGATGCAGCATAATTATTCAAAGCTTAACAAAAACATAATTTCTTCAGATTTAAGGGGGAGTCTCTTCGAGAAAGCATCAAGCGACATGAGCACTTTCTTGCTTTGCAGCTTGGCTTGAAACCTGGACAGAAGGTTTGAATACCAGTTTAGAACATGGAGGAACTGAGACAAAGTTATTATTCTCTATTTAATGGGTTTGATTTTTTGACTTAACATTTTCTTCAAGTAATAGGTATTGGATGTTGGATGTGGAATTGGTGGACCACTAAGAGAAATTGCTCAATTCAGGTTAGTGCAAACATTTTCCCTCATTATGGCAGTTAGTATTAGAGAGAAATCTATGTCGTGCTAAAGCTGAAATTAATTTAATTTATAGTAGGATAGTTGCATCATATCGGTTTAATTTTGTGATCACTGTTGAATTCCTAGCTTATCATCAAGTTTTCTTTTTCTTATTTTCCAAAACAAAAAAATTGTCAATACCTTTTATAAATTATTATTAGCATTTTTAAAGACAAATATAGATGTTTGGTTGCCAGCATCATTCTTCTTGCATAATCCAGTACAGTTTTGCTACAAGCTGCAATCATCATCCTACAATGATTTATAATTTTTAGTAATAGTTTCTCTGGGGTTGAAGAAACTTGCGTTTAAGAGGAGGCACTTAGCATCATTTGTTTCTACTGTCATTTGCTGCAGCTTGACATCTGTTACTGGGTTGAACAACAGTGAATATCAGATACAAAGGGTACAGGTGCATAAGTGTCCCTTTCATCTCCATGCCGAATTTGTACTGATGAATCTTTTAGCCCCTTCATTTCTGAAGTTGTCTTGAATCTTTTTCATACTTCTGTTGCTGCACAGGAACTGAATCTAATAGCAGGAGTGGACAAGACCTGTGATTTTCTGAAGGTTTGTTTTATTCTTGACAAAGTTCATGTTCTTTTGAATCATTTCTAAACACTTTTTTTTTTGTACCTTTTAAGCTTACCCTTGTTTTATTGGTTTCTATATCATACTCGCTAAATTTTTATTAGGGCATGTTGATGGAACTAATTTTAGAACATGATAAAATCCTTATGTATAGTGAATGATTGAATTGTTCTTGTTTCCTGATTATGCAGGCAGACTTCATGAAAATGCCACTTCCCGACAATAGTTTTGATGCAGTATATGCAATTGAAGCTATTTGCCACACACCAGATGCAGTATGTCTATAGAAAACATTCTTAAAATTTAAGTATTTAGATACATTATTTCCTTATATATGTAATACATGTTTGTCTTGCTGTTGGGCTATCTTCCTGAAGTTGGGTTGCATTCTGAACAGTACGGATGCTACAGTGAGATTTTCAGAGTATTGAAGCCAGGACAATTTTTTGCTGCATATGAGTGGTGCATGACTGATTCTTTTGATCCAAATAACCATGAACATAAAAAAATCAAGGTTTGACATCTCACCAACCTTTCTGAGTTCGATTTTTAATGATGGTGATCTAAAATCTCCATTCGTGCAGTCAGAAATTGAGATTGGTGCTGGCCTTCCAGACATTAGGTTAACAGGGCAATGCATTGATGCTCTCAAGAAAGCTGGTTTCAAGGTGAGTTATGAATTTATCTCACTTTATCTCATCAAATTTTCTTCATGCTTAGGATAGAAACTAAAGGAAAAAAAAAAAGTCTTCCTAGCATCTACTGTATGTATCTAAGTCTCCAGAACTCACAATGTTGGCATTCAGACACCCCTCCCCTTCGCTTAAGATTTCTAATATCTTTTCAGAACTAACGATAGGTTTTTTCTTTTTTGCTGTGAAGGTCATTTGGTCACAAGATCTTGCTGCAAGTTCACCTGTCCCATGGTACTTGCCCTTGGATAAATCTCGTTTCTCCCTGAGTAGCTTCCGGTCAACAGCCATTGGAAGATTTTTCACTAGAAACTTGGTAAATACCTAAAAAAATCTGCCGATTTATCAAATCATGAAATTGCAATTTAGCAGGTCTTCAACTGTTCCTTTTTTTTTTCTTTTTTTCTCTCTCTCTTGCAGGTCAAGGCCCTAGAATATGTCGGAATTGCTCCAAAGGGAAGTCAAAGGGTTCAAGTTTTTCTTGAGAAGGCAGCAGACGGATTATTTGAAGGCGGGAAGTGAGTCTTTTTTTCATCATATTTGCTTTTATCCACTACATATTCTGCATATATTTTTGGGGTGGGTTGGGACACGCAAATTGCTCTCTTCATATTTAGTTGTAGGGTCTTATTTCTGAGCCTCCAGTGAAAATGTTGCTCTAATTCTCCAACTTAGTATTAGGCAACAAATAGCCAGATGCAAGCATTGCGAGTCTACCAATAGTTGGGATCCTGTCTAATCTCTACTTCTCTAAGTCTAGACCAAACCTGTGAAAAAAGTATAAAAAAAAAAACTAGAACGTCTATGTACTGGCATAGAAAAGGCTTATAGACCTCTCAAAAACTTCACCGAGCATCTTTTAATTTTTTAATTAGTTTTTACTTTTTATCAAGTTTGGCAATACTTTTGTTACTGTCTTTACAGGAAGGAGATTTTTACACCAATGTTTTTCTTCTTGGCTCAGAAACCACATGAATAGCAACAGTAAGCTTTACTGCAAATTAATTAGGCCACTGTTCTAATTATTAAATTCCTCCGGAACAAGGTAGACATGGCATCAAAGACTGGAGATGAAAATAGTAATTTACTTGTAATAAAGGGCTTGGAAACTGCTTGACAGTAACTGATGCAAATATTTTCAAGAATGTGTGATATTTGAAACAAATAAATTAATGAAATTTTCATGCATTATGTGTACAAATAAGGTTATGTGCTTAATTATTATTTAAAATTTAATTATTTTTGCCTTTAATAAAATTAATTAGAAATTGAAAGTGCAAAATAAGGTTGGCATGCCAATTAGGGATTTAATAATACTGCATCATAATATATTTACTGAATTGAATGAATTCGAGAGCTCAATTCCGGTGTATGATATTTGATCTATATTATCGACATGAATGGCTCCGAGAGCTTGGTTCCGGTAAATGAATTTTTCCTTTGAAAATTTAGAAACACTAACTGCTTGCTTTCATTTTCAACGTTAATCCGAATTTTTCTTTTAGCTACTACAATATTATATTCCGCTGTTCCTTTTTCTTCCAAAATAATCAATTTGAGTTGCAATTGATTTTTTTGAGAAATAAAATATATTAATATACAGAATGATTTCAAGAATTTGGTCTTGAAATATTGTGAATTTAGTATCAAATTTGCAGATGGACTGAATGATTCCGAGAATTCAGTCCAGAATTTTAAAATCCCGCTTATCCGGCTTGGTATAGTTCCACTAGAAAATTTACTAGGAGCAATACTAAATGAAAATAATGAACGTAATAAGTGAAACGAAGAATGTTATGAATTTGTTAAAATTTGAATATTAAGTTATTAACTAATCCACCGAGCTATTGGGCAATAACGTGAGTATGTAGATGAAAATGTGTGGCACTTATTATATTGAGATACATAAGAATAGAACATTGTTTAATACGCATGTTTAGTAATAAGAGGCATATTGCTTATTGATTTGAACGTTTTAGGTGTATTAAAGACTGTGCATGTTCTATAAAACTAATTTGTTAACTTATTAAAGTTTATATATATATATATATATATATATATATATATATATATATATATATAAAGTCTTTATACAAAAAAAATCACACATGACATCCTTTTACGTTTAATTTATTTCATATTTAGTTATTATGCGGTGGAGCTGATGAGCGTGAACAACACACTCCGATTGTGAGGCTCATAATGACTTAATGTAATAAATTATAAGTAAAAGTACCTAATGTGTGATTTTTTTTATATAAGAACTTAATGCAGAAAAATATGAAAATTTAGAGATCTAGGAATGCATTTTTTGCATTTTTTTATAGATTAACACATCCCTGAATCCCTAAATTTTTATGTTTTTCTGCATTAAGTTTTTATACAAAAAAATCACACATTAGGTGCTTTTACTTATGATTTATTGCATTAAATCTTTATAGGCCTTACGATCGAAGCGTGTTGTTCACGCTCATCAACTCCACTGCATAAAGATTGAATGTGAAATAAATAAAAAGTAAAAAAACCTAATATGTGATTTTTTTGTATAAGAATTTAATGCAGAAAAACGTAAAAGTTCAGGGACCTAAAAATGTATTTTTTCTAAATTTTATGTGTATATTACATATTTCCTCTACAGATGAGTAAATCTGTTAGTCACTACTAAGCTTTTAGCTTAGTGCATAGTTATTTTCTGCACGTAGGTTAAAGCAAAGTGTTACTGAGATCAAAAGAATAATTCAATGTAGCTACTGGTATCTGGAGTCATATCAAAGTTGGAGCATGAAGGCTCTTTCGTTATGCATTTTGAAATTTTTTTATTAGGATTTGGCATGTACAAAAGTAGAGATGAAGAAAGTTGTGTAAATGTATACATTGTGAGTTGTATATTAAGATTATGTATGTAAATTCATAAACTAAACATATATAGTATATTGAATGTGGATATATATTTTTAACTTGATTGAGATTGAGCTGAGAATTTATGGAGGATGGGCAAATTATTGTGTGAATGGAGTTTGAAATGGAGATGAATGGTAGAGTAGTTTAAAATAGAAGCGTGTTGAGATTTTCTTGTAGGAGTTTTTAAATAATTATAGGGAAAATTTTGTCAAAATTTTTGTAAAAATAAACAGAGTTTTCTTAAATTTAAAACGATTTTTAAATATAAAATTTTGTAATTGGTCATTTTATAGAATTAGGATCGTGTGTAAAAATTTGTATCCGGTCCTAATATTGAACCGGATATAGGGTGTTACACTTGAGAGCATCCAACATTGTTAATATTTCACAATATACTTCAATCATGCATGCACTAGGGTTACAATTAACAAAAATGTAACAAAGTATTATAATTCACTTTGTATGCCATTATTTAAACTCATTTTTTAATGTTTAATTACCTATCTCAAGCTTAGTACATCATATATTAACCTTAAACAAGCATTTGTAAAGTTTAGTGACATTCAAAGATGTTCGGTTGAAATTCGGAAACCTATCTTGTCTTTTTGCGCATAAATACTTATATTCATGTTTAGCCCACATTTTTTATTTCAATGTAAAATCATACATTTCATGTATAATATATCATGTTACATCCCTATACATGTGTTTATAAGGTTCTAAAAATGTTTAAAAAAATTCAGGTGAGTTTTGGTAACTTTTTGGTGTCTAAAACTCACTAAGCCTAGAACGGGGGGGGGGGGGGGGGGGGGGGCACTCGGCTGGATTGATATTTAATTCATTCGGATGAGTTGCATTCTTTTCAATCCAGAATGCATCAACATGATTGGATTGGAAACCAATCCAGTATGGTTGACCCAAAAACTTAGTTTTGTTTTCAGCAAACAGCTTTTCTAATTCAACTTGTATAAGGTTTTAGGCATATAATACGTGATTTTTAGGCAAAATGGTATTCTACAAAATTGTTTCCTTATATATCTAGTTTCTATATCATTAAAAATAAAGTTATTTTGACTTATATGTAAAAAAATATCACTAAAATACTATAAACTACTCTAAATAACGGAACAGCAACTATCACTCCACTTTAAACTAAATTTCAATGCTTATAAAGGCAAAATTAGGTTCCAGCCTCTTCATAAGAATTTTAGTCCTATGATTCTAGTTTATTCTCCTTGAATCATCCTATTTGGAGCTCTATAACTCATCTTATGCTCAAAATAGTCTTGACAAGTCTTATGATTCTCATACCAGAATTTCACTTTATCACTATTTTTGCCTTTTATCAATCTATTTGTACGTCTAAACTTTTCAATCATGCACCCACATATTTCATATACATTTCACAGTATTAATATTCAAATTTTTCCTATTGAACACAAACACAAGAAATTTTAAATTCTCATACCTTGTTTGGAGCTTCTCTATTTTTTTTGTTTTCCATTTCTTTTTGGCCCTTGTCTTGAATTTTCTCCAATTAATCTCACAAAAAAAAAAAACATTTCATGATCATTTATCTACTATTTACTCCATCTAAATAGGTATTACAAGAAGGTAGAAGCAACAAGTTTACTCTGACTCACCTTAAGTAGCTGCAAAATCCCTTTTTCTCTCTCTCTACAATCTACAACTCTTTCCCCACTTAGAGCAAAATCTTAGTAAGCTTGAGAAGAGAAGGAGTAGAGAAAGATGGAGCAGAAACCTTGATGTATTTTAGACCAAAAATGGCCGGCCAAGCTTCCTTCCTCCTTTATTTATTTTTATTTTTTAAGTTTTTAGAAATACTAGTGTCAATTCCCCATTGGTCAAACTTTTTGATCTTTAGGTATTTACAAATTGACCCCTAATCTTTCCTTAATTGCATGAAATCTTAACTCACACAATATATAAGTCCATGATTTTCTTGTATTTCACTTCTATAACATGCTCATAATAAATTACCGAATTAACTTCCGATAATTTCCATTACAAAAAAAATAGAGATTTAGCTACGGCAAATTTCATCGCTAATTGGTGAATTTTCATCGCTAATTAACTATAGTGACTATACGACCAATTGTCATTTTTAAAAGACAATCTATTTTCATTAAACGGTAAATATATCAAAGAAAAGGTATACCTCACTTTCGCAATCTTAACCACAAGACAAACAATATCAAAGAATCAACGTAAATTAAAAAATCAAGATTGTTTGTTGAGAAAATATAATTAAAGATACACAAGAAAAGAATAATATAATATATAATTAAAGGGCAATGTACAGGGCCCATGTCTTTTGCGAATGGTTTGACCCAGATTAGTTATTCTAGATTAACCATCACTGTCGATCCAAATCTATTGTTCATTGAACAAACAAAAGGTCTTAGATTTTGTAGGACAATAACACAAACTTGTCAAAATATGCGTTCGATTTCTTCTAAACAGGCCCTATGGGTCAAAACAGTATGGCCGACCAAAAAGATCCATTGAAGCCTCGAGAAACTGGAGTTGTGCTTGTTGATCTTCCTAGGCTAGTTCAAAGTTTCATGGATGTGGTGAGACGTTAATTATATTATCATACATAATCAAATTACTTAATTAATATTTAATTAGATGATGATCTTTGTTTTCTTTTCTTGATTTGTTTCTCTTATCAAAATCAATGGAAGGAGATGTTTACATGCTTGATCTCAAAGGCAGCCACAGTTGATGTTATCTCTCATGGATAAGGTGCCAATAGAGATGGAGCTGTACAATTGGTAAGTTCAAATATTATAATTATAATTATTCCTTTATTTTATAATTAATAATCACAATATAGGAAATCAACGTCAATTTCAGTTAACACAGAATCATGTAAGTGGGATTTTTCTTTTCTCCTTTTTTTTTTAATTTTTATCTTTTACTGATAAAGAGCTATTGTCATTAAAAAACGATTAATGATATGGTCATGAGTACCCATAACCATTCAATATAGGGTAACTACAAATAATTTTGGGATAATACATAAAGTGCCCCTCCATCTTAACACCAAAAAATCAGTTGAACACCTAAATTTTAAGTTTGATCAATTGAACACTTTGAACTTAGTTATTAGATATATAATATGCACAAAATATACATTTCTCCAAATAATGAAAGCGTGTGAGTTACAGACACGATCACATGGCAAATGAACGAATAATATAACACCATGTGTGATGTTGTTAGGGTAATTTATCGACGGAAAATCCGTCGGTTTTCCGTCGTAATTTTTATTAATGAATTTTCTTACTCAAGCATTGAATTCGTATCAAACAGCATCCTCTTGCTCTACTCAACAGCAGCATTCAATTTCGTGGGTTTTTTTTCACTCAAGATGAAACAGTGCAGTAGCAGAAGGAAACAAAAAATAAAAACAAGAAGAAGAAGAAGAAGAAAGAATCTATTGCAACAAAAAACATCTCTATCTTACAGCCTTGAACTAGGCACCAATAAGCTTCAGCCCTTGTTTTCCATACTAAAATTAGTCATGCTGTACTCACAACGCACCTGAGGTATGGATAAATACATATAATTTGGCAAGAGCCTTAATCCTGCAACTAAATAAGAAAAAAGCTAGGCATACTAATATATAATGAAATACATGTTACCAATGCTTGGTCAATCATCTGTTGGCTCCTATTTTGTACCTGGTTGAGAAGGGAGTAAAAAACAACTTAAATTCATTAAAAGATAACTTTGCTGCCACTCAAGCTAAACTATAACTGTATCTTAAGCTACATAATCATGAAGTTAGCTTACTGAATTAGGATATCATAGTCTCAAGTTTAGTTAGAAGTGGCAAATGCTACGCTCAATTACCAAGCAAGTGTTCAAGAGAGAAGAACAGTTAAGAATATATAAAAAAACATGTTCTCCAAGTTTTGCAGCACGATAAACATCTCAGTCTACAATTACAGCCTTATCAATCCCAAATCCTATCCTCTCATTTGACAATCTATGCTATGAGAAAAAATGCTTTTCTCCCTCTAAATTATAGCCAATTAGAACTTTAACTTCCACATTAAGTAGCTACAGATTTTGAGCTCAAAAGGCATATCATTTCTAGTATTTCCATGATTCAAGATGGTCACAGTAATCCAACAATGTTCAACATCATGGAAGGAATTGAAGAGGGGGAAATAAATGTACTTACACTGCCAATAAGATTAACATCGCGGTCAGTTGGAGATCTATATAATTCTTTCTTTTTTTTTTATAAGCAGCAGAGTATCATTGGAATTATCAGAAAACAAGAAGAGAGCTACAAAATAGCAAAAATATGATAGTCAGACCCAATAAAAATAAGAACACAAAATTAACCCTTGCCTAAGAAGACAAAAACAACAACGGCAAACAAAATGATTGTCAAATCCAAAAAAACATACAATTAAACTAAACTCATCACCACCATTCTCTCCAAAACTTAAAACCCAAATCTAATATTGAATTTCACTCCAATTTACAGTTTTGCGGAATAGGCAGGTTTAAGTGAAAGCAGACAGTGTTGACCCGATTCCAATCCAAACAAACATGAAAACCCAGATCTAGAAAACTAATAAGATAGAATTACCCGGGGTTGTGAAAAGGCCCGACCTTATTAGCATAGAGAGGAACAGAGTCGCCTTCCTTATAGCGGTGATTGGAGGCATCCGATCTGACGCGCGCGAATGAACATACGACTAAAACGGAGAGGAACAGAATGGTTAAGGGATTAGACATGGCCGTTTGTTTCAGCTTCTTCTTCTTCCTTCCGATATTATCAACACCGAGAATTGACTATTTAGCGGTGCACAGCCGCATCCCAAGATACGCCAACGAACTCAAACCATACTTTTTGGTCAACTCCGATTTAACCAAAGCCACGATCAGCGGGCTCATGGTTAATAGCAGCAGCAGAATCGCGTTACTTGCGGGGTGCACCGGTGGATTCTCCAGGCAGATTTTTCAATCGCGTCGTTCTTTTTAAGATTGCCTTTTTTAGTGAACAATTGAAAAAAATTAAAATTAAAAATTTCAACTTATTTTCCGTATCAAGTCGAAGAAAGTAAACATGTATTATCCCAATAATTTTTAATTATATTACAGAACAGCCATGGACCTATGGCTAGGAAAGGGACCCCATACAGAACTACCTTTTGCAGCTGCAACTGAACTATTACCTATAATTTACCCCAACTAATCTTAATGATAGTTAGGACAACTCAAGGAAAGGTTGCCTCGAACACTTTTAATAAAACTTAAGGTGTAAAAATAAAATGGCTAACAATTGAGACATGAAAGAGCTACTAGTCCAAAGCTTGTCCTAAAACAAATCCACCAACTTTCAGATAGCACATAATAAGCCAAAATAAATGTAACTGCCACCTCTATTTTCACTAATCTCACCAGAATCATAAATGCATTAATGGATTAATTCAATAGTACAGTAATATATATATATAAAGTCATGAACGAAACACTATCCTTGTTTCCTACTCGTAAAATGATAAGCAATTAAGGTTTTAAAGGCAGAGAAATGCCAAAAAACTCTAACTAAATATTGCTACTTTGATAATGGAAAATGGCTATATATACAGGCTTTAAACCAACCATTTTCTTCAAACCAGAAGCCAAGCTCAAATATATAAACAAATCAGAGATCAAAAGTAAATAGAAATGAGAGCTTTTGACTACTTGAACCCAGAGAACAGCAACACAAACCCAGAGAACAGAAACTATTACCAATCAAAACACAACAGAAACAATAGAGGAAAATCAGCAAAAGCGTAACAACAAATAGCCCCAAAAGAATCTGTTATAGCCCCCATAAATTAGAAGAATCCATCCAAAGGAAATTTCAACTTGAACAGCATAAATAGCATCCAAAATTGAAGAGAAAGAATCAACAAAAAATAAACTGCATGGCTAAAATCTGTTAAGCCGAATCAACAACAGTTTCCACCTTTGATGTGGGAGATAGAGACCCCAAAGAGGTTTATTCCATGACCCATTATCAAGAATAACATCTTCAAGATTCCACTCAAGCACTTCTTGGAAAATGTTATTATCTAGAGAATGAATTAAACGAGAAGAACATACCTTTTTTGCTATAGATTTTGATATTTAGATCCCTGCTCCTTCCTCCTCTTTTCACCTGTCAAATGTAGCCGAAAACCTAAATAAAGATAAAATTTTACGTGAATAAAATTTCATTTGAACAGATCTATTCAAAAACATCAAACCAATGCAGACTATGGACCTATACACAAATGAGAAGGAAACCTTGAAGAAAACCGAGTTGCTTACCTCTCACAAACAACGACGGAAATCATGTTGCTATTGCCAACTATGCTGTCAGTGACTATCGGTAGATAAGGGGGATTTGGGAGATTTTGGGGATTAGGTTTTGGTATATACTTTCTAAAGAATATAAGTAGAGTCACACGAAATGGGTTTCCTAAAAAAAAATATACATATTAAACAAAATTTTTTAAATAGCGACTACTTTATATCTGTCGCTAAATATAGTAAAATAGATATAAATAATCAGCGACTGACTTAAAAACTGTCGCTACAATTGTCACAAAAAAAGGCCAAATAATCCCGCCATAAATTGCAATTGACTATTTCTTCGGTAATCTATTGCTAAAATTACCATGCACTTAGTGACTATAACACCGTCAATGCATTACAACAAAGCAATTTTCCAAATAAAATAAAGTGCAAAACATTTAGCGACCACTTTCCGTCGCAAATTTCGTTGCAGAACAAAAGCGCTAATTGTTGCCGCTGTAATTTAGTGACTATTACCTTGTTTCCGTTGCTATTTAGTCGCTATTCCGTCACAAAATAGCGATTATTTTCTATCTGTCGCTAAATTATATTTTTTTGTAGTATTCATTAATACCGTTTATACCCTAGATCGATCTCCAACTTATGTAACCATTATTATTCTTTTTGTAAGCATCTATAAACATGTCATATTTCTACTTGGGTAATAATTGGGGTATTATATACATCCTTAATAGAGTTTCAACTAAAATAGTGATCAAAACCCCTTATGAACTATGAATAGATAGAAAATTTAGCCTAAAATATTTACACATTTGGGGTTGTCCAGCTAAGGCAAGGTATAGTAGGCCAAATGAAAAAATATTGGACTTAAGAACAGCTAGCTAGTAGTTATTTTGTTCGATACTCTGAACGATCTTGAGGGCACAAATTTTATTATCCCAAAAAACGACCATTTTTCTAGATGGAAAATGCCAAGTTCTACGAGGATATTAAAATTGGGGGGGGGGGGGGGGAGATAAGGTTAGAGACTTTGTCTTCGAAGAGGAATTTATTTTTCTTTCTATAGTTGTAATTGGCCATGATCAAGATCAAGACTTTCTCCCTGACACGATTTAAGAAGCAACACTAGAACCACAAGACAAAGTCGAAAATCTCTTGGATCCTGTTCAATAGATTATTCCTGAAGAACAAACTCAACAAGCTCAAGAACAAATGACATTAAGAAGATCCACTAGAGAAAGGATAAGTGCAATTTCAGATTATTGCATTGTATTTTTCCAAGAGCATTAGGCAGATAATGAAATGATGGAAGATCTGGCTTGATATTCACCAAAATTTTTGCATTGTATATGTTGTTTAAAGTGCTAGTAGCGTACATTTATCCCTTGAATTTTTGTTTGAAATTAATTTTTTGATTTCTTGCCCTTTAGCACTTTGATAATCTTTATTTTCAATTCTAGGGAAAAGCATTTGCTTAGAAACAACTTCTTTGACAATTTGGATTTTGGCTTGATGAAATGTAGGGCTAGATTGACTGGATTTAATGGCTATTTACTCTTTTTTCATACAATTTATGGTAGCTAGAATTATCTTTTGAATTAGAATTACCAAGGTTTAATTTTAAGTAAAATATAATCTTTGCATGATCATAATTTGGTATCCTTGCATATTAAGAGCTTGTATAAAC
Source organism: Excoecaria agallocha (assembly GCA_037975025.1). Lineage (NCBI taxonomy): Eukaryota > Viridiplantae > Streptophyta > Magnoliopsida > Malpighiales > Euphorbiaceae > Excoecaria > Excoecaria agallocha. The sequence goes on from CM075815.1 coordinate 45,300,769, forward strand.
CATTTCGGACACTTATTTTGTATTGTATGTTTTTGGATTGAGGAATTTAATTGCCAGGATAAAAAAGAAAACAATAATAAAAAAATTGCAATAAAATTTTACTCCATTGTCCGCTCAAAATGTGGTTAAGAGTAGATCTAGTAGCCACTTGAAATTATGTAATCTAAGTAATCGGGTGTACTCGAGTCACAATCAGGTACTCTCGCATAAAAAGAATTTCTACTTTTCTTATAAGCATTTAATCTTTCTCAGATTGGAAAAAACCAGATTTATGCGGGTTAGAATTGGGTATCCTCATGTTCAGTACAGTGTATGGAAGTAAATCAAGCTTGAATAAGTTATATATATATAAAGAAAAAAGTTTCTGGTTTCTTCTTTCCTTTATCAATTCAAATGTGCATGATTAAAGTGTCTAATTTGGTTTGATAAGTTACCTTTATTCATTGATTTAATCTTGATCAATTGAGACGTAAAATTATTGCATGCTTAATGTTATAAAACCTTGGTGTTTCTAGTTTGAAAATATATTTGAGGAACCTGTCTTTTGATATGAATTTGTGGGAAGTGGTTATGAATTGTTGTTCCATTTTGTCATGCATTTTTGTATTGTCAAAGTTTATGGGATTTAAGTTTGTTTCTAAATGATTGAACTTTTGACATGATTGATTATATGGTTTGATTCATGCTTGAGGACAAGCATGGAATAAGTGTGGGAGAATAATAAGATGTTTGTAAGGGTACAAATGTATGTGTGTATGTATGTGATTGATGGCTTATGTTTGTGATGCCTATGATAAAATTTAGAAGTATTTGTGTTATTGATTGGAGTGTTGGAGTTGGAGGTTGAATAATGGAAGTGTATTTTTGAAAATTTGCAGGAGGTTGGATTAAAATTATAGCCGTTATATTGTCGAAATTTTTACCAAATAAATGATAACTTTGACCAAATGAATAGTAAAATTGCGACGATAATCAATTGGTGCGTAACGAACAAATACATTCGGTAACAATAATTGCAAGCGGAAACCTAGTTAGTCACTCCGTTCGTAACTTGATAATCTACGGGTCCAAGAGGGTTAGGGTATTACAGTAAACCAACCAGCAAAAGAAAGCACAAAAAAAAATTATCTTCACCACGATCCGACCAGAATAAAGCACAAAAAATCCCATAGAAATCCGCCATAGGAGACGAAGCCACCGAATAAGGGCCTGGCTCACAAATACATTCCAAATCTTCCTCCTATGTGCTTCGCCTTTGTGATGGGGGATGAGACTATAGTAGAAGCGATGCAGGGTTACATCATTCAGTGAAGGGGCTGGAGACGGCCACTTAGATGGAGGAGGAGAGAAGAATTGGAAGAAGAAGAAGATGAAGCGAGGAAGAGAGCAGAATTGGAAGGAGGAGGAGGAGGAGAAGGAGGATTAGGGTAATTTTTTTCCCTTTTATTTGCTTGTGCCACGTTTCAAATTTTCATTGGCTACTTTTCACATATACAGCGCATGTTTAGCATGCAATAATATATTTCTGTGCTTTGTCTTTTAGGTGGTAAATTATCATGGTTATTAAAAATTTATACTGCAAACTAAAAATATTGACAATTCAAGTTTCAATTTTGAAATTAAATACAAGTTCGGAAGGAAATTTAGGAATTAAGCCATTTTTTTTTGTCACACATGAGTTCAAAGATACATCAATTAGCGAAAATTTGATAATCTTACACTAATATTGTCTACACTAATAATTTTAATAATAATTTTGGCAACAATTTGTAAAATTAAAGATAATAAGCATCGCCTTAACTTTTCATTTCCTTCAAAAATATAAAAAAAGCTTAACATTTAATAATTATAAGCTCTTCCTCCGCTAATGGTTACGACTTTTCTTTGCAGTTGATCAAACGTTTCAAAATTTCCATTTAACAGGTTTGTAAAGAAATTTTAATCAACGTTTATTATCACTAAGTCCTTGAGGACAATTTTATTATTAATCCTTAAGAAAGGTTAACTTGTCAAAAGAAAAAAAAAAATAATTAATCAAACCTTGCACGTAAGGTTTTTTTTACATGAAGGGTATTTTAGAATGTTGATAATCTTACCTTCGTTTGCCTTTATTTTATTATTAACTCTTTACTTACCTTCATTCCAAACATCATAAAAAATAAATATCGTTTTATTAACACTTTCTACACCCCTCCTGAACAAAGCGTCAGTCAAGCAAAGGGGTTGGGGATTCATCGCACCGTTTTTGATGTTGAATCATGTTCCAAGCCGATTCAATGATTTTTCGATTTTTACCTTAGATCCAACCGCTTGGCTTATTGGTTTGCAGTCCAGCCGGTTCGATCGGCCTTTCAAAAATATGATAGTTTCCTACATTCTAAATTATGAAAAGAATGGGTCGACTTACAAAAATTTTTATGAAAGTCAAGTGTGCGAGCTTTTTTTTTTTCCTTTTTTTTTACATAATTTGTCAAATTTGTGTTAAGTATATTTGATTGTGTATTATGATTTTAGTTTGAAAATATATGATTTTATAATGTTTAAATCTTGAGTAGCATGAATTAAATGTAATGGAGCATGAAAGAGGGGATGAAAATGAAAATGAAACTAAAGATGCTGATTACGATGTTAACGTTAATCATGAAAATGAATTCAATCCTTCCCTCATTTTGAATGAATTTATTTGATATAAGCAGCTTATATATATATAAGAGTTTCAGGCTATTAAATTTCTTCTTCCTAAACAGCATAATCCGTATGGACGTTGGGAGCACATGCTCAAGCAAGGGTTAATATCACCTATAGTTACTAAATCTACGTCTAATAATTTAAAAATAACTGAATTATTTTTTGTAACGAAAAGTACCATTAAATTTTGCACTATTTTACGCAAAATTAATTTTGACCGATTTTCGACGAAAACCATCAATGGAGTGCTAACATGACATGTCATATTATCTGCTTGTGTACACGTAACGTGCCACATCATCAACTAACGTTAGTTACTTTGCACACATGGCGTGCTGCATCAAAGAACCAATTATTGTCTATCACTATCAGAACTGCAAAATGTCGACTGTTCATTAATATATAGCTAATAGCCCAGAAGCTGATAAGAATCCAAAAGTGTGACTACTTCATCTTCACACCATCAGCCACAGGCACATAGCCATGAGAATTGCTTATATTTCAGCCTGCCAATCTAATTACTCAAACCCAAAACTTTCCTTTGAGTGGGATCATAAAAAGCAAATGCTCTGGAAATGGCCAATAAGAGAATCGAGATAGACATCCAACAAAGCAGTTGTAAATTATATGTGAACTGGAAATAACAATTGACAAAATATTCAAGTATCAAACTCAACAAAAATGAGAAAACAACTAAAAGAAACAAATGGACAAGATTCATCAAGAACATGGTCAAGATCAGGATGAGTTTGCGTAAGCTTAAGCCAGTCCATTTGGCTATAACCTTTCTCAAAAGGAACATTGGCTCTAGGTGCAGGCTTCTTAGCAGGAACTTTTGGTTCTTGAAATCTGTTACTTTATTTCCAACACCCGAAGATGCTACTAGTCCAGGCGAACCACTAACTTTTATTGGAGATGCTGCATCAATAACATTAAAAGACAAAGAACCAACAGTTTCGTTCTCCTTCGTAGCAGCATTATTTGGCAAGCCGTCTTTCCAAAGAATACTACTATTTTGGCCATCATAGCCATTCGAATACCCCTCTTTTACATTAATATGATCAACATCCGAAGCAAGATTCTTTGCCCCAAGACTATCTTGGGTTGCAGGTGTACTCATCTGATAAAGAAAAGATAAAACCCTTTACCTAGAAGGATATAGCAAACTGCAGGCATCATCTATAAATGACACAATTTGGCAAAAGACAAGTGTTCAATTCATCAAATAAAACTTATGCTAGCAATAATTATATAATAGTTATAGCACTGTTTACACAAACTAGAACAGATAATTAACAGCTGAAATTTTTCTGACATTTTCATTTAGAATAATCAGTTAAATAAATATATAGTTAAATCAAACAGAAAAAAAATGTGTTGCAGCATTGTTTTCCGTTGCTATTAGTAAAAGCCAACGAGAAATCTCGTAATCCATAAAAATAAAATTGATTAAAACGATAACTACATAATAGTGCAAGAAATCAAATAAGTCTTATTATTCATGCAAGAAAGAGTTGAATTGTTTGAAATTATTTTAGTTTGAATATATATATATATATATATATATATTCCCAATTAACAATACTTTTATTTTTTCTTTATTTTTTTTACCATTTACTGAATTCTTTTGCTATAAATTTATGATAAGTTAAAATTTTGTTAAAAAGAAATATAAAAAATTGCTTTAGGTGATGAGAAGGAAAAATTGTCACAAAATTGAAAATCATCTGTTAATTTACCTTAAATTTTGAGCAAATTGATTAGCTCGAAATAGTATATTGTTTTTCACTTTTTTAGTATCAAATTGAAATATTAGCTGAAAAGTTTTCACTAAAAATAGAATCCAAAGCAAAATGTGAAAATAAATTGCAGAAAATAGAAAATACCTAAAAAATGTGCAAAATATGTTCAACGAACAAACAAATATGGAAAATGCAAACCACTAGAAATGAAGGCAAAGACAGTTGAAAGACGGCCACATATATAATTGATAGTACCAAACATATTGCTTTCTGTTATCAATCTCCGCTAATAAATACAGGAAAATCCATCTCCGCTAAAAAAAAATTAATATAAATTTTAGATTTTTTTTTTGAAATAAATGGAATGCATTAAAAAAAGTCCAATAATAAAACTGAAAAAATACAATCAGAAAGATCTAGCATAGAATGAGCCGCCCTAACAAGATAGTGGGCTGCCGTATTCATATAAATATCACCCCATATAATTAAAAAAATGACATAATTTAAATATAATTTAAATTTTAAATTTTTTTAAATATTGTATCTTTAAAAAAAATCTAAATTATGGTGTGTATCAAAAATTATTTAGAGAATTGGGGTATGTTTAAATTTTCAGTGACCTTTTACGGAATCAGAAGCAAAATCCGCTAGTACTTTATCATTTTTATTAAATTTTGTACTACATCACGTTCTGAAAATAAATATCATTTTTACCATCTTTAATAAAATATAAAGTCTATTAATTTTTAATAAAATATAAAGTCCACTAATTTAAAGATTTTTTACTTCCAATCTATAATAATATAAAGTCTACCAATGAAAAAAAAAAAGGGTTGGGGCACTAGGTACTAATTGATATTTGTTCCCATAACTTAATATGATATAAAATTTAGTAAAAAAAAAATTGAAAACAGATAGGCTGCGGGATTTCAACCCGCACCACCTAGAGAGGTCAAAATCTCTTATGTACCGTTTTGACCCTTCGTGAGAATCGGTCTTTATTTCCAGAACTGATATATTGCAAAATTTAATAAAAAAAATGAAATCTAATTGAAAGCATGAGAGACTAAATAATAATAATAATAATAATAATAATAATAATAATAATAATAATAATAATTATTATTATTATTATTATTATTATTATAAATAAAATTAGATTAAAAATAATTATATAACTACTCATTTCTTCTGCTGTACATTATTGTTCTCTCAGCACTGATATTTCTTCTATTTTGAAGATTGGGAAAAGAAATTAACAAAATCGGAGTGTACCAGTTTAGTTAACAAAGAAAAATAAGCATCATAATTCATAGAGCATTTTTAATTTTACTATAAGAATTGATTTAAAAATTGAATTGAATATATTTTTTATGAAAAACTCTAATTGAAATTTAATTTAATTTGAAAAAATTCAATTAGAATCTAATTTAATTGACTACATATAGTCCCCCATTTAATTTGAAAATTTAATTTCATTTGAATTCCATTTTTTTTTTTATCAAATTGACTTGAAATTTCAGTTGAAATTCAATTTCATTTCACCATGATTCTCCAAATAATTTGAAAATTCAATTGAAATTAAAATTTATTTAGTGATTTGACTATTATCCTCTCCAATTGATTTGAAAAATTTGAAATTTAACTGTATTTGGCCAATGAAAATTCAATTTGATGTGGACATGATTTTATTGGATTTTTTGAGTCATGTAATTAAAAATATTTCTAAAATTATTAAAATTATTTGCATGAATTTCATTATAATAATAATAATAATAATAATAATAATAATTGATGATGTTCGATTTATCAAACTCCTAAATGAGTCGTGGGGGACGAGATCCAATCGTCACACAGGGACCTACAAGAAGTTTTGTCTGATCGGCCTAGACAAAAGCACTACGAAACTTAAGTTGGTGACTTAAAAATATCTTAATATTAGAGAGAGATGGTCTCAAGTTTTGCGTACCTGAACCCATTATTCATTGAGCTATTTATAGATGATATGGGAGTATACTCAAGTGTCTAGGCAGGACTACAGAGATATCAGAGTAAGAGAACGGCAACGTAACAACGAGCAAGTGAGGGACATGAGCTTTACTGTATGATGGCGAATCGACAAGACAATCGGTCCTATCAATCCGATCGGTTCAAATCAGTCAGCTTTTCAATGCTTGTTAGTCACGTGCTAGACATCTTCGAGAGCCAGAATTCCCTAGGCTTTGGGCCCAAAAGATGATAAGGTATCATCACTTGTCCCCCCTTCAAAAGGCAACTGATCATCCAAAGTCAGATTGGCAATGACTGTAAAATCGTTCGTCCGATCGAGTCATCATTAATCGGACAGCTACCATCGTTAAAAGACAAGTGCATGTGCCTAAGGCGACGCTTTGGTGTCTAGACCATCACAACCTTTCTTTTTTGACATTTGGTAGCATTTGGTTGGTGCATCTGAAGAGTCGCTCCGCATACATATGTAACCTTCAGAGATCACTTTTTGCTTTTTATTAAATTTTCTGGCGAAGCTCTACCGAAATTTTTCTCGCATTTCCATATTTTTCAATTTCAAAAGTTTTTTAGATCTCAAAATTATTTTCTCAAGTAAGTAAATTTAACTTATGTGTCTTTGCATTTCCCATTCATTTTTTCACATTCGCTTGTGTTTATCTCATTTCTGAACACTCTAGTTTAAGCCTCCAATTTTTAGTCGAGACTAGTGACCGTTTCACTTCTCCCCTCCTGAGGATATGGCATCTAGTAGTGGTCAATCACTGGATAGGAGCTTTGTTGAGCAGTATAAGGATAGACTTGTTGTAGAGACACATTCCTCCTTGTCGGAGAGTGAAGTGTCAAGAATAAAGGAGAAGTATGGGCTACTGAACGACCTGCACGTGATGAAATGCCCTGACTCCATGGTGATAACGGAGGGTCTCTTTGGTGCAACAAGAATGAATGGTTCATTTTTCATCTATAGAGTTTGGACAAAGGGTTTAGGTTTTCGCTCAGTGCTTTCGAGATTAGCATCCTCAAAGGTTACAAGCTCGCGCCGAATCAATTGAACCCTAATGGGTGGAGGGTAATAGCTTGCTTCAGGATAATCTATAAGAGTGAGGGAATGGCCCTGACTCTTGACCTTTTTATGCATTTTTTCTACCTGTCTAGTCGATCTGAAGGGATAAAGTATTATTTCAGTAGTAGGTCGAGGAAGAAGCTGATCGCGCTTCCTTCATCGATGAAAGGCTATAAGGATAAGTATTTCCTCATAGAAAGAGCGGGAGAATTTGGCATGTTGATCGCCCTATTGAACAGAGCTAGATCCTTGGAGGACAGAGCGGGTGGTGTGTCTTTGTACACCATCGACATTACTGAGTTAACTATGGCTATGGATAAGAGATGGAGTCCATACGATTTTGATTGGCTACTGCATGTTACGGACATGTCAAAAAGCCTTTTGGAGGGGGGAGACATAGAATGTGAGCAGTAGGAAACATTATGGGAGCTCGTTATATTATTTGCCCACCACATATTGCAGCTATAGTGAGTTTTTAATGTACAGTGCTGATCTCTTTATCTTTTTTCTTATTTTTTATAGCTGCGGTGGTCGACAGGAGAGGTGTGAGAAACGAGTTAGCAGGAACCGTAACACAAGAGTTTGTGGCGAGGAGGAATGCATCAGGAAAAAAAGATGGTAAGAAGAGGAAAAGGAAGCTGTTGTCTTCTTCTGAGGTTAAACAGAGGAAAAAATTGAGGCGCGCTCCGAGCGAGTCTTCTTGGGGTAAGAGTCCTTCAAAGGGTGTAGAATCCCTTATTACGGAGCCATCGACGAGCCTCGTGGGTGTCAGTGTAGCATCCGATTCCCCTATTACTTTCAACCCTATAATTTGTCCTTCTTTACGAAGGAGGAGACTCAAACTCAAGGATGAATCACCAATGAAGGCGGGCGGAGGTTCACTTCCATAAAGGATGCATTGAAGGAGCACTTTGGGGAGAAGTATTCCATCTCAAACTCCCATGTGGCGTTCTTCATTTGCAAAGAGCTTCTTAACAAGCAAGATTTTTGGGCAATGGGTGACCAGGATGCTCTAAAGAAAGAGTTTGGAGGATTCCAAATTATGAGCTTAGATGTTCATTTCATTGTTCTTGCTCCTAAATTTTGATGAGTCAAGTCCTATTTTCCTTGCCTTGTTGTTCATTATAGGTTTTGCTTGTGTTTAGGTGATCAAATGGGGTATGTAACTTCATGGTCAAGTCATTTATTTCAGAGAAAAGTGGTAGGATAGCATTTGATAGGAGGGAGAGCTGAAGAAGAAACTCGCGGTGGTTGCCCATGAGAATTCAGATCTAAAGGTGGATATCCTTTGCCTGACCGAGGTGACTGTAGAGTTAGGCGCTATGCGAGAGAAGGTTGTCAAGTTAGATGAGAGACTAGAGAGGGATAGTGCTCACTTGTAGCGGCTTGAAGGGGATAATAGCAAATTGGTGGCGAATTGCTACTACATTTCCTCCAAGCACTATAAGGTTATTGTAAAGCGGGAGGTTTTGAAAAGTGCTTCTGAGACAAAGGAGTGCACTATTGCTAATAAACATGCAGGGGAGCTGGTGTCCCTAAGAGGTAGCCTTATCAAGGAGCTGGCTGAAGCTCGGGTCAACATTATCGCATAACTTAAGCATGAGGCCAAAAGGCATTTTCCTAATGTTGCTCTTAATTGGATAGAGGATCCTGAGGCGCTACCTGACCCCCCCATCTAGTGATGAAGAGGAGGATCTACCCAAAGACGAGGTAGATGAGGAGCCCGAGGACGCGGTTGATCTTAGGGATGGAGGCATGATGAATGTTGAGACCATTTAAGGACCTCTTGCAAGGCTCAAGATTATTCCTCTTTCACCTGTTACCTCGATGCCCGACCCACCTTCCAAGCCTCTCATTATGGAGCTTTCTTCTTCGCCCAGTGTGGATCTTCCTCATGTGCTAACTGCAGAGTTGGTTATGGCCTCAACCATTGATCTGGTTGCTAATCCGTCTGCTGAACTAATGGGAGCACCGACCTTCGAGACAACTCCTTCGTGTTTTCTTGTGTATATATAATTTGTAATTATCAATTTTTGTGTAGCTGTTGTGGATTTGTTTTTTGTTTTAATGAAGTTTGGGACATTTATTTCATTGCATTATTTTGCTCTATTGCATTGGGATAGCGTGAATGGGCCAATTAATAAACAAACCTAAATAATTAAAGAGATTGTGGGGTCGCTTAAATGCTTGTTTCTCGACACCTACATGGTTGGTGTAGGTTAGGCTCTTTCCATTATCTATAAGGGCATGATCTGGTTGGTGGGTACGATCAGTTAGCTAATCAATCATGGTTGAGCTATCAAGCAGAGCGAATAATCCTTTAGATCTCGTTTGCTTGTTCAGGATGTCGGGTACACTTCATGCATCGAATTAAATAGGCATGCATTTCGATCGGTGTCGTAGCACCATTTTTTACCTTGAGAGAAGCGAAAGCGAGTTGTTCACGAACAACAAACTTTGACCCTCACGTTTTCGACTCGAGATCTACATCGAGTGTAGCATATGGGCTTTGTAAGTCTTTTATTCATGGAGTAAATTTGTTATCTTTGATAATTTAAGCTACAACACTACATCATGTACTTTTTGAGTACTTCAGCATTCCAACTCCCAGGGATATTTAATTCATCTAGAGTTCGTAGCTTGTAAGTGCTTGTGTCAAGGACTTTGGTGACTTTGTGTCCTTCCTAGTTGGGCATTAATTTCCTTACTCTGACGTTGCCCGTCCGAATCTTGACCTTCCTTAAAACCATATTGCAACATTAAAAGCCTTGGGCCTTACCTTTCTGTTGTGATATCTGGCAATTCTCTATTTGTAGACAGAGATTTTTGCATAAGCATCCTTTCTCCTTTCTTCTACTAGATCTGAATCTTAGAGTCTTTTTTGCATGTTATTCTGATCAGAATAAGATGTTAAACGATAGAAAAGGATCTCGATCTCTATCGATATGACTACCTTCGATCCATACACCGGTGAAAAGGGTGTTTGATGGGTGCCAACTCTGGTTGAAGTCCGATAAGACCATAAGATGCTTTGCAGCTATTCTATCCAGCTGGCCTTTGTTTTGCCTAGTTGCTTTTTCAATTCCATCAATATGGTCAGGTTGGAGACTTTTGTCATTCTGTTGCTTTATGGGTGGGTGACCAAATTGAATTTCAGGTCAATATTTAGGCCAGAACAGAAGTTTCTAAATGTTGAACTATCAAATTGCTTGTTAAGAATTTGGGGAGACCATATCTATAGATGATCTCTTTCCAAGCGAAGTTTTTAATTCTTTCGGCAGTTATCGTCGCTAAGGGCTTTGCCTCGATCCATTTGGAGAAGTGGTCGACAACAAAAACAAGAAATTTCATTTGTTTTTTGCCTTGAGGAAAAGGACCCAAAATGTCCAGCCCCTATTGGTCGAATGACCAAGATACTTGGATCAATTGCTAGTCTACCGCGAGCTTTCTAATAATTTTGCCGTGAATTTGACATTGTAGGCACTTTTTAACTCTGTTCTGGGTGTCTTTGAAGATTCTCGGCCAGTAATATCCAATTTGGAGCACCTTTCTTACGATCGCCTTGCTGGCTTCGTGTGCCCTATAGATGCCCTCGTGGATCTCCTTGAGTATGTAATCGCCTTCTTCCTCCATCACACATTTTAAGGCAACGATGCTTGAACGCCTTCCTGTATAATTTGTCATCAATTATAGAATAACTGAGAGATTTTTGAGATACCTTTCGGGCTTCATCCTTGTTTGCAGGCAATTCACCCGTTCGAAGAACCTTTCGATCGGGGTCATCCAGGTGTCGCCCTATTGTTCAATTTTTATAAGCTCTGGTTCATCGAGAGAAGAGGAAAGTTGTTTTATGGTGGTTATAGCTTCTTTGATTTCATCTTTGTTTGAGGCAGATAGCTTGGCAAACCGATCAACCATCGTTATTTCTTCTTTAGACATTTTCTCCAATACCTAGGTTGATCCGGCCTCTTCCAACTCCCTTAGAACGGTCTTCACTTTTGCCATGTATCTTTTCATAAAATCTTCCTTGGCTTCGAAGGCTCCTAATACTTGGTTGGCCACTAGCTGAGAGTCACTTTTTATTTTAAAGGTTTCCGGTTGTACCAGCCTCAGGCCGTGTAGCAACGCTTCATACTCTGCAACATTATTGGACACTTTAAAGCTAAGTCTGATTATGTACCTGATTGTGATGCCTAGAGGGCCTATTATGACTATTCCAATGTCGCCTCAGGCATTGTTTGAAGCTCAATCAATAATCATTTCCCAGGCCATTTTTAGGGGCTGCTCGATTGGCTCTCCATTCGTGGTGAACTCAGCGACAAAGTAAACTAGGGCCTAGGCCTTGATTGCACTTCTAGGTTCGTACCTGACATCTTATGATTGTAATTTTATGGCCCAACCCATCATTTTACCTTTCAGGTCGGGTGCTTGTAACTTGAGCGGCTGATCCAATCTGATAATTACGGTGTGTGCTTCAAAATACTATCTCAATTTATGGGTGCACATCATCAGTGCCATGATTAGCTGCTCAATTAACTTTTCTTTAACTTCAAGCCCTTCAGCACCTGGCTAACGTAATAAATTAGCAGCTGTTGCGACCCTTCTTCTCAGACTAGGACACCTACAATAGCTTTTCTGGATATCGACGGGTATAAGAAAAGGCTTTCCCCCGAAATCGGCCTGCTTAACAGGGGAAAGGCCATGAGAAATTTCTTTAACTCATCGAATACTTGCTGACAATCCATCCCCCACTCAAACTTGTCGTTCTTCCTCTGCTTTTTAAAGAAAGGTGTGTAGCACTTTGCCTAAGAGGAAATGAACCTCCCTAAGGTTGTAATCCATTCATTTAGTTTTTGGACATCTTTAATGTTATTCAGGGCTACATATCCAAGCTTTCCTATATCTTCTCTGGATTGACTTCTATCCCCCTCTGTGAGACTATAAAGCCCAAAAATGCTCCCAATGGTACGTCGAAGACACATTTCTCCGGATTCAACTTCATTTCAAACTGGTTCAGGGTGTTGAAGACTTTTGCCAGATCATCAGAGTGTTTGTTGGTGCTTTTACTCTTAACGATCATGTCATTGACATAAACTTTAATGTTTTCTCCGATTTGACCTTTGAATATTTTATTCATCAACCATTGGTATGTGGCTCCACATTCTTTAGATCGAATGCAATTTCCTTGTAGCAGAAGGTTCCTTCATCTGTGATGAAGCTTGTATTTTCTTGATCCATGAGCCATATTAAGATCTGATGGTATTCAGTATAAGCATCGAGTAACGAATATATTGCATGACACACTATTACATCTACCAGTTGATCTATACTCGATAAGGGATAGCTATCTTTCGAGTAGGCTTTGTTAAGATTCGTGAAATCAACACACATCCTGAGCTTTCCAGACTTCTTTTTTACCAAGACCATGTTTGTCAGCCACTCTGGGTAGGCTACCTCCCGAATTGTCCTTGCCTTTAGGAGTTGATCGACTTCTTCCGAGATAAATTTCCTCCGATCGGGGGCGTGCCTGCGAAGCCTTTACTTTGTCGGTTGGTAACTCAGGTCGATATTTAGTATATGTGTGATGACTTTCAGGTTTATTTCGGGTATGTCCTTCGGTTTCTAGGTAAAAGAAGCCTGGTTTATCATCAATACTTGCATCACCGATTCTTCGATCTCTTTATCCATGCTCACTCCCATCTAAATGCTTTTGTCTCTCGAGAACTCTCTTGCTTTTACCTCTCCAGTAGGGCTTATCCTCGAGCGCTCATCCTTTTCGCCTCACTCAGACTTTGATTCCATCATGTAGGTTTCTTTGTTTGGCCTAATCATGGAGATATATGCTTCTTTGGATGCCTTTTGATCTCCTTTCAAGATAGGGGTGCTTTGCTCGATGGTTATCTTTATGACCATATACTGTATGCTAGTGACGATTCTAGTTTGAAAAAGCAAGGGCCTGTCGAATATCGCATTATAGGCAAAATTCATATTGATTATTATGAATGTTACCTTGCACACGTGAGTGATTACCTCTTGGCCCAACTCAATAAACATCTCTGTAAATCCCACCACAAGGACAGTGGCATTGCCTAATCCTATCAACGGAGTGGCATTTGGTTGCAGCTCCCCTATTGGTAATCCCATTGCTCTATAAGCTTCTAGTGTTAGGACATTTACAACACTTCCGTTGTCCATGAGAATTCTCTTGATGAGGAAGTTGTTGGCCCTCCCATTAACGAGCATCTTCGTGAGGAAATTTTAAGTATCTAGCATCATCATAGGAAATGGAAATTGGGCAGAGCATTTTAGATAGGTGCAAAAGGTAAACACCTTTCCCCTTTTTCTTCTGAGCGAGAGTTTCTCCATATGACGATCGTTTAACGATCATTTTGATCACCCTAGCATATGGCCTACACTACCTCAAACTGCTAGGTTTTTTGCGCTCATCATCATCATCAGAGCTCGAATCGTCCCCCTTTTCAAGGGGCGGCCTACAAGGACTCCTTTCCTTCCAGGGCCTACAAATTTCTTCAACAACTCCATTTGTATGAGCTGTTCTATTTCTTCCTTTAATGAGTGACATTCATCAATCGTATGACCAATGTCTCTGTGGAATATGCAATATTTGTTAGGGTTTTTTTTGCTTCGTGATAATTTAAAAAGTCTTTTGAGCCAGTTCACCTTCTTGTACTTTTTTTTTTATCCACATAAGAACTTGCATAAGGTTAGAGTTGAGTGGGGTGAAAGTTTGTGTATGGTGGTTGATGGGCCGCTCGAGCCTGCCTAACTCACATTCCTTTCGCTTGCCTAGATTTTTGGATGTGGATGGCCTATCTGAACTTCTTCCCATTCTTTCGAGCACCCAAATCCCTTAGACTGATCGTCCATCTGGGTATCATAGTCTATCCACCATGTTCGTCCTTCGTTCCTTATTGGATCGTAGGGCATCGTCCAATTGGATATGCTGCCTAGCTCTTTTTATCAGGTCCAAGAAGTCCATAGGCGATCTTGTAGTGAGTGATTCAAATATGGGCTAGTCGTGAATTCCTTCGGCTATAGCATTGGTTGCGGTCTCAGCACTTACGTTCCTAACTTCAGACATCACGGCCTATAACCTATCGATGTAATCTCTAAGACTTTCATCAGACCTCTGGTAGAGATTATATAGGTTGCTAACCGATTTTGGTGCTTGCGTTTGTATGATAAACCTTATTGTAAATAGATCCTTTAACTGCTTAAAGGAGGTGATCGACTCTCGAGGCAGCTCGTGGAACTAGTTCAGTGCGTCTCCCCCTAATGTAGTGAAAAATATCCTACAGGCAATCATTTCCTTATAGGTGTATATTTGTACCTTTATAAGATACTCTACCATATGGGTGATCAGGTTAGTTTTACCCGTATACCTATCCATGATTATATCCGTCCACCTGGGAGGCAATTTGGAATCTATTATTTTGCGACAAAAGGGGGAGGCCTTATTTTCACAAGTATTATGTTTCAAGGTGCACTTTCTGAGGTTTCTCAGACCAAACTGTTTGAGCTTTCGCTTAAACCATTTGTCCTCTCTACTTTTCGTCTGTGAATCGCCTTTGCCCTTGATTTTCTTTGCGTGGTGCCTGGCAAGGGTACACATGTATGACAAGTCATCTCCTATGGATATGGTGGATGAGTGGCTTGGCTGGTATGTGGGATCTCTACTTGAAGAGGTGGTCCCATCGCCTTTATCATTCCTCCCTGCGGCTAGTGCATTGGAATACATGCCTGTTCTATTACTATATTGCGCTTGTGGTTCGCCAATGAAGGGACCTTTATTACTCCGCCTTCTTAGCTCCTCATCCATGATGTCGTATCCATAACTCTACACGGAGGCCTGCGGCATTTTGCCTTTGTGGATAGTCTGGACAATACTCCTCATGAAGTCATTGAGAAATACCCTCATATCCCTTATGGTGATGGGAGTATTTTCAGCTTATCATAATATTGCGTTGTTGAACTCAGGTAAGAGGTAAGCTCGCCTGGGGGACCTTTGGGTTTCGTTTTGCCTCCCCGCAGGCCTGGAATCCTCTTGACCGTCTCTGACTCCATTACTTCCTTTTGGCGTCATGCGCCCAGATAATCTCGATCTCGTCATGACTCTTAACGAAAGCACCAATTGATAATGTTTGATTTATCAAACTCCTAAACGAGTCGAGGGGAACAAGATCCGATCATCACGTAGGGACTTGTAAGAAGCTTTGCCCGATCGGACCGAGCGAAAGCACTCCGAAACTTAAGTCAGTAACTTAAAGATATCTAAATCTTATAGAAAGAGATGGTCTCAAGTTTTGCATTCCTGGACCCATTGTTCATTGGTCTATTTATAGATGATGTGGGAGTGTACTCAAGTATCTGGGCAGAGCTACAGAGATGTCAGAGTAGGAGAACAGCAATGTGACAGGGAACAGGTGAGGGACGTAGATTTTATTATACGATGGTGAATCGACAAGACAACCGATCCCCTCAATCCGATCGATTCGAATCAGTCAGCTTTCCAACGCTTGTTAATCATGCGTTAGGCATATTCGAGAGCTAGAATCCCTGAATTTTGGGTGTAGGCCGTGTTTGGGCCGAAAAGAAGATAAGGTATCATCAATAATAATAATAATAAACTTTAAGTAATTATTTGAATGATAGAAAATCCAAAACTATTTGCCAGATCCATGTCATTCATAACAATATACAAAATTAGCATTTTTAAAAATTTAATAGTTAAGTAATAACAGTTTGGATTTTTGAACTGCTAGCTAGAAAGAATATTTGATCAAAATATTTACAGTTTGAGTATCAGTAGAGAAAAATTGCCTAAGAACAGTAGAAATTCGGTGAAAATTTCGACAAAAAAATGCCCCAATGGTCAAATTAGAGAGTATTTGAAGGAACTTGAATGAAATGCTAGGTTTAGGGAAAAATCGTATCTGAACTGGCAAGCAGCTGAGTTACTTATATGACTTTTGTCAAGGGCAAAAATTGCACATTTATGAAAAATGCAGTGCATGATTGTAACGTTAAAACTCAGATCTGAACTCTATTAGTTGGATACGAAGTAGTGGTACCAAACTGCTTCTGAAGTTTGATTGGTTGTTATTAAATATCCCATATTGATTAATTATAAAAATAAAGTGCTTAAAAGTTAGTTTTTCTAGTTTTTATTTTATAGAAAAAGAAAAGATAAAGTTCAGTCTTATATCTTAGACATTTAACAAAGGTTAGAAACTTCATTTGAAAAATATGACTTTAAGATTAATTACATGTACATTTGAATTTTAAATAAATAATATTTTTTAAATATTTGAAGAGAGCATTCATGCATTGTACAAACATATGTCTAAATACAAATTTAAATTAGCTAAATTAGTGAAATTTTAATACAGATGATTTAACTAAAAAAATAACATATCAATTCAATTAACGAATAACTTTAGATTTTACGCTATTAAAATAAATAATTATTGATTTTGTTCAATTGAATTGCAAGAATAAAAAAAAAATCTATTCCTATTGTTTCATTTACCAAAAACCCATGAACATAAATAATCTTTAAAATAAATCAATTGAGATATATAATTTAATCTTTTTTATTTCATTTCTTTATGCTTTTGTTGGCGAGTGATTAGGATTTAGGACCTTTGATGAATGGTATTAATTATTAATTTTTTCCGTTTTTTTTATCTGTCATTTTGAGTAAAATTTAAATTTTATTTATCTGTCATTTTTAGACTTTTAATATAATTTAATTTACTTTTTTAATTTATTTTTCTTTTTTAATAAATTCAGAACCAATCAGATTTGAAAATTTAGTCTTGATAACACAATTTAATACTAAATTTAAGTTTATTTATTATTTCTTAATCCTAATGAAAATAACAAAAGTGATTGATAAAAAGAACGGATGGAATAATTAATATGAAATAAGTATATAATTTGTTCCATTTTAATACTAAACTGAATTAATTTAGTTTAGTTTATTAGTATTACCCTAAAACAATGACTAATGATAAAGGTTTTAACATAATTTTAATTAAAAATATATTTATTTTGTTATGAAATATTTGGAAGTTTTTGAGTTGTGCAGAGCTAAATTAGTCACGATGCCAACCAGAAGTGGTCCAACAACAACACTCCAATTCTCGCTTCCAACCGTTTGTTCAGCATAAAAAGTAAGAGCGCTCGCACTTTTCTCGCTTCAAAAATCGTCTCCCTCAACAATCTTCTTTTTTCCTCTAAACCTTCCTTCTTCAATGTAATCACTTGTTACTCCATTCATAATCATACTCTGTATTTTCAAGTTTTTCACTCATTCAGTTCACTGAGTTTATTCAGAACTGGATTTCGAACTGCTTTCATTCTTATATTTGTTTTTTAGATCTTGTGGTTTATTCTAATAGCCTGTTGATTTTTTCAGTCTCGAGATGTCGAAAGCCGGCGCATTGGATATCGCTTCTGGTCTCGGTGGAAAGATGGATAAAAGCGATGTTCTCTCCGCCGTCGAACAGTACTTTCTCTCTCTAAAATCACGCTTAAAGTTCCTCATCATTTTGTTGTTATTTTAGCAAATCATTATAACTGCATTGCATTTCTCTCTCCATAAATTTCGGTTGGATTTTTCAATTTTTTTTCTCTTCATTTTTTTTTCTTTTCAAATTTGCCTGCTCTGTGTTGAATGATACTAGTAGTTACAAACTCAGCTTCTTTAATTCTGTCGTCTTCTTTTTCTTCAATGGCTATATGCGAATCTCTGTCTCTCTCGCTCTTTTGAATTTCTTCAGAAATTGTGGCTTAATGTTGAAGCTGTTACGCGTTTGAACATTTTATTTTCAGAAATCTGTCTGGAATTTTTCTCGATTCAGCTGGATTTTGATTCTATCTCTCTCTCTCTCTCCCCCTCCCTCTTTCTCTCTTTTCTTTGTGTAAAATTAAAATTTGTTCTACTTTTATTTTTATGGTGTCTATTGATTAAGCTAACAGCACGTTTGGGTTAAATTTTTGTTTGGTGGATTAGATTTCAGAGGTGGACTGTATTGGAAGTGACTCAATATTTTGACATGACATAACGTGGTCCCTAATCCGCCGTAATCAATACGGTGGCCGACATTTTCACTGTAATTGTCACAGCAATAAACCCAAGTTGGTACATTTTAAGGTCTTTCTCTTTTTATGCAAAGAGATAAGGAATTGGGAGTCCAAAAACTTTTGCGTCAGTATTTAGAATATTTGATAATTGCACCCTGTCCTACTTTTTCCTTAAAGAAAAAAAAATCTCTGCAGATAGAGAACACTCGGTTTCAGTTGAATTAAAATGTAGAACTTTGGTTTCAATTTCTATCTTGCTGAGTGCCATTTGAAAGTTTCATTTTCTATGCACAATATTTCTTATTATATCTCCTTGTCTTAAAATATATTGCTGTTTGTATAAAAAGGAAAATGGGAAGAAAATACAAAAAAAAATCTTGGATTATTACACCATTTTACCAAGAAGCAAGAAAATCCAACACAAGTGCCATTCCTAGTGTAATTGTCTCCCTCATTTTGGAGCAACAATGGTATTTCATGTATTACTCTGTTTTCTTATACATGGATCAATGCAACCTTTGAGCTATCAATGCACCATCAAGCACAAAAGGCAAATGGAAATGAACTGTTGTTTTAACTGAAGGGTTTCTGTATAGTGAGCTTGATTCTGGCATATTAAAACGTAGTTTCATAAATATTACAATTAGGTGACCTATGTGCTTGGACAGCTAATTTCATGGCATCAATGATGTTCTTTTCTGCATGAGTGACTATGGTCTAAATTTATTGTATAACATCTGAATGCTCTTGTGTGCCTGTGTGATAGTTTGATTTTCTTAATCCTCGAGTGTCCTTAAATCTTATTGAGTTTGCTTGAAAAAGTTCTGAATGATTATTCAGGTACGAAAAGTATCATGTCCATTATGGAGGTGCTGAGGAAGAGAGAAAAGCAAATTACACTGATATGGTAGGAGATCTAGCTGACCTAGGTATTAACTACCTACCAATTAGTGATTTCTTTTGTCTTCCTCCTAGCCATGTTCTATTATGCTGGCATTTTATTTTATTTTCGTTTATTATCTTTCTCAATCAAATAATGACGTTTGAACATTTGACTTCTCCATATTATGTGTTATTAAATTGGATTTTAAGTGCTTAGTCATGAGTTTGTACCTTTTGCTTAGTTCTCTTTTATCTCTTAATCCCAATAACTTTCCGGGGGTTGGGGAAGCAGTTAGGGTGATTACTGCCATATGAGTTTTATTTGATCACTAATGAAAATATTACTTTATTTTTCTTCAAAAAATTGACTAGTTGGATAAATTGCATTTAATTTCGATTGTCCTGCTAACACTACCGCAATTGAAAGCGTTGCTTAAAAGGAATGAAGTATGCAAAGCTTAGGTTGTTTTGGTCTTTACTCCTTTAGTTGTCGGTGCTACCTTGATTGACTGTATAAACAATGATGTCTAACATACAAATATTGTGTTACATGGAGTTCAGGTAAACAAATACTATGACCTTGCTACTAGCTTCTATGAGTTTGGCTGGGGGGAGTCCTTCCATTTTGCGCACAGGTTCATTGTCTTGTCTATTTCATCCATAAGTGATGCAGCATAATTATTCAAAGCTTAACAAAAATATAATTTCTTAAGATTTAAGGGGGAGTCTCTTCGAGAAAGCATCAAGCGACATGAGCACTTTCTTGCTTTGCAGCTTGGCTTGAAACCTAGACAGAAGGTTTGAATACCAATTTAGAACATGGAGGAACTGAGACAAAGTTATTTTTCTCTATTCAATGGGTTTGATTTTTTGACTTGACATTTTCTTCAAGTAATAGGTATTGGATGTTGGATGTGGAATTGGTGGACCACTAAGAGAAATTGCTCAATTCAGGTTAGTGCAAACATTTTCCCTCATTATGGCAGTTAATATTAGAGAGAAATCTATGTTGTGCTAAAGCTGAAATTAATTTAATTTATAGTAGGATAGGTGCATTATATTGGTTTAACTTTGTGATTACTGTTGAATTCCTAGCTTATCATCAAGTTTTCATTTTTCTTATTTTTCAAAACAAAAAAAATTGTCAATACCTTTTATAATTATTATTAGCATTTTTAAAGACAAATATTGATGTTTGGTTGCCAGCATCATTCATCTTGCATAATCCAGGACAGTATTGCTACAAGCTGCAATCATCATATCCTAGAGTGATTTATAATTTTCAGTAATAGTTTCTCTAGGGTTGACGAAACTTGTGTTTAAGAAGAGGCGCTTAGCATTTTTTGTTTCTACTGTCATTTGCTGCAGCTTGACATCTGTTACTGGGTTGAACAACAATGAATATCAGATACAAAGGGGACAGGTGCATAAGTGTCCCTTTCATCTCCATGCTAAAATTATAGAATTCTGAATTTGTAGTGATGAATTTTTTAGTCCCTCCATTGTGAAGTTGTCTTGAATATTTTTCTTGCTTCTGTTGCTGCACAGGAACTGAATCGTATAGCAGGAGTGGACAAGACCTGTGATTTTGTGAAGGTTTGTTATACTCTTGACAAAGTTCATGTTCTTTTGAATCATTTCTAAATTTTTTTTTTTTTTTACTTTTTAAGCTTACGCTTGTTTTATTGTTTCTATATCATACTCACTAAATTTTTATTAGGGCATGTTGATGGAACTAATTTTAGAACGTGATAAAATTCTTATGTATAGTTAATGATTGAATTGTTCTTGTTTCCTAATTATGCAGGCAGACTTCATGAAAATGCCGCTTCCTGACAATAGTTTTGATGCAGTATATGCAATTGAAGCTACTTGCCACGCACCAGATGCAGTATGTCTATAGAAAACATTCTTAAAATTTAAGTATTTAGATACATTATTTCCTTATATGTAATACATGTTTGTCTTGCTGTTGGGTTATCTTCCTGAATTTGGGTTGCATTCTGAACAGTATGGGTGCTACTGTGAGATTTTCAGAGTATTGAAGCCAGGACAATTTTTTGCTGCATATGAGTGGTGCATGACGGATTCTTTTGATCCAAATAACCATGAACATAAAAAAATCAAGGTTTGACATCTTACCATCCTTTCTGAGTTTGATTTTTAATGATCGTGATCTAAAATCTCCATTGGTGCAGGCAGAAATTGAGATTGGTGATGGCCTTCCAGACATTAGGTTAACAGGGCAATGCATTGAAGCTCTCAACAAAGCTGGTTTCAAGGTGAGTTACTAATTTATCTCCCTTTATCTCATCAAATTTATTTCATGCTTAAGCTAGAAACTAATGGATAAAAAAAAAAAGTGCTCCTAACATCTACTGTATGTATCTAAGTCTCCAGAACCCACAATATTGGCATTCAGACACCCTTCCCCCTCACTTAAGATTTCTAATATCTTTTCAGAGCTAATGATAGGCTTTTTTTTTTTTGCTGTGAAGGTCATTTGGTCAGAAGATCTCGCTGCAAGTTCACCTGTCCCATGGTACTTGCCCTTGGATAAATCTCATTTCTCCCTGAATAGCTTCCGGTTAACAGCCATTGGAAGATTTTTCACTAAAAACTTGGTAAATACCGACAAAAAATCTGCCGATTTATCAAATCATAAAATTGCAATTTAGCAGGTTTTCAACTGTTCCTTCTCTCTCTCTCTTGCAGGTCAAGGCCCTAGAATATGTCGGAGTTGCACCAAAGGGAAGTCAAAGGGTTCAAGATTTTCTTGAGAAGGCTGCAGAGGGATTAGTTGAAGGCGGAAGGTGAGTCTTTTCGTTATATTTGCTTTTATCCACTATATATTCTGCATATATTTGTTGGGGTGGGTTGGGACTCGCAACTTGCTCTCTTCATATTTAGTTGTAGGGTATTATTTCTGAGCCTCCAGCAAAAATTTTGCTCTTATTCTCCACCTTAATATTAGGCAAACATAGCCAGATGCAAGCAATGCGAGTAGGTGGGATCCCGTTTAATCTTTACTTCTCTAGGTCTAGACCAAACCTCAAAAAAAGTATAAAAAAAATAGAACGTCTATGTACAGGCATAGAAAAGGCTTGTAGACCTCTCAAAACATTCACCGAATCTCTTTTAATTTTTTAATTAGTTTTTACTTTTTACCAAGTTTGGCAATACTTTTGTTACTGTCTTTACAGGAAGGAGATTTTTACACCAATGTTTTTCTTCTTGGCTCAGAAACCACATGAATAGAACCAGTAAGCTTTACTGCAAATTAATTAGGCCACTGTTTTAATTATTAAATTCATCCAGAACAAGGTAGACATGGCATCAAATTGCTATGAAAATGATAGGGAGCTCCTGCTCTTATGTAGTTTTTACTTATTTTTAATCAATGTCTGCATTTTGCTTGTACCTCTTACAATTTGCTAGATAATTTCCATCAGCTTATATTTGTGATTTCTTAACACATCTAACAATTTTTAATTTATTTCCTCGTGCTTTTTGTCAGCATTTCTATTTCCAAATCTTGTGATGTGTAAATACTTATTTATTCTCTTGTTCTTGTCATTGTCTCGTGAGTCATGTGATGCCATGTGGCTGCTTGATTTTATCCAAGGCAGCATGTCGGGGAACCTAGATTTGGATCTGCCAGTCAAAGAATGGCAATTTGTAGTAAGACGTCTGTTCCAATATAGTCCGAATCCCCAATCTCTCTTTTCTTATATTTTAAAAAAAAAAAAATCTGCTCTATCTTTATTCGCAGAGATGTTTTGGAATGTTTTGTAAAAATGGCATATAAAATTTTAAAAAGTAAAATGATGCTGGTTTAATATAGGACATTTAAATGTCTTATTCATATAGGACATCTTATTTAATAATATCACTTGATTATTTTAATCATAAAATATGTATTTCAACTTTCATAAAATAATATGTATCTTATGTGATTGACTTGAGAGTTAGTAAAATACCTTTTTCCTCCATCATCCGAATTATAAATGATTAAAAAATAAAAACAAAAAGAATTGCACTAAAAAAAATTAAGAATTAACAAAATAATAGCACTTAAATATTTTTCCAACATTTGTTGTCTCATAATCTCTTTTGGTTGCCACTTTTGAATTTCTCAACAAAATGTCAAATTAATGAGGGAATAGATAGATAAATATAATAATTATCAAAATAATGAAAATATATATAGAGAGAGAAACTGAAACTATAAGAGAGATTTCAAGGACTCTTTCATTTGAGTAACATATTATTTTTTCTTATTAAGTGGACCATTAATAATATTATTTCATTATTAATTTTTTTATCGTGAATTTCAATCATAGATTAGATTAGAAACTTATTTATCTTATAAGTTTAATTTTAATCAGATAAAACAAAAATTTTTAAAAACAATTCGGGCACATATACATATGGAGTAGAATACCTATCGACAAAAATGATAACTGTCTTCTAATATAAACATATTAACATGAATTTACAGAACGATAAAATATTAATAAATTATATTAAAATATTGTAATCACTAAACCTCAAATTAAGTCTTAAACAAATTTATTAAAAAATGGCTAATAATTTTTTTTGTTTCTTTTGTATTTTTTGTGGCTATATATATATATATATATAAAACTTAAGGTAATTAAATAGATTTTTAATCTTAATAAAATAAAAAAGTAAATATTTAATTGTGAATATAACGGATATGTAAATTATATTGTGCTAATTTCTAAACCAAACCATTAATTTAAAAAGAAAAAAAAAAGAACTGAGAATCGGAAATAGAAAGAAGTAATTGTTATTGTAACAGAAAATAGATTTTATAAAATAACTTTCTAACAAAAACAATTTCATGTCGAACGCATCAAACAACAAATAGGAAAAAACTTTTATTTTTAATTTTTTTTTGGTATATGGTAATGGTATTAGAAAGGTTTCGGTTAATTCAGTTTGAATTAGATAAATAATTTAAATTTTATTTGTAATTTTTTTAGCGGAACTTGATTTTCCTGTATTTATTACACTGAACAAAAAAGGAAATCTTTTGGCTCCTTGCCCCTAACCGCCTTGGGAGAGCAAAACTCTGCCCGGTCCGAAACATCATTACTGGTGGCGCCGCCATGTCGATGGTGGTGATCGTCGGAATTGGGCGGAGGATGATAATACATCCGAGCCGTCTGTGGGCAATGAGAGTGAAATCTAGCTGCTATTCTCATACCAGTATCGAAAACCTCCATGTATTTTCCCATTTATCTTATAAATAAATCTGAAAACTATTTTTTTATTAAAATCTTGGAAAAAAAACAATAGAAATAAAAACTCTTTCACTTCTCTCTCTGTTTCTTGGATTGGATTCTTGAAAATCCAAGAAACAGGAAAGAATTGCTATGACATGTGAGAGCCAGAGAAAATGGTGAGACAAGGTTTTTATACTTTGGCAGAGGAAAACCGAAAGCAATTTTATGTTTGGTGCTATCAATTATATATGTGGCTGTCTTTCCCTTCATTTCTAGTGGTTTGCATTTTCCACATTTGTTTGTTTGTTGATAATATTTTGCACATTTTTTGAGGTATTTTCTATTTTCTGCAATTAATTTTCACATTTTTCTTTGGATTCTATTTTTAGTGAACTTTTCAGCTAATCTTTCAATTTGATAGTAAAAAAGTGAAACAATGTACTATTTCGAACTAATCAATTTGCTCAAAATTTAAGGTAAATTAACAAAATGATTTTCAATTTTGTGACAATTTTTCCTTCTCATCACCTAAAGGAATTTTTTAAATTTCTTTTTTACAAAATTTTAACTTATCATAAATTTATAGAAAAAGAATTCAGTAAATGGTAAAAATAAAAAAATAAAGAAAAACATAACAGTATTGTTAATTGGGAAAAGATATAAAAAAAATGATAAACAAGTTCTCGAATTTGAATTATAAAAATGAAAGACGGCTTCATATTAATGTAAAAGAGGGGTATCCGAATGGCTATGATGGCTAAAATAGTAGTGTTCGTTGGAAAGACGGCTTGCCAAATAATGCTGCTACGAAGGAGGACGAAACTGTTGGTTCTTTGTCTTTTAATGTTATTGATGCAGCATCTCCAATAAAAGTTAGTAGTTCGCCTGGACAGGTAGCATCTTTAGGTGTTGGAAATAAAGCAACAGATTTCAAGAACCAAAAGTTCCTGCTAAGAAGCCTTCACCTAGAGCCAAGGTTCCTTTTGAGAAAGGTTATAGCCAAATGGACTGGCTTAAGTTAATTCAAACTCATCCTGATCTTGACCATGTTCTTGATGAATCTTGTCCATTTGTTTCTTTTAGTTGTTTTCTCATGTTTGTTGAGTTTGATACTTTGAATACTTGGTCAATCGTTATTTCCAGTTCACATATAATTTGCAACTTCTTTGTTGGATGTCAATCTCGATTCTCTCATTGGCCATTTCCAGAGCATTTGCTTTTTATGATCCGCTCAAATGAAAGTTTTGGGTCTGAGTAATTAGATTGGCAGGCTGAAATACAAGCAAATTCTTATGGCTATGTACCTATGGCTGATGGTGTGAAGATTGAGTAGTCGCACTTTTGGATTCTTATCATCTTCTAGGCCGACCGGCATCTAGCAAGTATAATAGATCGGCTAGTAATATAGAAAAATATAAATTAAGGCTTCAAATATTGAATCAAAGAGAAACTTGTGTGTGTATGAAAAGATTTTAAGTTTTAGAATGAAAATTATGTGTAGAGAGAAAAAAAATTCCAAAGTTATGATAAAAATTTAAAACCGAAATAATAAATCAAAGCAAATTATGAATGACTTTAAAAAAAACAAGAATGAACAAGTAATTAAAATTGGGTAACAATCAATTTCTAAAAACAACTTTCACTAATGAATGACTTAAAAAAAAAAAAACAAGAATGAACAAAGTAATTAAAACAAGGTAGCAATCAATATCTAAAAACAACTTTCACTAAGAGACTATTCACCTTAACCTTTTATTGCAATGACTTTATTTCTTAAAAACACAAGTGATTATGGAAAACTAGATGAATAAAATTTGATACCTTAAATCAAGAATATCTTTCTTAAATATTAAATTCTCTGTTAAGAACAATTTAACATTCAGCATAAAAATATAGTTTAACTTCCTACACTTTCATTAAACTCTTTTCCAAGAAAATTCAATTCCAATATATTCTCGGTTCCTCCTCTCATACTATTAATCAATATTATCAAGACATAATTATATCAAAACAGAAAACAATCATGCATTGACTTAAAAGATTAATCCAAGAACATACAAATCCCTAATTGTGCTTAAATCAACTTTTAGTTATTTAGACCAATAAACCAAGAATCAATTCTTGATTCCACCGAATGGTCTTCTTTCCCTCACTTCAAAAGGCCATTCGTTAGAATCAAGAATTGATTCCACCGAATGGTCCTTCTCTGGACTATAAACGATGCTTTTCTTCATCTTATTTTGTGAAATTACCCTTTCAGTCCTTCAACTTCTTCTTTTGCTTTCAATTATACACCTAAAAACACAATTAAACACAATTAAACCCTTAAATCACAAATTAAACTCTAGATTAACTAAAATACTATAAAACTAACACAATAAACCAACTAAAAACACTTTAAAAACATTGTAAAATGCACATTTATCATAGGCTATTAGCTATATATTAATGAACAGTCGACATTTTGGAGTACTGGTAAATGATAGTTGGTTTTTTGAAGTTTCACCGATCTAGCTCAAGGTCTTTTAGGGACATAAAAATGAAATGTTTTAATTGCTTTTCTTTGTTACGTTATTAATTGTATTCTTATTTTGGTAGGATTAATTCTTGTTATACATGTCTGCTCCATATCCAATTTATAGACATGTATAGATTACAAGCTAAATTGTAGCTGAGGAATGATCCTCTTTCTTTCTCCATTTTTTTTTTATTCTTTTCTTGGGCAAAGAAAAGAATAACTTCATATGTTGGCAAAGGATGAGGAGCATCATATGCCTTACCCTTTTTCACCTTTTGTACAAAGGACGGTGAGAAAAAATTAATGTCCATAATTGAATTTTTAGTTGTGAATGAGATTGCAATAACTTATTTGCATTGCTCTTCCTCATCGTTAGAGCACAAATTGAAAGGTGAGGCGAAGGAAATGACATCATCAAAATCGAAGGAAAGTGGTAACTAAGAGCAGTTTCCAACGATGATAGTCATGACAGGTCCATCAACAAGCAAAAAGGGTAATATAGCTCATGAATTATCTGTATATCTTCACTATCCTCTTGTCAATAAACAGGATATAGCCCCAACCCTTGAACACTGCATCCAAAGCCTTTTCGCTGCTCAAAGTGACTTACCTTTCAAAATTATCACTAAAGTCACTTCAACTCAACTTGATTCAAAACTCAAAGTTATCATCAATACTCCATTATCTAAAAAAGATGAATTCATTCAGTTGGTGGAACTAGCGACTTAGTTCATCTCTTATCATCATTGGATGTCAGGGTAATGCTCTGCCTTCTGATGTATATGATACAGGCAAGGTCCAAAATCTTAGTATTGACATGAAAAAAGGCTTTTAAAGTGGAGCATTTTGCTCCCAAATTGTTAGGCATTGTAGAACCACATATAATGGTAGATATTGGTGAGGCATTTGAAAACAAGGAATCAAAAGTTTCATCATCTACCATACTTTCATTTGATGAGAAAATTCGTAAACAATGGCATTCACATGAATTTTCTATCATTTCTGACACAAATTCTACTTTTGACAAATTCTTATGCAATAATGTGAGGATTTAGTTTCTGGTGCAACCTATAAATGTTTAGAATGTGATGAGTTCATGCTCCACAAAAAATGTACTGAATTTTCAGTCAACACGGAATGTCTTAAAAGAGAGTGTCCTTGGTTTCTGAGTGAAAGTACTCTCGAGTTTTATGACTTTCCGGGGAAACAAAAGTGTGAGCTTTATGATAAATTTTCTATAACTTGCTCGAAATGTCTTTTTCAAAGCCACATTAAATCTAATATCTTTCCAACCATTCTTAGATATGAAGAACATTAACACCCACTAAATTTTGTGATCATGCCATCTTGGGTCAATTTTATATATAAATGCTGCAAGTGTGATGAATTGGGAAATACAGCATCCTACAAATGTTATAGTTGTAATTTTGATATTCATATTACTTGTACTTTGCCTTTACCCGATACATTTGAAGTTGTGTTGATAACTCCCCCTAAGCTTATAAATGATGCTAGAGAAAAACTTGTCGTTTTGACATCAATCATAGGTCGAAATGATTTAAAGTTTATGCCTTATCAACTTAAAAGTCTCACTGCTGTAAAGGCACTAAGTATCTTTGGTTTTGATGAGGTTGAAGTTTTGCCAGAGTGGTTGGAAAAATTTTCTTCTCTTGAAACACTTAATATTTGCGATTGTAAGAATACGAAGGTAGGAGGTACAACACTTCATGGCCTCTCCCAATTATTTGAATTATATATTTCTGAATGTCCATCCCTCATAAAAAGCTGCGCAAAGGAGAGTGCTTTTTAGTGGTCCAAGATTTCTTATATCCCATAAATCGAGATCGACGATGGTAACTTTTAATTTCTATGTTGCTCACATTTTTCTTTTGCTTTCTTTTTTTACTACTTATTAAATTAATTTTAATTGCTTTTTCTTTTTTCTTTTGCATGTCTATAGAGGCATTGCAAAATTTAAAAAAATGATGAGCAGTGGATTGTCCGAGGCTGTTGTAATGTGCGAGGGTCATCCATCTTGAAGATGAGTTCGTTGAGCGTCAACTATTGCTATGGAATTTGAGTGAGAAGAGAAGTTTTGGACTACGACATCATTTATAGATCTTTTTCTGTTATAAGTGAAATTGATTTATTTATCTGTTTGTATAGACATCTTACATAAATGTATAAGTAAAATCAAAACTGAAAGCATAATACTTAATCATTAATTTGCTCAAAAATTTAGAAAGTACAATATGCTCCAAACACAACCTTAATTCATTAATATAAATCAATAAGATATTATTAAATTTTTATTTATAGATGTAGATGGAGCTATGCCTAAGTCGTGAAGAGGTTTAGGTGTAATAGAATAACATTTGAAGGTAGATCTCGGTGAAGCATTTGAAAACAATGAATCAAAAGATTCGTCATTTACTATACTTTCATTTGTTGAGAAAATTTGTAAACAATGGCATTGGCATGAATTTTATATCATTTTTGACACAAATTCTATTTTTTACAAATTCTTATGCTATAATTGTGAGGATTTTGGTTTCTGATGCAACATATAAATATTTAGAATGTAATGAATTCATCCTCCACAAAAAGTGTACTGAATTTTCAATCGACACGGGCAATCTTAAAATTAATAAAAGGTACATGGTTTCGAAGTGAAAGTACTATTGAGTCTTATGACTTTCCAAGAAAACAAAAGTGTAAGTTTTGTGATAAATTTTCTATAGCTTGCTCGAATTGCCTCTTTCAAAGTCACATTAAATCTAATATTTTTCCAACTATTCTTAGATATGAAGGACCTACACCCATTAGATTTCATGATAATGCCATCTTGGATCAACTTAATATATAAATGCTATAAGTGTAATGAGTTGGAAAATATAGCATCCTATGAATGCTATGATTGTAATTTTGATATTTATATTACTTGTGCTTTGCCTTGATTTGATATGTTCGAAGAAGTGGTGATAGATCCCCTTAGGCTTGTAAATGATGCTAGAAAAATATATGTTGATTCAATATCAATCATAGGTTAGAGTGATTTAAAGTTTATGCTGTATCAACTTAAATGTCGCACAGCCGCAAAGGGATTAGCTTTTTATGGTTTCGATGAGGTCGAAGTTTTGTCAAAGTGGTTAGGCAACTTTTCTTCTCTTAAAACACTTGTAATTAACGATTTTAAGAATATAAAGGTAGTTACAGCCCTTCAAGACCTTTCCCAATTATCTGAATTTGCTGCTTATGATTGACCACTCTTCAAAAAAAGCTACATAAATGAGAGTGGGTCTGAGTAGTTCATGATTTCTCATATCCCACACATCATGATAGATAATGGTAACTTTTAATTTCTATGCTGCTCACATTTTTCTTTTGCATTCTTTTACGTATTAATTTATTAAATTGATTTTAATTGCCTTTTCTTTTTCTTTTGCATGTCTTACAAAGGTATTGCAGGATTTAAGAAAATTACGAGGAGTGGATTGTTTGAGATTGTTATAGTGTGTGAGGTAATCCATTTTAAAGATGGGTTCATCGAGCATCAGCTAGTGTTGTGGAATTTGAGTGAGAAGGGAAGTCTTAGACTAAGACATCATTTCTAGATCTTTTCTGTTATAAGTAAAATCGATTTAATTATTTGTGCATATAAACATCTTATATACATGAACAAATAAAATCAAAACTGAAAATTACTTTCATTAATTGATACTTAATAATTAATTTGATCAAAAATTAAGAGAGTACAATATGTTCCAAATACAACCTTAATTCATGAATCTAAATCCATAAGATATTATTAAATTTTTATGTACATATGTAGAAAGAGCTGAGGCTAAGTCTTGAAGAGGTGTAGGTATAATTAATTATCACACCAGGAAAATTTGGCCTAATAGTTAGCACTCAATTAAAGAATGAAAAGTGAAAATGGAGTCTTTCTTAAAATACTTGGGATAAAAAACTTCAACAAATTTCTGTAAAACTTGTTCTTCTACCTCATATTTATTTTTTGTTGCTAATCTACCTCTCACATCACTCTGTAATTGCACTTTATATATATTGTGATGGGTCTTACTTTAATTTTGAAAAACAGATATTGATAACGATCTTGAAAAATCCTTGATTCGAGCTTAATACCTGCAAAAAAGGGTAAGGACCTATGAAAGTTTACGACTACTCCGACGGTCAAGTTGGTTCTTTAAAATAGAGAAAATTATAGAGAAATCACGAAAAATAGAGAGAGTCCTGTAAAAAGAGGAAAAAATCATCCTTAAATAAATAACCAATTTGGTTATTTGTAGGGTTAAGAATTTGCATATACTTAGGATTCTGAATGCCATAAAGTTTTATATCAAACTAAATTAGCTTTATTATCATAAGAATTTGCATATACTTAGGGTTAAGAATTTGCATATACCAATTTGCAATACAGTATTGTTGGAATATTTTCTTTAAAATGAAAGCTACACATCTTCTGGATATGATGAATCAATGACCTTAGCCAAACATATTCTCAACTTGCTTCATGCATTGCAATTATTTCTACATGATTTGAAGAAATAGCAACCAAAGTTTGCTTTGGAGACCACCATGATATAGTTGTGCTTTTACAAGTAAATAGATAGTCTATTTGTGATCGAGCTTTATGTGGATCAGATAAATATCTTGCATCTGCATAACCAACTAAATGTGATTTAGATTTATTAGAATAAAATAAACCCATATTAATTGTTCTTTAGAGATATCGAAAAACATGCTTAATTCCATTCCAATGTCTTCTTATCGGAGAAGAACTATATCTCACCAATAGATTTACAGCAAATGCTATATCTGGTCTTGTATTAATAGCAAGATACATCAATGCACCTATAGCATTTAAATATGATACTTTAGGACTAAGAAGTTCTTCTTCATTCTCTCGAGGATGAAATGGGTCTTTATTTGCTTTTAGTGATCTTACAACCATTGGGGTACTCAATGGATGTGCTTTGTCCATATAAAATCACTTCAAGATCTTTTAAATGCTCGATCTGCAGGCCAATAAAAAATTTTGTCTTTTCAAGATCTTTCATTCCAAATTCTTTCTTTAAATAATCTATTACTTTTCTAAGCTCTTCAGGAGTTTCAATGATGTTTAAATCATCAACATATGCAGCAATTATAACAAATTCTGATCCTGATCTTTTTATAAATACACATGGACAAATTGAAACATTATTATATCATTCCTTTTACTAATATTCACTAAAATAATTACACCACATTCTTCTTAATTACTTTAATCCATATAATGATTTTTGTAATTTTACTGAACAAATTTCTTGAGAATCTTTATATGCTTCAGACATTTTAAATCCTTCAGGAATTTTCATATGAATTTCACTATCAAGTGAGCCATATAAATAGGTTGTAACAACATCTATTAGACGCATGTCAAGCTTTTCACAAACTGCCATATTAATTAGATATCTAAAAGTAATTGCATCAATTACTGGAGAATATATTTCTTCGTAATTAATGCCAAGTATTTGCAAAAATCCTTGTGCTACCAATCATGTCTTATATCTTACAATTTCATTTTTCTCATTTCGTTTTCACACAAATACCCATTTGTATCTTTAGGTGTTCGGACCACAGGTCCACATATTTTTGAAAGTGAAATCAATTCTGCTTGAATTACGTCTTTCCATTTTGGCCAATCATTTTTATTTCTACATTCTTCAATAGATGTGGGTTCAAGATCCTCATTTTCTTTTAAAATATCAATAACAACATTATATGCAAAAATATTATCGATAACTATATCTTTTCGGTTTCATCTTTTTTACTATGTTGACATAACTTATGAAGATCTCTTCATTATTATTATTTTCAGGTACCTGGACCTCTTTTAGGATTTTATGATTAGTTATGTCTTGAGTCTCTTCAGGAGCGTCCGTCTCTATAATATGACCATCTTGGTTATTTGCTTTTTTATTTTTTTGTGGATTTTTATCTTTGAAACCGACTAGTCTAACATGCTTCAAGCATGGGTTGCTAGTGTTTGTAGTATTAGATTGTCCTACAGGGACATCAATTCGAATAAGAGCATTTTCAGCTAGTATATGAGATTTAGTAACTCTTCTTAAATCAGTGAATGCATCTGACAGTTGATTTGCAATATTTTGCAAATGTTTTATCTTTTGAACTTTCAGTTCACATTATTTTGTTTGAGGATCTAAATGAGATAGTGATAATACATTCCAAGTAACTTATTTTTTCAGCTATTTATTCTTTCCCCCTAATGTTGGGAAAATTGTTTCATCAACATGGCAATTGGTAAATCTTGCCGTAAATAAATCTTCAGTTAGTGGTTTAAGACATTTAATTATTGAAAGAGATTCATACCCAAAATATATTTCTAACCTCCTTTAAGGATCCATCTTTGTGCATTGTGGTAGAGTAATTAGCATATATATTGCACAATCAAAAATTATAAGATGAGTAATATTTGGTTCTTGACCAAAAGCTAATTGTAATGAAGAGAATTTATGATAACTTGTTGGCCTAATACGCACAAGTGTTGTTGCATATAAGACAGCATGCCCCCAAGCAAAAATGGAGATTTTTGTTCTCATAAGTAATGGTCTAGCTATTAATTGGAGGCGTTTAATAAATGATTATGCTAAACCATTAACTACAAAAAAACTGTCAATGAGCGACGCTGCGACGAACAGTCGCTAAAAGGCCAGTCGCGAATATATTAGCGACGAAATTTCAAATCAGTAGCTAATTTAGCGACGAAATTTCCGTCGCTAATTTATATTCATAATTAGTCGCCTGTATTATAATAATAATATTTAGCGACTAATTTTTCCGTCGCTAATTATTATTGTATCAATAACGACAAGTTGCCACTAATAACTCCCATCACTAAATGTTAGGACGAAGTCGCTAAATTTGTCGCTAATTATTTTTGAAATTTTTATTTTTACATACTAGCGACAGATTGTTGTCGCGAATCCGTCGCTATTTTTTGTTGTAGTATTTATTAAATTTCATCCTATACACACTATTGATCACACATACATACACATATATATTTATATATTTATTCCAAAACATAATATATTCCAAAACACATACATAAACTGTGCATTTATTTATGAGAGCAAACACTAATATGTTAGTTTAGTGTTCAATGAATTAAATTTTCAACCTAATATGTTATTAAGCTCAAATACCCTTATTATTACATTTCATCATCTTGATTAGGAGCCCACAATAATTCTTTTATTGAATTTCGGTTACATCATATACTTAAATTAGAACTTATGCTCTTGCTTATTGTACCTATATGCATAAAATATGAGGTACCAACAATCCAATTAAATCTCATGTTGATTCGTTAACCAGTCACTACATAAATTAGTACAACTCAGTTACTACATAAATTACAGTTACAATATCAATAACCTTAACTTATGATTCCTTCAAACATCTTTGTTTCTATCAACAGTTCTTTAGTTACTAAACAACATTACTAACTATATGTACAATTTAACTCATTAATCCATAAACAATTTAACCAAAATAATAAAACCACATCAATTTAACTATAAAATCTATTAATTGCACAATTTAACTCGTTACTTTGATAGACAATTTAATCCTCAATCACGTATGAGCTCAACTATTAAAATTTATGAATCACATTGTAATTAAGCTTTTCAAAAACCACCAATTTACTACACTTAACAAAACTTAGTCTCAAATTTAACAAAATAGAGAAATTAAAACAACAATAACAAATATTCTTTTCATTAAAACTATCAACTTAATTCATTTAAAAGATCAACCATAGTCACTTAATTTAAAAGAAATCAACCCAAATCTTTAATCATAAATTCAACATTTAATTACTAAAAATTATAGAGATAAATTTGGTAGTCACATACCATTCGGTGTCAAATTTCTGAATTTTACCATTCTGTCCATTTTTATGCTCATTGGAGCTTCGCCGGACCGGTGATCGGAGCTTCACCAGCGACGATCTAACACTACCACCTCGTAGATCGGGATCCCCATATTTCATTTCCGATAGTCACGCGCTCTAACACTACCATGGTTAGCCGAAATCTCATAAAAATCGGTGATGACTTCTCCTGTTCGATCTACCAATCGCCGGCGAGTGAAAAGAGGTGGATGGTACCGGAAAGTACCTCTCGCCACCGAGAATCAACCGGTAGAGGTGGTGTAACCATTTGCAGCTGTGACTCGCCAGAACAGAGGAGAGAGAGTTTCAGTTTTACTATAAGAGAAGCGAGAACATGACGCCGTGATCAAAAAATAGGCCAACGATGGGAGTTACCAGTGGTGGCCGAAAAAACGATGGGGATCATCACCATTGATCGGCAATCCAGGCGACGCGACACCACCCCAGCCCCTGCGTTTCTTCTTCCTGCCATTCCTGATCTTCTCTTTTTTTTTTCCTTTTCTTACAATTTATGGCCACACAATGTTAGTCCCTCAATTTCCAGGGACTTAACCGACTTTCCATTTTTTTTGTCACTTATGAGACCCAAAATATCTAGAGTTATTTTGTTTGTATATTATATATATATATATATATATATATTCAATTTGTGGCCACAAAATCTTATAGTCATGATTATTTATTTATTTATTTATTTATCTTATATGTTTACTTTATGATTTATTAAGAAAACATATTTTAATTTAAAATTACTAATTCAAAATTTGAGACAAAAATACTTAGTCCTCCTAATTTTTCGAAAAATTATTTCCCTACATACTTGAATCAAAATATGATTTTACGAATTAGAAAATATTTTCAATCGACTCAAAGTCGGGGCGTTACATTCACATTGTACCAACTCTGTATCAAGATTGATTTTCTCTTTAAACCCTTAATAAAGCATAATTGTTTTCAAAATTCTATTCAACTGATGACCAATTTAGCATATCCCTATTTTTATTTTAGAATATTTGTTAAATTGGAGATAATTTTGTAAATACATTTATATAAAGTTTTTTAATTTTATCCATAAATATATTATGTACACATATTAAGCATAAAAATTAATTCTCATTAAACAAGATAAAGTTTCATTATATTGAAAAATTGAATTGCTATGAACAACATTAATTTGATAATTTTGAAACGAGAATTATTTTTATATTTATTCAGTTTGTTTGGTTTTTGCTGTTTAATTATTTCAGTTTTTTTGATTTTTTTTTGTTAAAAATCAAACAGACCGAACCAACCAAACTTTATACACTTTTATTTATTTTTTTAATATTTTGTATATATCATATATAATAAATAATTAGTTAACTTATTTAGTATATTATGTGAATTAATTATAATCCAAGCATAAATTAATTATTTATATTATTTAATTTATATAATATATATAAATATAACTATAATTATATATAATACATATTTACTTATTATAATTTTTTATATATATTAATTATTGAGAACAAAATTTTTAAATGGGTCTATCTCATGAAAGGTAGTTGAAATTATCTTTTTCAATATTTCATAATGTGACTATATAATAACTATAACAATTACTTTATTATTATTATTATTATTATTATTATTATTATTATTATTATTATTATTATTATTATTATTATTATTATTAAAAATGTAAAATTTTTCAATTAATAAGTTTAGATTTGAGAATAATTGATAAAAAATTATTACAATTTCTAATAATTTAATATTTGATTTAAATTTTATAAAATAAAAAATAAATAACAATTTTTTTATTATTTTAAATAAAATAATAAATTTTATATTACTATTTTATAAATATTTATTTTTATTAATCTTCATTATGCAATTATATAATAATAGTAACAATTAGTTTATTATTATTATTAAAAATTTAAATTTTCTTAATAAATAATTTTAGATTTTGGTATAATTAATAAAAAATTATTATCAACTTATAAAATACTTTATAATTTTCTGTTACAAAATAAAATATTCATTTCATACGGTCTATATTAAAATTACTTGAAACTATACATAAATCATGTGAGTGAAATTTAAAAAAACTATTTTTTAATTTATGTACGACGGATTAGCGACTAAACATTTTTGTCGCTAATTGTATTACTGTAACAAATTACTATTAGCGACAAATAAATTTCCGTCGCTAAACCGTCGCAACAAAGGCAATATATTTTCCCTCCAATATTAGCGACTAAAATGTTCATCGCTAAATTTTCTGGAAATAATTTAATGAATAAAAAATTATAAAATTTAGCGACGGAGATATTCGTCGCTAATTCCATCGCAAAACATAGAGCGTATACTTTTCGCCAATAATTAGCGACTGTTTATTCATTCCGTCGCTATTTCGTCACAAAAAAATAGAAAATATCTGCCCACGACAGAATGTAAAAAAGTCGCAAATCCGTCACAAAATTTGCAACGAAAATAAGGCCGTCTCTAATTGACAGTTTTTTTGTAATGATTTTGTGTATGAATATGTGCAACAGGCCTTTTAATTGTTATTCCAATTGACATGCAATAATTATTAAAATCCTGAGACATAAATTCACCAGCATTATCAAGACGAATTGACTTGATTATATAATCTGAAAACTGTGCTCATAATTGAATTATTTGAGCAAGCAATCTTACAAATGCTAGGTTGCAAGTTGATAATAAACACACATTTGATAATCTTGCAGATGCATCAATTAATACTACAAAATACTTAAATGGTCCACATGGTGGATGAATGGACCCACAAATATCACCCTGAATACGTTCTAGAATGCAGGGGGTTCGGTTCCAATTTTAGCTGGTGATGCTCTAATAATTAATTTTCATTGAGAGCAAGCAACACATGAGAATTCTTTGAATTGGAGATGGCCTAACCGGTCATGCCAAACTATGAATATTTTTGGATCAGTAAACTTTTGGTTTACTGTAGCATATGTTTCAATTGTATTAATTTTTATACAATATAAGCCAGAAGAGAATGTCTGCAATCTTTCTAAAACACATTTATTACCTGATGCATTATTTGTAATATACAAATATTCAATATCGTTCTCATTTTCGGTCTCAACATGATATCCATTGGAACGAATATCTTTAAAACTTAACAAATTTTTTCGAAATTTGGAAGAAAATAATGCATCATTTATGGTAAGTTTTGTTCCTTCAGGTAATAATATAGTAGCTCTTCCAAAACCTTCAATTAACTTTGTATTATTCGATATAGTATTAACACTAACATCTTTCAATATTAAATGATAGAAATATTTTCTTATT
The DNA here is from genome assembly GCA_037975025.1 of Excoecaria agallocha. Lineage (NCBI taxonomy): Eukaryota > Viridiplantae > Streptophyta > Magnoliopsida > Malpighiales > Euphorbiaceae > Excoecaria > Excoecaria agallocha. The sequence goes on from CM075815.1 coordinate 45,339,344, forward strand.
TTTTATTATGGTATATGTTGTAGCACTATCAACAAGACAAACATCTTCATTATTGAGTATGGGTCCAATTAAAAAATGTGAAATATCCATTCCTTCATTGAAAATAAATGAAAAAAAAACATATAATCAGATATGGCAAATATTTAAATATATATATAACTACTATAATAAGGGAAAAAAACTTAAATAAAATAACAAACACAACATTGAAATATAGAAATAAGATAATAATTTCAAACTTTCTTATCTTTTATTTTCTTCATTATTTTTCATGACTTTTGAAAAAAATCTGAAGCATCAAATGAGTAATATCCGCAAAGTCTCCAAAACCATCATCATCATTATATGCCAAATTTGCCTCAACATCATCATTCTGGTCAACTGAATTTGTTTCCACATTTTTTCCTTTTCTTTTAATGGATGCTTGATAAAGTTTAACAAGATGATCAGTCGTACGACAGGTACAAGACCAATGCCCTTTCATTCCACATCGATAACATGAATTTTCTTTAGTTTTTGAAGCGCTATTGTGGTCGACCTTATTTTTTCCTTTTTCCCTATTATTGTTCCACTTCAGGAGGTGGGAAAAATTATTGTCATTATTGCCACTATAATGACAATAATTGTTTCGTCCTCATCCTTGTCCTCTTCCTCTACCACGAATATGACCATGACTACGATCATGGCTATGATCGTGTATTGCTACATTCACTTTAGGGAAAGGAGCAGATCCAGTAGGACAAGTCTCATGATTTTCATTAATAGCTTATTATTTTGTTCAGCTACAAGTAAGCATGAGATTAATTCAGAATGCTTTTTGAAACCTTTTTCTCTATATTATTGTTGTAGGAGCACATTTGAAACATGAAAAGTTGAAAATGTTTTCTCTAATATATAAGTCCTTATCGGTAATCTTTTTATCACATAACTTTAACTAAGAACTAATTCTAAAAACAGCAAAATTATATTCACTTACGATTTTAAAATCTTGAAATCGTAAGTGCATCCATTCATTACGAGCTTTAGACAATATTACCGTTCGTTGGTGGTCATATTGCTCTTTTATATTATTCCACAATTCAAGTGGATATTTCACTGTTAGATATTCAGCTTTTAACTCTTCATGCAGATGATGATAAAGAAATATCATTGTCCTTACTTTGTCGTGGTTTGATGCTTCATTTCCAACTAAAATTGTATTTCCAAGTCCTTTAGCATCAAGATGAATTTTAGCATTGAGAACTCGTGGCAAGTAGTTTTTGCTAGTTATGTCAAGGGCCACAAACTCAAGTTTAGTAATATTTGACATAATAGAAGTTGGAAAGAAATAAAGAAAAACATTTTACTATGAATAATAAAGCGAACTCGTGCTGATAACGTGTTATAAAATATGAAAACTATATGAAATATTATAAAAACAGATTATAAGAATAAAGACAATACAATGACTTTAGAGAAAAATGGAAAGAAAGTAAGTATTATCTTATTATCTTTACTTATGTGTATTTCATAGAAGAAGCCTGTATTTATGGACTTATGGATATAGGTTACATAAGTAGACATCAATACATAAGTTAAAAAGTAAATACACGAATTACAAATAATTAATAAGTTGGGAGTTTTAAGTTATAAAATAGGAGTTTAAACTTGATTTATGGACATTCATAATATATTAATGTTCGACAGTTAGTTTGTCGAGGTGGACAAACTTTTTTATTGTTACTTTTAAAGGACTTTATATATCAATTATCCCTTTCCCATCTTATATCTAGGGTGTCAATAAGTAAAATTTTAAATTCAATTAATTAAAATCTATTTCTGAAAAATTTTCATTTAAATTAATCCATTAAAACGGATTAACCGTTAACTAGTTATCGTGAAAATCAATTAGGTTAACCTAATATTATTGGTTAACCATTAATAAAAAAATTAAGATAAAAATGCAATAAAAGAATGCCTTCTAAGGCAATGTTATTAAAACCGGATCGGATAAAGAACCGACGAGGTTGGAGGTTCGTGATTCGATCGGTTCAACCGGGTTCAATCGAGTTTTTTTTTATTTTTAAAATATTATAAATTATTATAATTTTATAAATACTATTGTATAAAAATTAAAAAAATATCCATCAAACATTAATATATGTCACAAATATCCTAATAATAAGTTACAAAACATAATTTTAATTTTATTATTACAAGTAATTAATTATGAATTTTTGAATATTATATATTAGAAACATAAAAATACAATCATATTATGAAAAAAATTTCCTTTTTAGATGGAGTACTAATGAAGTAAACACAGAAAATATTAACCTTGCATATATGAGTATAATTATATTTAATTACAATAAATTCAAATAGATAATAAGTATATTAAATTATTAAGTGACATCTTTAGAATTTAAAATACTAATTTTTTCTAAGAAATAAATTATGAAAATTTCATATATATATATATATATATAATTACAATGAAACAAATAGATAATAAGTATATTAAATTATTATGTGATATCTTAAACTTTAAAATACTAGTTTTTTCAAATAAATAAATAATAAAAATTTAATATACATATATATACACACACATATATTTGATTACAATGAACCAAATATATAATAAATATATTAAATTATTAAGTGACATATTTAAAATTTAAAATACTAATTTTTTCAAATAAATAAATAATGAAAAATAAATATATATATATATATATATGGGGTGAAAAATACAAAAAAATATAATTTTTTGCAATTTTCAGCCAAAAATTCGGTTTTGTCCAGTTTCTCGATTTTTCGGTTCATCCTGATTTTTTCCGGTCCAATCCGGTTTTGTGCAGTTGAATCAATCGATTGACGTATCAGTTTGCAATTAAATCGGTTCAACCGGTCGGTCCGATTTTAATAACTATGTTCCAAGGTAATAAAGATTCCACACGAATAAAATATAATTTGTTAAATGTAATTTCAACATAATTCTCAAAAATATCTCATTGTCTCTTGATTTTTCAATAACAAAAATTAACATCTTCTTAGTCATTAATATTGAGAAGGGATCTTCACTCACTACACATTTATATGACTTTGAGTTTAAATTAATAACTAATTAAAATCTAAATATAAGTACAACATATTATTTTTCTGTTTGGATTTGGTTTGGCTTTCGGTCAAACTGACGGAAACAAGCAAATGTATCTCCCGCTTTTTTGTTTCTGCTGAAAAAGCTTTATCCATAGAAATCGATCAGTCATTACCTTAATCCACACATTTTACAATGCACCCGCACCCCCTTTCTCTAACCGATATTTGCTGGTCGCACTCATTCTCCTCGCTACCCACTACCTGTTCGAATAAAATCCTCAAAGAACCCAGCTTTCACCTAGACCCACCAGTTTTTGTTATTCGGTCATCGAAATTGAGCACCGACCTCACCCCGTTGGGCCCGCAGAAGCAACCCAAGAAGGAATTGTCGAGGATTCTGAGAACGGATGCTGCTATAAAGGCTATAGAGCAAAAAGCGAACTCCAAGAAGTATAATAGCCTTTGGCCTAAGGCTGTTTTGGACGCTCTTGATGATGCAATAGAGGAGAAGCGCTGGAAATCTGCTCTTAAGGTTGTGTTTCTTTGCTTAACCTTTTTACGATTTTGTTAATGATATTATCCTCCATTCCAGATATGTATATTATCGAGTTTCTTTTTCCCTTAAAATTATGGTTAACTTAGGATAAGTTGTGATTATTTAGTAGGTTAGGTCTGGTCTGGATTATACTTTTTTTTCCCTTCGTGTTTCATATTAGGTTCCAATTCAGATAATTTAATGTCGTCATATGTTTGCTTTCAAGGGTTATAGGATTATTATTAAATTGTTTTGGTGGATTTATTTGTTTCTGATTATGATCAATCGTATAAAAACATGCTTGATCTTCTGGTTCTCTTTTGATTGCCGAGTAATTTCTACAGTGATTAGACCATTAAACTGGAGTAAGTGGAAAACTGAACTTATAATAATATGATCACTTTTACAATCCATATTTCAACCAGAAGAAAACCAACTTTTGAAAGACGATTCTCTACTTATTTGCTTCATTTGCAATTTTTTGCAAATCCTGAAAGGTTTGCAAATGCCATATTGTTGATGAATTATAACTTGTTTGCTCGTGTTCTGCAGTATTCGAGTCTCTAACTGCTTCTGAAATGACAATGTTTGTCTCATATTAGATTTTTGAGCTACTCCGAAAGCAGCAATGGTATGAACCAAGATGCCGAACTTACACAAAATTGTTGATGATGCTCGGCAAGTGCAGGCAACCTGATGAGGCCAGTTTGCTATTTGAGGTCATGCTGTCTGAAGGACTCCAGCCTACTATTGATGTTTACACTGCTCTTATAAGTGCATATGGAGAAAGTGGCCAGCTTGACAAGGCATTTTCAACTCTTGACGACATGAAATCGGTTACTGAGTGCAAACCAGATGTATATATATATTCTGTTCTTATAAATTTTTGCACTAAGCTCCATCGTTTTGAGCTGATTGGAAGAATTTTTGCTGAGATGTCATACGTGGGAGTTGAATGCAGCACCGTCACATTCAATACTATAATCAATGGATATGGTAAAGCTAAATTGTTTAAAGAAATGGAGAACAAATTGACAGATATGATTGAAAGTGGCAGCTCTGCTCCAGATCTTTTCACTTTAAATTCGGTCATCGGAGCCTATGGGAACAGTGGACGAATTGAAAAGATGGAGAAGTGGTACGACGAGTTTCAGCTAATGGGAATAAATCCAGACATAAAAACATTTAATATCCTCTTAAAATCATATGGAAAAGCAGGCATGTATGAGAAGACGAAGGCTGTTATGGAATTTATGAAGAAAAGATTCTTCTCTCCAACCATTGTAACCTATAACACTATTATTGAGACCTTTGGAAGGGCCGGTGAAATTGAGCAGATGGATGAATGCTTCAAAGATATGAAGCATCAGGGAATGAGGCCTAATGCTGTCACCTACTGTTCTCTTGTTAGTGCTTACAGCAAAGCTGGGCTTATAGAGAAAGTTGATTCAATTTTGAGACAAGTAGAGAACTCTGATGTAGTTCTTGACACCCCTTTCTTTAACTGCATCATTAATGCCTATGGTCAGGCTGGTGATATGGAAAAGATGGCCGACTTATTTTTGGCAATGGAAGAAAGAAAGTGCAAGCCTGACAATATCACCTTCGCAACCATGATCCAAGCCTACACAGCCCAAGGAATGATTGAGGCTGCTGAAAATTTGAAACATAAGATGATTTCACCAAAGGAAATTTCAGGTATCTTGTGCGTTCTAATTGTATAATTTGTTTGTTTCTGAGAATCTCCTTCCAACTAGTTAGTATTTAAAATCTTGCTATTCTTTCCTTTCTTGTCTTTTTTATTTTATTTTTTTTCTCAATACCACCAACCCTAACATGTTTGCTGCTCAAGTGCCCATCATATGCACTGGAAGTATAATCTATTGTTTTTGCTGAGATCCTTATATGGGGTTTCTAAATATTTGCCCTCGCTTCCCCAGTCAGTTGTTAGGCTTCAATGACGAATATATTCTCAGACTGTATGTAAGACTCATGGATACATCTTACCATATTTTTTTGTCTACTCAGGATCAAGGATGATCGAAGCCCAGCATGTGGTTATTAATGATTGTGAAAGCTAACCTTCAAAAATGTCGGAATTTAAATGGTTGAGGTGGAACTGAAAGAAATTTCTTGTCATTGTGTCTACAATAGGTAACTATTGAGGTTATTCTCATATTGTTGTCTTATTACTTGCAGTATTAATGTTCTGAAAATTATTATATTAACATGCCAATAAAATAAAACTACGAGAACTAAATGGAAGCAATGAAGAAAAAAAAATTAGAAACAGGGTTGTGGCATGTAATACTTACTGGATTAGTGATTTACTGGTTGAGTGCCTCCTTCATAGTACAGGAGGAAATGTTTTAAATTTGGACTCTGAAAGGCCTCTCTGATTAAGCCATTAAGGTCATGTTTGGTTCGGTGTACTAAACACAGGACTGTATAATATAATACAATATAATCCTAAATACTGTATTTGGTTGTTTTCTTAAAAAATTAATACAAGGATTAAATAATACAGAGTCATATATTTTATCTCCCGTACACAGGACAAAATAATACACCATTATCCCTTGAATTTATATAATACGGTAAACATTGTATTATGTTGACCTTAATTCTGACCTTCCCTCTGCCTGCCGTCTCTCTCTCTCTCCCTCTCCTCTCCGACACCGGCACCTCCCCTCTCCTTCAACCTCTCTGTTTTTTACCAAGTCTTTGTCTTCTTCAAACCCAAATTCTCTCTATCAAAATGTCTGAAGGTGGCATCATTGTCCTCGACGGAACCCATCTGCGATCCCTCAATCTTTCCTTGCCGGACTCAGCCTCCACACTTGCTGGAGCCCAACTTCTTGATTTCACCCATTCCAAACTTCAAAGTCCCTTTTTGGCCTCACATTGCCCCAATATCTCAAGTCTTCCGCTCTCCTGTGTATCAATCTTGTTTATGACGTCACTTTCCGGGATACAGAGCTCACAAGAGATGAAGCTTCAACTAAGCTCAGTGAATATCTCATTGCCATCGCTGATGAACTTAAAGGTACAATTTTTATGCTTATATACGAATCAAGTAATCTTTCTGGTTTTGTCATTTTGAGAAATTGATGCGATTTTGGTTTTTGATTATTGTTTTTAGCCAATCCATTAGTGGTTTCGATTTAGGATGGGAATACTCTGCTGCTGTTGATGGAGGACGAAGATGATTTTGCTATTGTTACAAGATTAGCTGTAAATTAGCTATAATATTTTGTTTCCTTTTATTTTATTTTCTTGTACAGAATAGGAAGTTTCCTAGTTAGGGTTTCTATACTTGTATATATTCTGTATTCTTCCTTCATTTGAATATACAGAAAATCATTCTTCAATCTCTTGTTTTACATGGTATCAGAGCCTTCTAGGCTTGATTTGGGGTATTTTCTGGTTTCTTTTGGGTTGGGTAACTTGTTCCAACCGTTGGGTTATAGCTAGGGTTACTGTTTGGGTTGGGTACCCATTTTCCAGTGACCTGTTTGTCTCACCGCCGGCATCAGAAGAAGCGCAAGGAGATTTTTGGCCAGTACCCAAAATCCAGTGTCCTTCCGACCGGCGAGTGGCCCTCACGCGCCGCCACAAGTTCACGCTCTTCCCTCACGCGCCGGCGCGTGACCTGACCTCCGGTCTTCCGATTTCGTCTCCGGCGTCGCCTGAAGATTTTCGGTCAGATCCTGGTACTGTCTTGGCTTGATTTTCTCTTCTGTTGGTACTTTTGTCTCCCATAAGGTGTCGTTCTTCTCTGTATGTGTTATTCAATCTGTTAAGAATTTTGTTGGCTGTTTGGATTGTGTTTTTGGCTGGGTGTTCTAAGTTTATATTGGCTGCTTTGATTGTTTTTTATTTTGTGCGGGTATTATGGCTGATAACAAAGGAGGAGTGAGGGAAACTGTTAGTAGGTTATTGCATGCTGATAATGCCTCATCTAGTCAGCTCAATAGTGCTTTTGTTGTCAGAGAAAGTGGAGCTGATAATGGTAAAAGAAATCTGTCGAAAGAGGGAAATAGATATAATGATAATCGGAATACTGATGTTGTTTGCTATTATTATAAAGAACCAGGTCATACAAAGCGCTACTGCAAGAAATTGCAGAATCGCAATCAGAGGTCACGAGTTGCTAATGTTGCGACTTTTGGTTCATCATCTGAGCATTATGTCACTATATCTGTCGAAGAGTATGCCAAGTACCAAGAATTGTGAAAGGGATCTTCAACTTCTGTTACTACTGAAGCAGGTAACACATGTCTTATCTCCTCTAGCAACAATTGGGTCATTGATTCTGGTGTCACAAATCATATGACAGGTAATTCTGATACTTTCTCTGATTTTCGATCCCATAAAATCCCTTTGCCTGTTACTATTGCTGATGAGACATCATACAACATTGTGGGGTCTGGCACTATCAAACCTACGTCTTCTATTACTTTACTCTCTGTTCTAAATCTGCCTAACCTAGCTTTTAATTTGATATCTGTGAGTAAACTTACCAAATAACTAAATTGTTGTCTCTTTTTTTCCTGATCATTGTCTTTTTCAGGATCTTATGACGAAGCAGATTTTTGGTAAGGGACATGTATCTGGTGGTCTATACATTCTGGATTCTTGGGTACCACGATCTGTTGCTTGTTCCAGTGTAGTGTCTCCTTTTGAAGCACATTGTCGATTGGGGCATCCTTTTCTACCTATGTTAAAGAAGTTATGTCCGCAGTTTTATGCTGTATCTTCTTTGGATTGTGAGTCTTGTCATTTTGCTAAACATCATCGTAGCTCGTCTGGTCCTAGAATTAATAAACGAGCTGAGTTTTCTTTTCAACTTATTCATTCGGATGTTTGGGGTCCTTGTCCTGTTATGTCCAAAACTGGATACAGATACTTTGTTACTTTTGTGGATGATTTTTTTCGTATGACTTGGATTTATTTTATGAAGAATCGTTCTGAAGTTTTTTCTTATTTTCTGCCTTTTGTGCTGAAGTTAAAACCCAATTTAATGCTTCTGTGAATATATTGCGAAATGATAATGTTAAGGAATATATGTCAGATTCTTTTCAGCGGTATATGTCTCAACAGGATAACCTTCACCAATCCTCTTGTGTTGATACTCCTCAAAATGGAGTTGCTGAAAGAAAGAACAGACATTTACTTGAGACAGTTAGAGTTTTATTGTTTCAAATGAATGTTCCTAAGTGTTTTTGGGTCGATGCTATTTCTACAGCTTGTTTTCTGATCAATCGGATGCTCTCTACGGTGTTAAATGGTGATATCCCTTATAATGTGTTGTTTCCAAATAAAATACTGTTTCCACTGGAACCTCGGATTTTTGGCAGTATTTGTTATGTTAGAGATGTTCGTCCTCATGTTACCAAACTCGATCCTAAAGCATTGAAGTGTGTGTTCTTAGGATACTCGCGTCTCCAAAAGGGATATAGATGTTACTCTCCTGATCTGAAGCGACATTTGGTCTCCGCTGATGTGGTATTCTCAGAAGCTAAACCCTTCTTTTCATCTCCATCCAATCTTCCAAGTCAGGGGGAGGAAGATGAGTGGTTCATTTATAAGGTGACATCTTTCCGAGAATCAACTGATGTGTCTACTGCATCTTTTTGTACTGAGCAGTTAGCAAGTGATGATCCTTTAACATCAACAAGACCATAGATTGTTCAGGTCTACTCTAGAAGAAGAGACACTAATGATACATGTCTCGTACCAGCAACTTCGTCATTTGATCCTGCTCCTACTGATCCAGATCTTCCCATTGCTTTTCGTAAAAGTACACGTAATTGTAAATCCACTTATTCCATTGTTAATTTTGTTTCCTATGATCACCTGTCTCCCTCGACATGTTCTTTAATTGCATCTTTAGATTCTATATCTATCCCCAAGACAGTTAAAGACGCTTTAAGTCATCCTGAATGGTATGATGCTATGATTGAGCAGATGAATGCCTTGGATTCAAATCATACTTGGGAGTTTGTGCATTTACTTGAGGGAAAGAAGGCCGTGGGTTGCAAATGGGTCTTTACAGTCAAAGTTAATCCAGATGGTTCTATGGCTCTACTGAAAGCTCGACTTGTTGCTAAAGGATATGCACAGACTTATGGGGTGGATTATTCTGATACTTTCTCTCCATTTGCCAAATTGAGTTCTGTTCATCTTTTCATTTCTTTGGCAGCTTCTCATCATTGGCCCTTGCATCAACTGGACATCAAAAATGCTTTCCTTCATGGCGATCTTCAGGAAGAAGTCTATATGGAGCAACCACCTGGTTTTGTTGCTCAGGGGGAGTATGGAAAAGTTTGTCGTCTGAAGAAGTCTTTGTATGGATTGAAGCAGAGTCCTCGTGCCTGGTTTGGTAAATTCAGTAAAGTTGTCCAAGAGTTTAGGCTAAAGAAGAGTCAGTGCGATCATTCTGTTTTTTATAGACAATCCGAAAATGGCATAATTCTTCTTGTGGTTTATGTTGATGATATTGTGATTACAGGGAGTGATTCTGCAGGTATCTTTTCACTAAAGTCTTTCTTGCATGGTAGATTTCATACTAAAGACTTCGGTCAGTTGAAATATTTCTTGGGAGTGGAAGTGACAAGAAGTAAAAAAGGAATTCTTTTATCCCAAAGAAAATATGTTCTTGACTTGCTTGCGGAAACTGGAAAGTTAGGAGCTAAGCCATGCAAGACTCCTATGGTTCCCAATATACAACTTGCAAAAGATGATGGTGATTCTTTTGCTGATCCAGAGAGATACCGAAGGTTAGTTGGAAAATTGAATTATCTCACTGTAACTCGTCTAGATATTACATTTGCAGTAAGCATTGTCAGTCAATTTATGGCTGCTCCTACGATTAAACATTGGGAAGCTCTAGAGCATATCTTATGTTATTTAAAAGGGGCTTCTGGACTGGGTATACTGTACAGTGATCATGGGCATGCTCACATTGAGTGCTTTACAGATGCTGATTGGGCAGGTTCTAAGATTGATAGAATATCAACAACAGGCTATTGTATCTTTGTTGGAGGAAATTTAGTGTCCTGGCGAAGTAAGAAGCAAACTGTAGTATCCAGATCTAGTGTAGAATCCGAATACAGAGCTATGTCACAGTCTGCATGTGAAATTTTGTGGATCCATCATTTGCTTGATGAAATTGATATGAATCCCTCGTCTCCAGCGAAACTTTGGTGTGATAATCAAGCTGCTCTTCATATTGCTTTTAATTCAGTATATCATGAACGGACCAAGCATATTGAAGTTGATTGTCACTTTATTCGTGAGATGATTCAAGATAACGTTATCTCAACAGGATATGTGAAGACAGGAGAACAGTTGGGCGATTTGTTTACAAAAGCCTTAAATGGCTCTCGAGTTGATTATTTGTGTAACAAGCTGGGCATGATTAATATCTATGCTCCAGCTTGAGGGGGAGTGTTACAAGATTAACTGTAAATTAACTATAATATTCTGTTTCCTTTTATTTTATTTTCTTGTACAGAATAGGAAGTTTCCTAGTTAGGGTTTCTACACTTGTATATATTTTGTATTCTTCTTTCATTTGAATATACAGAAAATCATTCTCCAATCTCTTGTTTTACAGCTATGTTAGCTGAGAATCTATTCACTGATTTGGATACAGAGGATAAAGGAAAGATCAGCAAAGACGAGATAAGGAATGCACTTGTTTATATGGGAGTTGAAATGGGTGTACCTCCTCTTCAAGGTTCGATTTTTTCCCCATTTGATTTTTGCTTGTACTTTTTCAGGATCCTCTTGAATTTGTAGCCTTTTGAATTGTTATTGTTTCTTTTCCTCATAAATTGCAACAATAGCTACTTAAATTTAATGTGTACTTGGGATACAAAGAATATATCTTTTAGTCGCATTCCTTAGTGCATAGCTACTAGCGTACTAGCCATGCTTGCTTCTTTGATTCCTAAAAGGTTTGGTTTTCCTTGCGATTTTTTTCCTTTACTTTGGCCATTTATGTTTCCTTGGCCTAAGGCTTGAAGAGTGAACTTGTTATGGATTCCCTTCTCGGATCCAACCTCTACTTTTTGCTATAGCAGAGTTTAAAGGTGTCTAGTTATATTGCATTTATGTAGAATAGGCTCGAATCCATTAGAATTGATAAACGTGAGATGTGATGAACAGAACTTCCTATGCTAAATAACATCTTCAAGAATTTTTCATAGATTAAGAAGTTTGCAAACAATGTCCAAGGTGTACAAAAGTTTATCTCAAGTATGAAACAACCCATTTATGTACTTTGTTTAAAAGAATAATCCATTCACTTAGACCATTAACTATATGAGTGTTTTAGTTTGGCCAAAACAATGGGGAAAAAAATGTGCTCCCCTTGGTTATTCTATGACCCTGTGTGGATTTGAGTTGGCCATAAAGTCCGTTTCAAGCATAAGATGGTGTAGTTCTAAATATGCTGACCACTAAAGATTGGATGCTAAGTTATAGAAATTTTACCTCTTCAATATTTTTTGCTCAAGCTCTTTGTTTATTTTAAGTTATAGCAAGTTGGGAGCAATAATTAATTATATAGTTTTCGAAAATTTCGAATTCCAATTTTCAAATTTTTTTAATTTTTTATAAGAAATTGATAAATGGGAAAAGGATATCCTATCCTGGAAGATGTATGGCACTTGAACTAAAGGGCTGGAGTTGGTTACTTTCAGGTTCTTTCTGAGATTAAACCATACATAGCAGGGACTGGAGGTGGAGTGCTTGCACGTGTTCAAATTGAAGATTATGTCGTCAAGGTTCGCCTGAAAAGGCCAGCAGCAGAAGTTATGACTGTTCATGTTGCTGTGGTGCAAAAATTGAGATATAAGATACCTACCATTGTAGTTGTCCAACTGATCGATAGACTGATATGTAGGAACAATGAGAAGCTTAATGAGTTAATGTCTTGTAAAGGGAGAAGCATTTATGTATATTGCTATTGCTATTGTATATTAGTGCACTGCTACTTCTTATGGTCCCCCTTATAATGACGAAGTTTATTTATTTTGATTTGTTATTAAACAATGTATAAAATTATTAATAACAGCACATTTCTTAATATATTTCAGGTATATAATTAAATGCTATTGATTAAGTTCTTTATTTAATTGTTAATTTATCTATTAATATATATTTGTATTTCAAGAAATTTGTGCCTTTTTTAAAAAAAATTGATTAATGTACACAAAATTATAATTTATAGTTAGCACTTTTGCCTAAAAAGGTAACATTAAAAATAATTTAATTTTATATAATTTTTTATTTTTAAAAAAATAATACAATATGATATAATGTACCAAATATAGTATAAAATAATACAAGCTAATACAATTTTATATCAAATTTTGTATAATATAATACAGATTAATACTGTACAGACTAATATAATACAAGCTACTATACAGATTAATATTATACAGACTAATACAATACAGTGAACTAAACGTAGCCTAAAAATCTTAGTTGTGCCACTACTAAAAAGGGAAGTCATGTAATGCAACATCTAATCCTTATGTCTTAGAAAAAATTGCTTGTATTAGTGTTTTGTTTTTATTTTTTATTTTTAGTATTATATAACTATTAAACTGAAATTCAATAATATGGCAAGATTAATTGAAAAAGTATTTTCCAATACTTTATCATGCCAGTCAAAAAAATAAAAAAAAAAAACCCATGCAAGCAAAGCCTTCTTTGTAACAGCAATCCTTCCAGCTTCTGAAGTTCTGATTTTTTGGATTGGCATGCAAATTCAGTTCAATTCTTTTGTTTCTTCTTAGTTTGGAATCGGATTTGCTTGATTCTGCATTCTTGTATTTGTAACTGGGAGAGATTTACTTCTTCAGGCAGCCCGTGCTCAATGTCAAAACTTAACCCATTTTACCAAGTACAATAAGCAGTCTTGATTTTGCGGACACTCATTGTATTCCTCAATTTAAACTGCATCCTGTACATTTGAGAAGCTGCTGCTGTCTTTAGCTGAGAGGACATTGAGAATTCAATACTTGGACCTTGTTCACTTTGTCAGACAGGAGTTCTCTAAGGGAACCGTTGGTGCATTGTTATTCTCTGACATGCATAAGATGGAACAGTAACTATATAACTGGGGCTCCAGTTGGGACTCTCTTAACATTCTCACATGTGAATTAGCTGCCTCCACAGCTGTGAGACACTCGTAATAACATCCTGGGTTGACATTGAAATGAGCCGAGCCAGGTTTGTGATCTCTAATTCTTTTGTTACAGAGAAATGGAAATAATAAAAAGGAATATTCTAGATGCTTAAATTAACATCTAAACTTGTTGAAAAATTCTATTGGCCATGTACTTAAAGTTGAATCTATCATACACTGAGCTTGTAAATTTAGTAACTTCTGAACATGTTTATCCAAAAAAATGTAACATGGCACCCTAATGCATAAAAATGTCAAGAGAGTTGCTAAATTTACAAGTTTTGGAATATAAAAGGTTCAACTTGAAATGGAAAGTTAAACAAACTTTTATTGATAAATTTTAATCAAATAATAACGTTGATCGTCAAAAATTTTATATTTTTATAATTAGCCGATATGAAATGTTTAACATTCTAGTGGTTCGATATCATAGGTGGAAAATTTGAAGCATGAAGTTTGCAGTATTAAGTATCTGTTAGTGGTTCAATATCATAGGACTAGTGCCTCCGGTATCATGTGAAGAAAATGAATTTACGTATAAACCGGTTTTTAGATTTTGTATTTAGGGCTGTGAGAGATTTTGTATTTACAGACCTTACTAACTATTTAAGTAATCTATATGTTCCTATGGTCTGGTCCTAACTATGAGCTAAGTCCTACGGCAAAGCAACACATTTAAGTAATATATATATATATATATATATATATATATATATATATATATATATATATATATATATTTGAGCTAAACCGGTGAAGTCCTTCAGAAGTGGATCCGCCTTTGCCTTAAATTATATGCAAACAATAAAAAATTGGTATTGGCAATTGAAAACGAATTCAAATTATTCCGATTTTTCATTCATATCATATTTTTAAAGTTTTTCAATGTTATTTTTAATTATGCAGTTTGTAGATAATTTGCACAATACATCACTCGTTAATTTCATACTTTGTAACATTAAAGTCATACGATTTACTCCCTCTGTTATTCTTTATGTGTTACTTTTGAACAAAATTCAAATTTCATTTATCTGTCGTTTTTACATTTTTAGTATAATTTAATTTTCTTTTTCAATAAAAATTAATTTGTTTATAGCTAATTAAATCTGATAATTTAGTTAAAATCACACAATTTAATATTAAATTTAGGGTTAATCAATATTTTTTAATTTTTATGAAAATAAAGGGAGTAATAATTTGTAACATTAAAAACACCTATTTTCAGATATTGTATCTAAAGATTTTTATTGATATGTTCTTATCGGTTCCTACATAATAGTTGATTGAGATAGTTTGATAGTTTCTTTTAATTTTTTTTTTACATAATTATAGTCTAGTTAGCATTTTATTTCTTCCATTTCTTATAACAACAAAAATGTAAGGCAATTCAATTAACATTTCTCGGCCAATTGATTGAAAATAAGAGAAAGCAAATTGATAACACCCTAAAAACCAAAACCAGTAGCCCAATATCACGAAAAGAGGTCCAAGAAGAAGCTCACTAAGATTCCTCCAATTAAGAAAGAAAATCCTACAATCGAGGTTGTCCGATTGGATTGGACGTCTCACTGACAATGTCTGATACACGTCACTGTCCAATCACTGCTGCCTATAGAAATAGGTCATGCTTATCATGGAATAGGGATACTGTTGCACACACTGCTCAAAGCTCTCCCAAACTATAAATAACAGGTTCCACTCCTAGAAGGCCAACCCTTCTAACTCTCTCTTATAAATTAACTCCATTATCTTCTCCTATCCCGATAGCTAACTTGAGCGTCAGAGTGCTGAAGTCCAGGTACATCGGGCTAAGTATTGTTGCAAGTTTCTCATTTGAAGGACCCGATCGAAACTGATCCCTTATTTCTCCAACCTGCCTCATCTAACATAAAGTAGAGGCATCCCCCTCAATGAAATTTTGTGATTTATCATTTGGTACTTTCGTTGAGAGTCGACAGCTGAGCAGGATGGTTCGAGTTTTACAGCTCGCAAGCAACATATAGACTCACCGTCTAAATGCAAGGACGCGGACGCAAGGTTTCCATGAAAGTCTTTGAGACTACATGAGAAATCTTCAAACTGCAAAGACGCGAGATTTTCATGAAAGTCTTTGAGACTACATGAGAAATCGTCAAACTGCAAAGATGCGATATTTCCATGAAAGTGTTCGAGACTGCTTGAGAAATCGTCAAGTGGCAAGGGCGCACAGACTTTATGGAGGTCTCGTAGAGCGTGCAGACACTTAGATGAGTAAGAATGGAGTACTAAGACTAAAAGAAGGTGAAAAACCAGGTGTTAAGACTAAAAGGAGGCAAAGCATCCCTTATTCGGTCAAATGCACAAAGGGAATGTGAGACTCTCCGAACTAGCATACTAGTAAACACTTTGGGAAGAGGAAAACAATCAGCCTCCCTCTATGTCCCCAAGAGAATTAGGAAGAACCCGACACCAGAGCTAAAAGACTGCTCGGGAAATGCCTCTCCCTTTACAATCCCACCAAGTACAAAAGGTACTGAGAAGAGGAAGTCAGATTGGAGAAAGGAGACCCCGAAGGAAAAGCAGTATCGGCGTTATGCCCTATGGACGAAGACAACTAGAGTAAAGCCAGCTCTAAAAAGGAGAAAAAGATATGAAGAAGCACACCTCCCCTTTTGACGACCTAAAAAGGGTGAGAATAAGACCCAAATAAGTCGTACAGGAAAAGCGATCAAGGTGAAGAAGGCCTTAAAAGGACATCTCATTTCCAAGAAAAGAATGCAAAGATAACAAAATCATGTGAAAGATCGACGAAAACATGTAAATATCCCGATCGAAAGATAGAAGAAAAAATGTAAATATCCCGATAGAAAAAATCTACGAAAACATGTAAATATCCCGATCAAAAAAATCTACGAAAACATGTGATATCCCAATTGACAGATCAATGAAACTATCACTACGCATTAATGTAATGAGCCAAAATTAATAGAATAGCTTGCTCTGAAAATAATAATAAATAAAAAAGGAAGAATAGACACGCCAATAAGGAAATTATATTTATTCCAAAAAGTACAAAGTACATAAATAGTGCTCTTCCAACGATACATAAATAGTGCTCTTCCAATGATCTACATAAATAGCATTCTTATCGATCGATTTTCGTTCTTTTTGTCTGGAAAGGCACGGCTAAAACTCCCTACTTCCTCTCCTACATAACAAAAAAATAAAGACAAAAGAAAGAAAAAGAGAGGGAAGAACAAAAAGGAGGAGGAGAAGGCTAATTACAAGAAGTGAAAAAGCAAAAAAGAAAGACAATAGGGAGAAAGGAGGAAAAAAGCTTCGCCACCACCTCGACCACCACCTCCGCAACGAGACCGCCTCTTAAAGCAGTCCCTTGACAATAAAGTAACATCAGGATAAATGGAGAGGAAAATACGGATACGTATCCACCACCATGATTAGGTGAGAGCCTTGTGCCAGGAAAGAAGAGTCGTTGGAGCAACAAATCACATGGCTCGCAGACACAAGCCATATCTAGAAAAGACAATGGGTCCTTTCTTTATTCATCTTCCTAAAATGGTGAATATAGCAATAACACATGGAAAATCTAGAGGCCTCATAGTCAAACTCAATAGCCAAGGCGCAATAGACATGAGGAAATAGAATAATAAGAAGTAGAAGAAGATAGCATGGAATAGTAGAAGGAAACCCTTTTATTGGGCAAATTTTATTTCAAGGCATTAATGAAGACGTCATGCGTTCTCATCTCATTAATGCATGACCAGAAACCGAAGCGCCAAAAAGAAAAGGCCAACCGTCAAAATGCAAGAAACGAAGCATCTGCCATTAAGTTAGGGAGATGAAGCGACGCTTGACAAATGACCTTTTGATGACTAACCGATCGCGTAAGGATGATCCAAGGGAAATAAGAATAAAGGATGAGTTGGTTGGTGCGCTGATTGGCACACATATCCAATAGTCCATTAGTCACGCTTACACCCCTCGAAGAGCGTGTACCAAGCAAACACAAGGCAAACAACAACCCTATCAGGTAAACCCGTTCCATCCTCGAGTTATTATTATTTATAATGTGAGCTTACAGCGAACATGAAAAAAGCGGCGGATCGAAAAAATACAACTCTTGACTCATCATTCGCCGAAGTTTCCCGAGGAAGGAAAGGCGTATCGGCTAAAAATCAAAAGGGGTCGCTAAAGGCGCATTGAATGAAACCCAACAACGGGTCACTAAGCAGACAACAACGTCGTCAGGTAACTCCGCCTCCTCCTAAAAATGCTGATGTCCATAAATATATGTCTACTGTAGATACAAGGAGAATAGTCGAAAAAGCTAGGGCACTTGATTCATTTGTCACCAAAACCTCCGAGGAAAGGAAAGGCGTATGGGCTGAAATTCGAAAAGAACTGCTAGCGAAAGAAGCGACGAAACTCCTTAAACAGGTCAGAAAATAAAAATACAAAATTTATGATAAATCAAGAGTATTTTGCAGAATCAATTTCAGCCCAAGGCTGATGTTTCTTTAATTCCGATCAACGGACCATCCCGATCGATGCATCAAAGTGCCTCTCTAAGCCAACCAATTCCAGCCCAAGGCTGATGTTTCTTTAATTCCGATTGACAAACCATCCCAATCGATGCCTCAAAGCGCCTCTCTAGGCCAACCAATTTCAGCCCAAGGCTGATGTTTCTTTAATTTCGATCGACGAACCATCCCAATCGACGCCTCAAAGTGCCTCTCCAGGCCAACCAATTCCAGCCCAAGGCTGATGTTTCTTTAATTCTGATCGACAGATCATCCCGATCGATGCCTCAAAGTGCCTCTTCAGGTCAATCAATTTCAGCCCAAGGCTGATGACTCTCTAGTTTTGATCGACGAATTATCCCGATCGATGTTTCAAAAATGCCTCACCAAACTAATTAATCCTATCGTTTCAAGATAGAGGTCTCTTTGATATTCGGACCACTATGGTTCACGCCTCACAAATGCTGAAGGGTAGCGCGGCCTCCTACAAGCCATGACCACCTTGGTTGGCTCGATCGGCTGGACAAAAAGAACACCATCGATAACGAAATCTCGCAGGCAATCTAGCTACACAACCGGTACTTCAATCTCCTATCGAACTGTTCTGCGGGGGACATCTGATAACACCCTAAAAAACAAAACCAGTAGCCCAATATCATGGAAAGAGGCCTGAGAAGGAGCCTACTGAGATCCCTCCAATTAAGGAAGAAAATCCTATAATCGAGGCTGTCCGATCGGATTGGACGTCTCACTAACAAGGTCTGATATACGCCACTGTCCAATCACCGCTACCTACAGAAATAGGCCATGCTTATCACAGAATAAGGACACTGTTGCGCACATTGCTCCAAGCTCTCCCAGATTATAAATAACAGATTCCACTCCTAAAAGACCAACCCTTCTAACTCTCTCTTATAAAATTAATTTCATTATCTTTTCTTATCCCGATAGCTAACTTTAACGTCGGAGTGATGAAATTCAGGTCCACCGGGCTAAGTATTGTTGCAGGTTTTCCATCTAATGGACCCAATCGGAACTGATCATTTATTTCTTCAATCTGCCTCGTCTAACATAAAATAGAGGCACTTTCTTCTACGAAATTTTGTGATTTATCATAAATGTTGAGTGGGCTCTAATTATAATAGGAAAAATCAACATCTTTTGTCATAAATTAACAGGTATGAACTAGTTAATCAGACTTTTTTATTACAATAACAAAAATTAAAAAAGAAAAAAAAATGTGAAAGGAATCCAGAAATGCAATGGGCGGCAAAAAATAAAATGATGAGTGAAGGACGAGAAACAACAGAAGACCTTTTTCTAGGTCAAGGGCTTCCCATTTTCTATGAGATGGGGACATGCCCACTACTACTCACTCCCCTCAAGCAGATGTTTCTGTGGGATGGACCGTTCCACATAATCAATAATAACTTGTTCAATTCCAATTCTAATCATACAACCAAACTTTCAAAATCAACCAATTAAAGAAAATGATTAGATACATGAAAGTTGGAAGCCCTATTACTTGACCAATTGTATGGCTTAGGAGAGTGGAAATCATTAATTCCTAAGGACTTGTTTGGTAAAGTTGCATTAAATCATTAGTTGAATAGTACCATTAATTCCAACATTACCGTGGACTTGAAAATGAAATGTGAAAACAACTTCATCTTGTAGCTTACATTGTTGATCCCAACTTTTTTCAAACGTTAGTGCTTACTATTACTAGTTCCCACAAGTGTTTAATAAGTAATGACTTGGTACTTTTTATTTTTTATTTTTTTAATATTTGATAAAAAAAAGTGTAATTTTTATTTTAATATTTTAATTGGTCCAATATTATCTTTTATGTTTTAAAATTATGAGAATTTTGTTCGCTTTTTAACAGTTTCTTAACACGTAACACTCAAATAAGTAAACACGTGGCACACTATGGCCGTACTAGAGTTTAAGACTAAAGAGGCAAAATTACAATTTTTTTTTTTTTGCAAAATTTAATATTAAAGAGACAAAATTTTAATCAATGAGAATATTATTAATTTTGCCCACCTTCAATTATAAGTTGATCCGCCACTGATCTCAATTTTAAACATAGAAGATGATATTGCATCAACTGAAATATTATAAGTAAAATTATTATTTTTGGCAAACATTAAAAGTAAAATTGCATCATATTAAGCCTCATATCACTTGTAAATCAAACGTTTGAAAGTTTAATTATTTTTTGATTGATTAGGTTTTAAATTCCATGCTCTCTGTGATAAAGATGTAATTATAAAAAAGAAAAGAAAAAAGGAATTTAGTACATTAATTTACGATAACTTATTTAATTAAAAGGAACTTTGAATTAGAACTCCCAAAAGATTAGAAAAAAAACAAAAAATAAATGTATTTAATGTTTTCAAATGAAAAGAAAAAAAATTCAAAGTTATGATGTTGATGTCTCTAATTAAATAATATTGCACATTGAGATATCACAATAAATTGAATATCTTTTCTAGATGAATCAAAGTAGAGTGTTGCACTTAGTCTTACTAGACCCTTAATTGTAAATGACCCTATTAATATTATAAAATTTATTATGTTATTAAATAAACCATATATAGAAAATGATTTCTACTTTCTATTCATGTATAATGGTATGTATATATTTATATATATACATAAGAAATATTTGAACTTATCTTACTCCAAATATCAGTCCCCAAGGGAAGGATTTTCCAACCCATCATAATTAAAGTGCATATGATTCATATATATGATATTGATGTAAGAAATTCAATGCACTTCCTTTATCCTTGCAAAATTAAATATTATGAGTAGTTTAATATTCAAAAATTAGTGGCAGAAATGTAATTAATTCAAAGAAATAGACTTGGACGATAATTTAATTTTAAAAGCTAGCTAGTTTGTTAAAGAAAAATATTATAAGTAGCACTATAGTAATTAAGCAATTAATGTGGGATAATCTATCTTTCATATTCATAAAGTATTCCTCATAATAGTTCAAACAGTCTTTCCCTTTAGAACTGAATTGATATACAATGGTCTCTTTTAAAATTGAGTTAATTTTTTTTTAAGGAATAAAATTGAGTTAAACTTGTATATAATTTGCTTTGGTGCTATTTGCTTGCTTATATTATGAGAAAGAACAAGCTATTGGTGAAAAAAAACAAAATGTAAAATTTACGATTTGTATAATATAAAATATAAAATAGCCCCGGAATTACAAGGATATTAATTATTAATAGATAGTTATAATTATAGCTATTATTCAAAGGTCGATTATTTGTGCTCATGATCATTGTTCTTTTCTCCAATCAAACGAGGAATTATTTTTGTTATCTCAAATCATTTTCGATTAAGAAATAAATAAAAGTTCAGGTTCCTCGAATCCTCATCAAGTGGTGTAATTGCATTGAATTGATTGTGGACATGCTTTCACTTTGTTCCCAAGCGAACTACCAAAGTGGGCACAGAATTTGCAATATCCCAATTGGATATTTTCCTTCATAATATCATTATTCCTTCCTCTTTTTTTTTTTAAATACCGTGAGATGTTTTAATCGGCTTTGTACAAACAAACGAAAATACTTTTAAATTATACCACATTCAGACTAATTCCAACTCGAACCGAAAAGGATCACAAAAGCGGTAAAACTCTACCACCAAATATTTTAACACAACTATATTTTTCGAACTTGATTTCGAGATCACTGATTAAACTAGCAGAAACTCTTACTATTTTAGCTATGTGCTCGACGGTGCCTTTTTTTTTATCCTTAGTTCTCTCAACTCAACTTGGTTTTTTAAGCTAAATATACTGTTTAATTTAGAATTAGATACCATCAAATTCATAATTGAAAACGATTTTTTTTAACAGTGTACGCTTTATACATGAAATAAATATTAAATCTAAAACCTCATTTAAAATAAGCTGAGCTGCACCCCACTAGGAAAAATAACATTTTATTTCACTCTCATTTTTCTTTTTTCTTTTTCTTTTTCATATTCTTTTGTTATTCCTCTTCTACAATTATTGCCAAAATTACACCCACTAAGTGGTATATGCCATCTGTCAATTTTACAATTTTCTTTGTATAAAATCTCATCCACATGGCAACTTGGACATTTATTTTCAAGCCAGTATAATAATGGCATCTCCTTATGGGTTTAAAATTCTAATCTTGTGTATGGCTTCTTCAATTAGGACATTCACTTTCGGAGTTGATTTCAATGATGATGTTTGAATTGTATTCTCTGTCCCAATATAATCTTTTATTCAAAAAATAATTATTAGGGACAACACTAGTAATTAGCACTCATAAATTTAGAAACATCAGAATTTTATTTGTATGACACTTAAGTAAAATGCAGGAAAAAATTTTAAATAAAAAATTATTTTTGTAAAAAATTTAATACCGAAACTATAAAAGAAATTTTATAATAATAAAATATTTTAATTCAAAATTTTTCAGCAAATCAATTTTAACGAAATTAAAGTAAATACTAGAATTCTAACTTGACAGTATACATAGGATACAAATTAATATGTGACAACTTACGTCAATATCCAATTAGATATTATTTTACTCAAATTGATAAATATAATTTGTTAAAATGCATTTTTTTAATGTCATATTATATTGATGATGTGGCTTATTTTTGACTAAGTGTTCATGTAAATTATCACCTGTCAATTTATATTCTACTTTCATTGAATAAAACCAGACAAAGAAAGCGGGAAGAAAAATTTCTGGTGCGTATTATTTACAAAGGTAAGGGTATATATCGACAACTGATGCAGCTAATTAAAAAAAAAGAAACTAACAAACTAATAAATAACTAAAATTTCAAAAATGCCTCTCTTCTTAATAAATAAATACTATGAGCACCTTTGGCATTGCTTTTGAAAGGGTAAAAAGTCAATTATTGGATAAAAGGCTGATTATGGGATAAAAAAAAATATGTTTGATAAATACTAATTTTTGAAAAATTAATTTTGTAAAAAAGTGAAAAAACATTTTGTTAGAAAAAGGTAAAAAATTGAAATTTTTCAAAATATCTGAATTTTAACTTTTAAGGGTAACTGTTTTAAAATTTTTTTAGATAAAAATATTCCTTATTTTATTTTATAATGATAATTATAACTAATATAAAAAAAAAAGTATAAGAAATGTTCATTATTGGTTTAAGACAAATAAAAGAAATTTGTAAAATAAAAATTTAAATATTTATTATAAAAAATTATTTTTAATTATATCATTTACCTAATAGTTAACCAACTATTTTTAAATTTATAAATTATTTTAAATTTTATTTACCAAATAACTATCTAATTTTTGAAATATAACTTTTTGAAATACAATTTTTATCTATTGAAAAAACTGTTACACAAATTTTGCTAAATTGGCCCTACA